>CM060480.1:3464323-3841823 GCA_030544235.1 Lepturacanthus savala | reverse complement strand
CCCCGACAGGGTTCCTGTTATACTGATGCAAAGACATATCCAGATTATCTAGGTCTGTAATGATGTGTGAAACTGAAACCGTGCTACTCGGAGCCACAAACCTGTCTCACATTGTAAGAAGCAGAATCCTGAGCCGAGCTCCCCCAAACATCCCAGTTAACCTTCAGCCCAGATCCAGTCACATGATGTGATATCGAGCAGATACAGTTCCCACAAACAAAAACAGCAGGTCATCACAGTCAAAATCACAGTCTGTTTCTGTTGCCAAGGAAACATGACGCTCTGCTTGCGGTGCACCTTGCACCGTTTGGACCGTTGAATGAAAACAAAGAGCTTAAAAATCAAGGTAAAGGTCAAAGTCACTTAATTACCATTTGTGCATAGACCAGCAGTCTAAACACATTGTCAGCCAAGAGTAGAAAAATACAATTTAATAAATAATAGCAGATATAGTAGTAGTAATAAGTAGTAAAAACACAGTAGTAGTAGTGATTATATGAAGTAGTAATTAAATGAAAAAATATATATATTTTTACATCAGATCTGCACCTCATGGTATCTTGAATCTTTCGGCAATGTATAAGTTCATATTGAGTAGAATTATTTTATTCACTGCAGATAATTTATCTTATTTCAAGTTTTTTTTTTAGTATACGTTTTTAGTAATGTACATTAACATACTAGAACATACATTTTCTTAAAAAATATTTTAAGAAATTAACTAAACTAGAAAAAAAAAATTATCTGCCAGTGGAAAAAAATATTAATTCAATATTGGACTAATTGTACCATAAGATGTTTTCACCTCTTAAAACGTCAGTTTTTGCAGGGCGCAACACAAGCAGAGCATCATGTTTCCTTGGCAACGGAAACAGAACGTGACTTTGAATATGATACGACTTTGAATCAGGAGTTGTTGTATCGTTACAGCCTGACATTAACCCTTTAAACGAGGATGATTGATGTCGTTTTCTCACCTGCACTCTTCAACACTCTTCGCATGACCCAATATGCTGAACTCCACGGTGGTGGTATCCATGACGATGTCGCTGAGCGCCACGCTGACCATGTGGTTGTCGTAGATGGTGCGGATGTTGATGCTGTCCAGATTGGCCAGAGTCATCATCAGGTCCTCGCGGCTCACAGAGCGACCGTTAGAGTGCTGCCAGTTATCCTGAAACAGCAGCAGGGATGAACTGATTAATGCACATTTACTTTCATTATTTCATTGTTTCTGAAGATGGAAAAGTTTGTTTTGGTGAAATTCCTTAATGCCTGTGTACATGGGCACCAACTTCAAGGTCAGGATTCAGGAGGCGAAATATTCTTTTAATAATCTTAAAGGCCTATTTATACTGATCATACACACTGTTCATGTTTGATTAAATGCAGCTGGGTCTAATGTAGTCACCTTAAAGAGGGTCAAAACTTTAAAATAAAACAAAAATAAAAACTACCAGCAAGTTTTGAAATAGAAGTGTTGCTGATGTTTATTAAACTGACCACAATAGGTTTTTTAATTGAGTAAAAATGTACAATTCTCATAGAATTGATTAGAATCCTTTTTTATATGGATATATATTTTTGTTCGTACTTTGTGGCTGTGTATTTACACATTATACTGGCATTTGTAGACAACTTCTACAATTGTTTTTTACCAATGAAGATAACTTTAAACTAATCAGAAATCCACTCTATACATTGATAATGTGGTAAATGACTATTCTAGCTGCAAATGTCTGGTTTGTGGTGCATCAATATCTACATAGATGTATAGAGGCCCATTTCCAGCAACTATCAGTCCAGTGTTCTAATGGAACAATGTGTTTGATCATTGCATCAGAAGGTTAATGGATGATTAGAAAACCATTGATGCTAACATGTTAGCACAGCTGGAAACAGTTTAGCTGCTTAGAGAAGCTAGAAAACTGACCTTTCTTTGACAAAAGTTTGAAGGAAAAAAATATTATTTCAAATACAAATTATTATTTCTAACTTTGTCAATGTCTTGACTATATTTCTATTCATTGTACAACTCATGGTGGTAAATAACAGTGTGACTTTTTATGGAAAACACAAAATTGTCTGGGTGACCCCAGACTTTTGAAGGGCAGTGTATATATATTTTTGAGGCTTCTACACACTCCGGGCTTGTTTTTGCTGGAAGGACTCGTCTTAACCAAAGCCTTACTTCAGTGAATTTGATCTCTTTCGGGTTGACCACTCGGGCGGGGGTGCTGCTGCCTCTGCGGTACACGAGCCTGCGTCCGTTCCCAACCAGAATCACATCGGGCTTCTCCACAGGCTCGGTCAGACCGCGGGCCAGCGTGTACCGCACCTTGAAATTCAGGGATCCTCCATAGGAGTCAATCTAAACGAAGAAGACAGGAACATTTTCACTTGAGTGTTGACAACAAATAACATTTTAAAAATATATGTGTGTACAGCCTGTGGAGAACTCCCATCTACTCTACCTTGTTGCCCAGAAAGTGGCGAGGCAGGGTCCAGAAGGAGTCCAGGTTGAGGAAGCGTCGCGACAGATCGACGAGCTGGAACTCCTGCATCTCGGGGTGATGAGGAGCTGAGTGGAGGACAGAGGAGGAGTCCCTGGCCGCGCCGGGTAAGAAACGTCAACTCCTGGAGGCCACAGAACATCACAGGTTCAATTCAAGCCTGTTTCATGCTCTAAAAAGGTGAGAATTGCACAAACTCTCATCATTTCACAGTATTTATTTACCTTTGAAGTCTTCCTCCTCAGTGAAGCGAAGGCTGATCTGGTTGCGGTAGCGGCCGGTGCCTTTGCAGTTCTTGGTGATTCCAGCACAGAAGCAGGAGACGCAGCGGCCCGACACGCTGAAGTGGCCGTCAGGGCAGTTTCCTGCAGAGAATAAGACATAAGTCAATGTATGAATGTGTTTACTGGAGCTATAAGTTATTTATGGTGAATCTGACCAAAACTACTTCTCGATTTCCGGGAAAGGCTATGACGGGAACATGGGAAAGTAGACTAATAAAAAAAAAATAATAATAATAAAGGCTCACTATATTCAGGAGTGGGCTACTACCTAGTATACGGTAATAAATGCTCACTTTATTCAGCATCAAGCTATTATACAGTAATAAAAGCTCATTATATTCAGCAGCAGGCGACTACCTATTATACAGTAAGACAGGCTCACTATATTCACAAGCAGGGTACTACCTATTCCAACATTCCACTACTTAGACATTGATGTCTAATTGTTGGAGCTAGAGGAATTAACATTATTATTTAAGACACCCAATAATTAGATTTTTTTTTTTCATTGTCAGACTAGCGGCACTTTACTATTTTGAACTGGTGTTGCTAAATGTGGTGGAACTAGCATAATTCTTGTGATTTAAAACAAAAACCCCAGTACCTGGATTTGGATTGGATGCGAGGGTGAGCACTCCATCAGGGATACCGAACACCAGCCCTTTAGCATTGATGGCCTCACAGGTGTAGGCGCCCTGGTCCGACTCCTTCACATCACGGATGGTGAGGGTGCCACGCCCGTTCTCATTGGTCATGGAGATCCTGTTAATGCAGAGATGGAAAAAATTATCAGTTAATCTCTTATAGTAAGAGCATCCTTCCCTTCCCCTCATGCACTGCAACAATTGAAATCTTAACAGCTGAAAGTATCTTGTTTTTGGTACAATTAGTCCAAATTTGAGCACATAATTTAGCCTATTTCATGTTTTTTCCCCCCTGATTTTGGTCAGTTTGGTTTTGTTATAACTTTTATATAGAGTATTTTTATCTGTAGCAGTAGTAGTTACCTCACATGTATCAGATTTCTTTTAGGACCAGGTTTAAGTACAATAACCTTTGTGGTTGTAGAGATATTCCAGATTTTAACAGGACTGTGGTTTAAGTCATAATCACAGCACTGATGCTAAAAGGGTCAGATTCTGTGAGAGAATTTCTCATCAAACCCACCTGCCGCTGACAGGTATGTGTCCCCAGTTGAGTCTCCAGGTGATGATGGGCGTCGGCACCCCCTTCAGCCTGACAGGTGAACGTCACCGTCGCCCCCCGCGCCGCCTGAATGGACTCCTCCGGCGGGCTCGTCACAGTGGGCGGGGCTTAAAGTGTCACAAGAGGATGAGTGAAAGTGTTAAAACCGCTTAATGAATGCACGTTTTCAGGCGTGTGACTGGAATTTGGCCGATCAAGTGAGGCTCATAAATGCCTTAAAGCCAGAGGAAATATAATCATCTGCTGTGAAGAAGGACAATTCCCTTTCAGTTCTCTGGACGGGACGGGTCACAAAAAAGCTCTGTGTCCCAAGTCGGCACATGTGTGAAAAGAGCCCGGTTCACAGCAAATTAGTCACAGAGCACAAAAGGAACTCAGAGGGCGACTATAGAGGAGAGTCAAAGAGGCGAGAGAGCAAACAGTAAGACAGAAAGCAGAAGAAGAGACTGTAACAGCGGTGGTGAGACTTACTGCAGCCGTACTCATCAGAGCGGTCAGGGCAGTCGGGCTCTTCATCGCACTGGTAACTCGCTGGGATGCAGGTACGATCACTCAGGCATTCAAACTGCTCAGGAGCACACCGGTCATCGGGACCCTTGGTGGCTGTAGAGATGAGGAAAGATTCAAAGTGTTTATTGTCATGTGCACAGTGGAGAAACAATGAAATTCTTACTTGCTGTCCACATGAATGTATCATTATTATTCTAGAGACTTGAATAATGACAAAATGGATTTATAGATGTCAAGGTTGAAAAAAGGACTCTTTCTGGGAGAGTTTCTTATCCATGTTCTCAGGAGGAAGGAGCAGGAAGTTGATGACGTCATGACGTCAAGTTTTCTATTATCATGTCATTAGAAAATAAAGCTGTATTAGTAACATATTTTATTAAAATGACCGTCACAGACTTAAAGGCTCATAGGCTTAAAGGGGTTAAATCAAACTGAATGGAGACTCACGGCAGTCTGTTTCATCAGAGTTGTCCTCGCAGTCGTTGTCTCCGTCACAGCGCCACAGCTTGAGGGCACAGCGGCCATTTTTACATTTGAACTCGTTCGGTTCACAGGGAGATGGAGTACCTGTTAAAAAAATAGGAAAGACAATGTTGTCACTGGTGAACAATAACTAAGTACACATACTTAAATACTTAAGAACAATTTTAGTTTCTTGTCCTTTACTTAAGTAATTCCATTTGATGCTACTTTTACATTCCACAACATTATTTACCAGGTTTAGTTATTTTTCAGAAGAAGATTTGACAAATCGTATATCATGACAACCGTTTTAAACACAAAAGATAAAACCAGCTGTTCCCACACTGCAAAAACTGAAATCTTAACAGGCGAAAATATTTTTGGTACAATTAGCCCAATATTGAGTGGAATTCTTTTATTTATTCCACTGGCAGATAATTTAGCTTATTTCAAGTGTTTTATTTTGTTTATTTTAGTCAGTTTAATCATTTTTTATAAGAAAATGTTAGTTTGTTAGTCAGTTGATCAAAAGCATTATACTCAATGTTGGACTAATTGTACCAAAAAACAGATATTTTCACGTGTTGAGTTCTTTTTTTGCAGCACAATGTTTTTTTTTTCATATGTAAAACAACAGTGTGAAGTCAGCTCACTCTTCATATGTCTGTATATAGTGATTTCAGCCAACAGTGATTTCTCCCTCTAAATGTGACATGTGGTTTCATTTCGATAAATGTTCAAATGATCCAATATTTCACCAAAAAAAATCAGTGATTAGGAGGAAAAAGTCCAACAAGTTAAAACAGATTTGTGTATCAGAAGTTTTTTCTCCAGTAATTTATCTCAGGACCCATTGAATGTATCTGCCATTTCTCTGCAGGGGCCCGACAACGCAAAACTAGATAAATAATTCATGTAGAATAGTTTATACTAGCTCCGCCTCCAGCTACAACAGTAACATATTAGTAGTTTGTGTCTCTTACCACATCTGAACTCGTCGCTTCCGTCCGAGCAGTCCCTCTCTCCATCACAGATGTAGTCTCGGGGGATGCACTCTCCGCTCTGGCAGGTGGCCTGATCTGCTCTGCAGGGTCCAGGTATGGCGGGGCGGAGGGGCTTCTTGGTGGTGGTCGTCGTGACAACACGTGGGGCCGGCGTGACCTGGGGGACTGGTTTTGCATCTGAAACAAATCACAGATTAACCAATTTAAGACTGATTTTTTTTCCCCAAAAAAGTTTTCATGCATATAATTATATCAGTTGAGTCACTAACAATCATGTTATGTATGTTTGTCTGTGCTCTGCAGAGAAGAGCATTTTAATGACTGACAACTGTAAATGTTGCACAAATATGCCCCAAAACAAAAAAAAAATATTTACCTCAGGTGCAAAATTTTGGTTATTCATGTCTTGTGACAGGAAGCACTTTACTTTATTTATTAATTTATTCTTCATGTCTACTATCATCTCATTGAAAAAAGAACTGTATGAGTGACATTTAGATTTTTTAATTTGGAGTAGAAGGTGACAGTCATAGACTTGGGCAACTATAGTTGCTGTTGGAATAAATGGGTTAAATTAAACATTCACTGGGATTCCCAGGAAAACTCCAGATTGATACCATGATGATACTTGGCCCACAATAAAAGAGGGTTTCTGCACATCTAATTTAATGCTTTTTAATGCCCCTTTTTATTGCCAATTTAAACATTTCTAATGCTGATGACTGCAAATCCTCTACACTGTGGATTTGTCTATACTTGTTTATATACACACATAAAATATCCATATGTATATTGTAATATCCATATAACTGAATTAAATTTCAAGCATTTGACAACATTAGATATTTGAGAATCTAAATAAGTAAATGAGTTAAGTGCTGGCTTCTTTTTTGGCAAAAGTAATTTGATGACTAATTTGATGCTTTTTAATGACGCACAGAAACCCTGTAACGATACTGTCACAATATTGTGATTTTTGCGATACTCAAAATATAAATAATATTGCAAGATAATTAAGTTACGGTACATTATGAAATCTGTGATTAAAGAACATCAACAGTCTGCAAAAAAACATTTTAAATTTAAAACAGTGGTATTTGTGCATTGATAATATATCAATACAGGAAACCCTGTAATGATACTATCATGATATTGTGATTCTGCTATACTCGATTTATGCAAGATCATTCAACTACAGTAACAATACCTGAAAAACGCTCTGCAGAAAAAAAAATTTAATTTAAAAATAAATTTAAAACAAAATGGCATTTGTGCATCAATAAAGTATTTTAAGAGCAAGTATCACAATATATTGCAATAACAATCTTTTTTTCCCACCTCTATATACTTAGAACTGTATATAACCCACATCATTGAGCCGGGGTTCCATGCTACAGCCGAGCTGCCACTCACCACAGTTGGTCTCATCGCTCATGTCTCTGCAGTCTGGTCTGTTGTCACACAGGTATTCCATCAGGATACATGTCCCATCACCACACCTGTACTCATCCGCCATGCAGGGCCTGATGCCGGGGGTTACTAAGAGAGATGCAGATGGGAAGGAGGAGGAGGAAGAGAAGGAGGATGTGATGAAGGATCAAAGACATGCAAGCCCAGTACAGCCAAACACACTAATGTCATGTCACCCGCAAACACAACACAGTCAACAGCAGCCTCCGCAACTCAGGCATGCTGTGAAGACTATCACTATAAGTGGAGTGCTTCACAATTTGAATATCAAATATTTCATGTCATTTTTTGAAATATTATAGGTTAAAGTTACTGTGATGCTCTATCGGTTTCCATGCCTGTGTAATAAGTTGGTGGAATTTGCGTAAATCCAAAGATGGTTTAGAACGCAATTACCAACAGTATTCCTAAACTCATGCCATGCAAAGGTCCTTCTTTATTCACTTTGTGCACTGGTGGATTTACAGGGGCCGCACTCGGCGGGATACTACACAATCGGTGCTTCCATGCAAAACATTCTTCAAACCACATGACTGGTACTTGTACTGAAGTCAAGGTAAAGGTAAAACTCCAGCATCATGACAAAGGAGCTACTCAAGTGTCCTTTTCTTTAATAAAAAAGGCTCTACAGTCATCCTACAGTTTCTACAGTACAGTGGGCTCAGTCACCATGCAGCACAGCATGGCACAGTACAAACCTGGCACCGCTAAAGGCTCCACGTGAGGCACAGGTTCAACTAGAAACCAGAGGGAAATGTTAAGCACACAGCTGCCGGGCTGGCGGATTTTAAATTTACTGCACAGCTTTACAGCAAATTCTCCTATAAAAAGAGTCTCATCACCTTCTGGCTGCTGTGTTACGTGGTGTCACTGAGGTCACTAAAGGTCTTACCTTCCCCGAGCTGCCTGAACTGAAAGCCCTGGACTGACGTTACGTAGGAAGCGATGGCTCCTTCCTTCACCACGTTGTACAGAACGCTGCGGATCTGCTCGCCGTTTTTGTTGTAGTCAGATCCCACGTCCAACTCCACAAATATGTCCACGCCGTTCTCTCTTATCACCTTCCTGTGAAGAGCAAAGAAGTCCGGTGAGGCAACGTGTGTGGCACCAGGGGGTCCCCAGAAAAAATGCCTTTAATTTCCACTATAGTTCCATAATGACAGAATGTAGAACCATTTGTATAGAGGACTGCCATCATTTAAAATAAATACATTTGTTTAATTTAGTTGTATTTATTTAGTCTTATTTGTGCATTTTTTCCTTTTGAAAAAAGGGTAGAATGAATACATAAATAAATACATAAGTTTTAAAATTCATAAATAAGATGGAAAATCAATTAAATGTGAAAATAATAAATACATTTTATGACTTAATTAAATGGAAAATGTAATTAATATGGATTTACCAATATATTTACTGGTATATTATTTTATGTACCGGGTCATTATTTATTTATTCACTTTATTTATTTTTTTATTATATATTTATTCTTGTCTTAGTCTCGATTCTCGATAATTTTCATTTGTGTATTATTCAAATTTGATATACTGAAGTGAACAAGAATGGGGTGAATTAATAAATATGTTTAATTTAAAAATAAAATGAATAATACAGACATTTACTGGTATTTATTTAGTGTTGATTATGGCAGTTTCAGTCCTCCATGATTTGGGTTTCCTACACATTCTGTTTTAAAACATCTAAAAGAAAAAATATTAAGAGATGGGGTCTAGTCTTAGTGAGTTTAAGGCTCCTTGATGTGAAAAAGTTTGTGAACCACTGCTCTAGAGGAATTACTCACTACAGCCTTTGATGAATTACCGACTACAGGCCCAGACTGTTTTGTGGTTTGGGAAAAAAGGGAAGGAAACACCACCTGGCCAGGGTAAGGCACAGCGCACAGCTGCAGGGCATCTACTTTTAGGTGTCACAAAAGTGTGATTTAAAGGATCGGTGTTCTTACTTAATGAAGACCACGCTGACGGTCTGGACACCTGGAATCCTGTTGTACTCCGACTCCAGCTGTGAGGGGAAAACCAGACTCGGTTAGCTTGAAATAAACAAGCCCGAGACTCCTGCTCAGTCACACATGCTTAAATCAGTGAAGTTATAAATCATGTTTATGAACCTTATAAGGTATCCTTACAGCAAACTGTACATGGCCATTCAGTAGTCTTTATGAGGAAAGAACATACCGTGTCCACCACTGCTTCAGAGATCTCATTAAAGGCCGGAGAGAACATGTCTTCGAGCTCAGGGCTGTAGACCAGGGAGTTGGTGAAGTTGACGAGAGCTCTGTAATAAACTAGAAATACAGAGGGGAGGAGAGAATTTTTCAGCTAAACCGCACAATAACCAACAACAACCACAGGCTCAGCATTAATGTGCAGAGTTTAGATATCATAAGCCCTGCTCAGACGCTACAGTAAGTGGTAAAGTCTATTAAATACGACGTAATACGAGCACGCTGTTCGGAAATTATTTCTCCGAGAGAGGACTTTGGTGAGATGTTTGTAAAAACTGAAGAGCATGACTGTGGCTTAAATAAGAGCCACATGCAAATTATGGCGTCTATTTCCATATCTCAATTGTGGTCGGGTTCCTGCGCCGAAAACCCGACAACGGCAGCGTTGCACCACACATAGGCCGTAACCAGAGGCACACGCTGGAAAAAGGCAAGCTCTGCCCTCACATGCGCAAATATAACCTGGAAATTACAGTATCACGGCTTGTCTTCCCCTGTCTGTGTCTCGCTGCAGGACGCAGACATGGCGCTCTCACAGCAAAATGTCAGACAGATGCTGATAAAGCCCCTTTGTTGCAGAAAAAGAACATGAGCGCACTTGTCTGGAAAAAGAAAACTAATCAATGCAAACCTACAAATGCAAAGTACAAACCAAAATAGCACAGTCACAAGTTTGTGCGCCATGATCTCTTGATTGAATGCGGCTGATATCAGAGAGTCGGGAGCTAAGTGGGAGTTGGAGTCGGGACTACTACTGTGCCAGCAGCTGTGAAGGAAGAACAAGAAAATCCTCTGTGAATGACTCGAAGGAAGGGGGCCTCACAACATTCCCTCCAACAAGTCAAACACATGAAGCAAGGCAGGAGCGCGGCAGAGGGGCGGCGGCAGCAGGGGTTCGATCAGTGCTCTACAGAAATGTTGGCCGAGTCCGACCGCTCTTTAAAAATATGGGTCAGCTATTTGATTATAAGGCAGCCTGTATTCACACGGGCCGCAAACCAGCCACGCTTAAAGCACCAGGTGAAATGGGATTTATCCTGTTTGTACAATCCTAATTACCACAAAATACCAAATAATGGCCTAAATACCAAATAATGGCTGCAAACTAGCCATGTTTGAAGCACCAGATGAAATGGGATTTATCCCGCCAGTACAATCCTAATTACCACAAAACACCAAATAATGACCGGGCTGTTTATGAGAGGATTAGGAAAGAAGCAAAAAAAAAGTTCCTGCTGCTCATAATGTTTCTTGCATTTCTTTTGTCTTCTTTAGGATTTTAAAAACTATTTGACTCTCTGGTTAAACACACAGTTCAAATTAGAGCTGCAACTACTGATAACTTGCATTACCTCCACCAAGAAGGATGTGTTTTAGCTGGCATCTGTCTGTTTGTTAGCTCAATTACCTCAAAAAGTTTTGGCCAGATTTTCGTCAATTTTTCAGTGAACGTTGCGAATGGTACAATGAACAGATGATTCATTTTTGATGACGATCTAGAAGAAATCCTGGTTTCTGGATCAGTATGAATATTTAGTTGTTTGATAACATTGTGGTAAAGGGACCTTCAAACCATTGTTTAGGGCCACCTGGTGGTGATATCTGGAACCTGCAGAGCTTGTTTTCTTTGCACACTATGCCAGACACATTAAGAATGGACTTTGACTATGCCTAGGACAACGATGTGTGGGAGTCACAATATTTTCTAGTTATTGATTACTGTAATTACCAAATAAAAGTCTGGGAGTTTAGTTGTTTCATTCATCTATTAACAGATCAGGTGTTTATTAATTCCTTTCTGACAAAAATGTTGCAGCAAAACTGGAAAACTACTCTATAACTTGCATTTTTCAAAAGTACAATTAGAGTCCTGTAGTTAAACGTGTCACGGGTGCTTCTCTCCAGTTTTCCTTTTTATGACAGAAGTTTGACTTTCATGTCAAAGTTATTTATTGAAATATACACCTACAGCGTTTAAAGGGGACCCGGCAGTTAATTGAAAACCGGCTATTTGGTATTTTACGGTATTACAGAATTCACTTTCAAAGCTGACAAGCACCTAATTTGAATAACATTTTAGTGGCTGTAGTTGCTGCTGCTGGAAGTGTCCTTGAGTGAGGAGCTAATCCCAGAAAACAACTACACTGTGTCTGACCCTGGCCTCGAATCACTCTGATGAAATGTAGCGAGGGAAAATAGACAAAAGTTCAATTTCATTTTCCACACTGACAATAAAATCCTCTTCTTTCTTCCCTCCTCTTCTCTGATCTGCTACATAAGTGGGTTACAGCACACCATAAAAAAACATTTTATGCAATGTTTTTTTCATGAAGACACGCTGATTTATTTAAGTGTGTTGGCTCCACTGGGCTTTGTACAATAATACCATTCAATATAAATGAACAAATGGCTCACAAGTGTGCTTCTAACATTTTCTATCACTCGCATCTGCTACACTGCATAAAGTAACATTGGCATTTTAAAGGTCCCGTATCGTACACTTGTCCTGGGTTTTACATGAAGTTTTAATTTCTCTAACAATAGTATTTTTAGTTTTAAGAAACAAAATTCCTCTCAATATAGTTTTACAATCCCTACCTCAAGCTTTTCTCTGTAAGTCTAACAAGAACAGGCTGTTTTGTGTCTGTGTCATTAGCGTAAACGTGCGTCTGCTCTGATTGGTTGATTTTAATGGCTGTGAATGATGACATCCCAACTTCACAGAAGTCCTGACAGCTCGTTTCAAGGCAGTTTCTGAATATTGGTTGTGTGCATTTCTCTGTGGATTGAACATTTTGAAACATGACATCTCCCCTTTTTATAATCAAAAGGGTATTAATAGAATTTTCTACATTATGGGACTTTTAAAGAATCAACTGTTGTTGAAAATTGTTTTGACTTCTCATTATTGATTTATATAAGCCACAGAGCATATTTAATCAAATTCCTATCCCAGTTATACATAGATTTTTGATGAAACCTATATATAACTACCTGTATAAGACACCTTGATGAGTTAATGAATAACCCATTATCAAGACAAATGTCAGCTGTATTATTATAATTGCAATGTCAAAGGCTTAGCCCATGAAACTTTAAATAGCCCAGCCCCGTGGGGCGCCTCAATCTCACACTACTGCCAACACTTTGTTAGGAGGCCGGTCCAGCCTCTGATTTCAGACTGCCAGTGTGGGTTTAGGAAGGAAGTCAATATTTGTGCTGTTTCTTGCAGTCAGATGCTACTTGCCTTGCCAAAAGCAAAGAGTCACGTTCCGAGTAGGCATCTGCTGAGCCTCTCGATGCAAACCTACATGCCCAAATATGTACGTAAAACAACAAATCTGCATACACAAACAGAGGGAAACATTCTAAATTCCCTCCCGGCTTTCCTCTACTTTCATTCAGTAGCAGCAGCTGACTGCTCCCGTAATAGTGTGAAAAATAAAAACTCACTCACTAAGCTTTTACTTTGAAAATCTATTTTGGACACACCCTGGCTTTACACACTTGTTGTTTGACGCCTTAAACACCTACTACGTTATGTCCACTTCTGTTACTGATTGACCTAAGTGTGGCTTATACTTCTGTGAAAGGAGCTACACCCTAATATGACACAGGCATTGAGCAGTGAGGGAAATGCAATTTACCTTATTCAGGAGAACGGGTGAATTTACCACTGTGGTTCATCCACTGATGAAAAAATGGATTTTCTGTACTTTTGAATGTCCTAGGGCCGATTTACGTTCTGAGTGGCCCAATCACAGCCCTTGCGGTTTTCGTCACCTTGATTTTTCTGAGGTGCATGTAAGCCTACAGCGCCAGGGTTTGCATCCATAACATGGTAGCTATGCAGCTACATAAGCAGAAGTATAAACTGTGCATTAGTCTGATAGTCTCATCCAATCAATAGCAGCCTTGCAAAGAATATGTGGTTGCAGGGAAGAAAAACAAAACAATGGGAAAAGGTAAGAACGGTAGACTACACTTAGCTTAGTGTTAATAAAGAACTTATACATCAAATGTCTATAATATTTCCAGAGGGAAAGTGTTGGTGAAGGATTCTGGTCAACATTCCCATATTTGAGAATAGAATTCTACACACTGGTTTATTTATCTGTATAATTTTCAAGCGGAGACTCCACCTCTCGAAGTAAATCCTAGACAACTGTATATTACAGTAACAGAGATTACACTGCATGGTTGTTTATATTTGAAACAAAGGACACTGGTAGTGTCTTCGTAAAACTGACTTATTGATTTTGCTCTCAAATTTCACCAAAATGGTGCATTTACTTTAAAAAGTACACAAATAACCACAATCTCTCCAATCGCTGTGGGGAACAGCTCAGACTTAGTAAATATTTTAATTATTATGTAATTTATATATAAACAACATGCTCCTAAGTATGGAAATAAAGACTTTCTCAAACATGTTCTGCATTTAATCGTTTCATTCATTCCATATTTTTAATGACCAGATTGAGGATTCACTGACTGTCATCGTACAAAATCCTTTTCAACCACTGCTGAAAAAAAAAACTGCCCTCATTTTCCTTCTCTTTTGATAATTACACATCAACCAGACATTTAGACACTGACAACTGACATTTATCATGAGTACCAGGAGCAACTTAATTAAATGTTAACGATTTTCTGTCTCAGCCTCTGTTCTCCATGTTTAAGGCCTGTTGAGAACCTTTCCGCCTACTTTCCGCCTACTGTGTGCTCCACTGCCTAAGGTTTGGCTGGTAAACAGTCGTCTTAAATGCTATAAATTCCCTTTCCTTACACGCCACAGATCTGGCACTTTAAGACATCCCATTCCTGGTGGGAATAAGCCTCATTTATGACAAAATAAACTGAGTGCTGCCTATGAAAACAGCCAGTGAGCTGAACATGTAACAACAGAACTGCAGGCTTCAGCGCAGCCTGGCAGGGTGCCTGAGTGCTTACTTTGTGGGCTGTTTCTGTCATACTTATAGGAATAATTGTTGGGCCTGAATGCAGAACCAGAACACAGGCAACATCAAAGTTACTCATCAAAGCACCTCATTTGACCCGCATGTAATCTAATCAGTTGAGCGGGTACTCGCCGCCAGGTCAGTGGCCCATAGCCCCGACTCTCTCTGAGCTTGCCGCTTTGACGTTTCGGGCTGACGAGTGTGGAATCGCCGCAGCCTAAGATCCTTTGATTAGAGCGCCGCTGCTAACGAGCAGCTCTTTTACTCTGAGAGCCCATTCTCCTGTGCATCACTCACTGTTTCCAGTAGGAGCGGCGGTGGTGGGGGGTGGATGGATTGTCAAGCGCCGCTACCGTCAAGAGTGATGAAACTGTCAAAGTGCAGACATGAGGGGTGGGATGAAAAAGAAAAAAAAAAAGTCTGGAAAAATAGCATTCCGCACTCTTAATTCACAAACTTATTTAGCTATTAAAGCTGTTCAGCAGAACTGTGGCGGCTTTGTGCAACGGGCCCCCCTCCAAACACATGGAGCCTATGCAGAAGACAAAGACTTGATTGAGCAGTGAGCCCGGCCTGGCCTTTAAAGCCCAGCCTCATTGGGCTCGACCTTCAACCCTCAAAGCAGCACCCACGGCTTCGGTCCCGGCGCCACCCGAGACGTTGAGAGGAGGGAGTGAAGGAGTACCAGAACCCACAAGAACAAGGCCCAAACCAGGTGATCCCATCAAAAACCTTTAATATGTCATGTTTTTCCTCTTCATTGGGCTTTTCCCTTTTTACTACCAAAAAAGATGGTAGTAAACCCTATTATGGATGCTATGCTAAGAGTTGTAGCATAGTCCAACTTTCAAGACAGTCAGTACTTTTACATGAAAATGGAATTATTGTGTTAGTCTGAATAGGGTTGGATATTTAAAATTCATGTATACTTTTTAGTCGAGTTGAAATTGGACCGATTTGAACTTCTCATAGTCGACATTGAATTTGATTTTCTCCGGCATGTATATGCCTTAAATCAGACTAGATGCAAAAATCTAATTTTGAGCATAGTTTGATTCAGCTCTACATGTAAATATACTGAATGAGATACAGTGTTTGCAAGGTGCTTTACCAGTAGGAGACACATGACACAGCCCCTCTAGGGTACAGTTGGGTGGTATTGAGAGTATAAACAGAATACTAATTGTAAATCTTGCAGTATAGTTTTTGGCTTTACCATCATTCAAAGAGTTAATGATCAGTCTTTGAGTCTTCCTCTGAGCACAGATGCATCTTACCTAATTAATGTTAACTAATCAAGCTAGTAGTATTATCACAGTCTTATTTGAACAATGTTTTCTTTTCAGTTACCATGATATACAGTTACCATGGCCCATGATGCCATGATATCAATGCCATTATATTGATTTTAGGCCATACTGCCCAGTCTTAGTCTAGATGCCCATCCACCCTTCCTAAAGGTTTGTAACTGTTTCACCATCCCATCATGACTTTTTGCTCGCTGGCACCCACCGCAGACATTGTCCACCACAGTTCTCACCTCTGTCCTTTTTCTAAATCTTTGTCTCTCACCATAATATATTCATATGCCAGCTGCCTCTTTCTCTGCATCACCCCTCCTACTTATCCCTTTTTGCTGGTGGCCAGCCAAACAATTCTGTCTCCAAGCCTAATCATTGCCCTCTAGGGAACTCAAGGGAATGACTTCTGGCTTCCCTGTTAAGCTAACCGCATTGTGCCCTCCCACGTCGGTGATGTAAGTAGCAGAAATCACTACTATCATCACTGCTTACAGTAAAGCACATCTTCCCACTCATGTTGCAGTGATTCTGTGAAACAGCTGGTTCTTATCGCCAAACTATCTGCATGAGGCTCCAAAAATCACTTTTCAAATTGAACTCTGACACGTTATTGTAGTGCTGGCTGTCCACAAACACAATGAAAACCGCATAACTCTAACATTGCTTTACAAAGATGTTTTCAATGGGAAATACGCAAGTTGTTGTCATTTGAGTGCAGTGAACTCTTGGTACTCTATGGAACAAGCCCATCATTTTCCACTGGCATCAGGAAACAGCGGGAGACGCCTGTAAGACACTTGGAAAAACAGAGTCGCTGGACTCAATCGCTACATGCCCAAGCCGAGTCTTCCTTGGAATGTTATCTGAGAGCGCATTTGGAAATGAGAGTGCATAACTGAGTGGAGCAGGTGACAGGAGAGCGTGCCAAAGACAAGAGGAGAGAGCGGAGAGAAACCAGAGTATTAATCAGAAAGACATGCTTGAGGACTTACTGAATTGTGACTCGGCAGGGCTCTGTATGCTTCCCACATATGAAGAGTCCAACGAGTGTGCTATGGCATTAAGGTGCGAGGAGCAAGGTAGCAAAAGATAGGGGGGGGGGGGGGGGGGGGGGGGGGGGGGGACATAGTGGTGCAGAGGTCCAAGGGGCACAAACAGGAGCCAAAGGTCAAGGACCGAACAAAGAAAGCGACACAAGAAGTTTGGGAGAAGGGTCATGGTAGCCAGGCAGGTGCAGGAGAAGAGAAGAAGAAAAGTTAGGAAATAGTTTAGAAAAATAAATGATTGGAAGTGAGGAGAGAAAATAGAAAGTGACAGTCAAAAAAGAGAATCGCCAAAAGAATAAATAACCATTAGAAAACAGCCAAGAAAAATTTGTACAGGAAATTCAAAAGAGATGTCAATACCGACTGTCCCATTAACCATTGCCATCCACACACTGCGGCTACTGGTGCTTAACGGGACAATGGCTGCTGGGAGACAGCGTTTGTTTGTTGACTAATGAGTTCAACCACTGTCTGTCTGGAAAACACACAAGGAAGTCTGCTTGCATGACGGCGTCAAGGAGGAAAGGTCAGAGGGCGTCTCTTTAGAAATCACCCCCCTTTAGTCCAACAGAACAAAGAGGATATCCTCTGAACCAAACACACGCTTCCACGCACCACTCTTCATATCTCAGCTGTCCCAACACACACACACACATCCACACACACACACACACACACACCCTGGGGTTTAGCAGCAACGTGCAGGGAGGAGCTGTTTCCTGTTTTCCCTCCGAAATGGAATAAACCATGCACCATTATATCCTTTTTTCTTTACCAAAAGTTAAGCCAAATGCACTGGCATTGGGCACCAGTGACCATGTTCTGTTTTGTGGTGACTCATTCATTCTTCCACTGTTTCGGGCGCAGTCTTGTGTCTGCGGGGCATGTTCTGAAATGACTGGTGTCTTTTTGGTAGCCCTGAAACACATGTGGGTTTTAAGAGGTACAACATATTTACAAGATTTCTAATTATCTGTTCACCGCCTTTCATTAAAAAGTAGACCAAAAAAGTTACGTAAATAAGTACACATTCGAAAACTGGTGTGCTGGCAAGAAAGATTTTCGTGCTCCGATCCAGATCCTATAGAGTGTAAACAACAGCTCCTTCATAATAAAGTGGCGGATCCAGCTGTTTAACAGCTGCAAATAGAAGAAACATATGGCTTCTGATACACCATTACTGTCTGTGGCCTGTCTTTCAGAACAGATGAGATTTAGAAAAAAAAAGTTGGTTTAAAAACCTGCTTTTGGGCTATTAAAAGCTGCTGTCTGTCTTTTTGAGAAATAATTACTTTAAAGTTTGGAAGGCAGGAAACAGTTGACAGGAAAACCTACCCAAACCCAATCTGAGATCGCCCTCAAGAATGGTGACTCAGACTAATTAAAGCTAATGAAGCATCCGCTACTTCAAAGGCTGCTGATATGTTGTGATCCTTGTCAGAACGGGAGTGAGAGCCTGAAAGGGGGAGGTAATCGCTTTATTATTAGTTGAAACTGTTTTATGTGCACGGTGGTCATCGACTGAAACAAAGCAGTCATTGTGTTAACAGGAAGAGCAGACACAAAGATGAAAGAAAATAAGTAAGTAATAAGCGGTGGTGCATTCAGAATATACTGTACAGGACATGTATTGACTCTATTACCCAGCAGGGAAAAAAGACTCTAGGGCCCAACACACCCCAGCAGCTTATTTCCATGATATGGACACAACCAGGAAGCCGTGGGTCAACTGTAGAGCTTCATCCAAATAAACTCCCTGATCTGGAAAAACTAAGCAACTGATCCCCCAGCCAATAATCACAAATTCTAATTCGGTATTTGTTTTGGTAACACAGCAAAACATTTTTTTGAGCTTCAATTTTGTTTCTAATTAGCATGTTCTGTTTTCCGTATGCATTAAGTCAGAGGTCAGCCATATAAACAGAGGTATCAGTTACAACTCTGCCCTTGACACGAGCTAAAGGGATATTTCAAACAGTCACACCTCTCTCTCTCTTAATGAAACTCTCAACATCTCTCTTTCCTAAAGAGGAGCGGCACAAGCCAGTTCTCCAAGGCAACACGTTTGTTATTGGCACAACAGAGTGTAGCATTATGGGGCTAGGTGCAGTGTTAAAGCTCAAGTTAGTGACTAAGGCCATTCAGCAGGAGTCATTTAGAACAATACCCCCCCCCCCCCCCAGGGCACAGTCACACAACCAAACAACTGTTTGTGAATGGGAGGCTCAGGCTTTTATCAATGGCTCAACACGTGATCAGCCTCCTTTGGCAGCAAAGCAAACGAGTGTTAATCATGCTTTTTTTTTCCAAAAAACATCAAGCCATGATACTTTTAAGGGGACAGAAAACCTCAAACCCTATATAAGTCAATGCAATTGGATGTACAGTTGTGTGTGTTCATGCCAAGTAATTACTTTTTCTACCTTGCCTGAACCTAAAATGACCTGAAACCAAAAATTGCTTAGCCAGATATTGACATATGTTTGCATAGTCCCTATCTAAAGGTAGGTGAAGTCCTGTCTCGATTTGTGTTGTATTGGTTTTATAACCTGCTACACACCAGCTTTTCATTATTTTCCTGTTTGTTGGCCTCTGGTCATTATCCAAAAACGTCCATCTGTCTTTGTGGCTAAGGCTTGTTTCATGGGTTGTTCATGTTGTCAACTGGACTCAGACTCAAACGTTGTTTGGCCTTAAAGTGACGGAAACTAAAATGGATAATTTCAGACAGAGGGACAGCATAAAAGGCCAGTATGAGATTAATAAATATGCAAAGATGCAAACGCATGCAAAGATATTCCAGTAGAGAATAATTTCAGAGAATATAAATATAGACCTGGAAATGTGCATAATGTATCCCCCTTGAAAACTGCCTCGGCGTCTGATTATCATGTGCGGAAAGTTTTTCTCTTTTTTATTTTTTTGTTTGAGTTGGTGTGTGACCACCTTGAGAGCCCCCAGCAGTGCAACAACAAAGACCTCACCAAAATAACTGCAGCTGCCAGCGCTCGTCCCCTCTGTGTAACTACCCGAGAGGCTTCCTGTGTCTGACACACACACAAACACACACACAAACACACACTCCGAGGCAGTGCCACCATATCTCACCAACTGCCCATGCGAAAGGCTGAAATTCTGAGTGGGTGGTCTGGCCCCGGTGCGTCCGCTGGCCCGGGCCAAACTGACAGACAGGGTACATTACCCTGATGTATTGTCCTCTTATGCTGCATCATCTGTTCTCCTCTCGAGATGAGGATTCTAAACCCGAGTTCTGTTTTTTCAGCCTCGCTCGGTGTGATTAGAGGTAAAAAACCAGCTGAGGCACAGGAATGCAGTAACCTGGCATCTACTTGAATCCCGATGGGATGAAGGACAAGCTGACCCCTGAAGACTAAACACAGAACTAATCTCTCTGTTCATCCTTCACCTGAATCAAGTGGGAAACTCTGACGCTACATCAAATCAACCTGTCAAACAGCGCACAGTGGCTTTATGACACTATAAACTGGAGAGAAGAATTTAATCATTTAGTCTAAGGCTACATTCAGACTGCAGGGCTTAATGCTCAATTCTGATTATTTTTGTGAAATCTGATTTAGTTTTTTGTGAGGTCGTTCATATCATCTCAGACATCTCTAGTGTGAACTTTAAACGCTCCAAAAGTGTTCTGCATGCGCATTGGAGGACATGATTTTTGAGACAAAATCAAATGGTGTAACCGAAAAAGAATGATAAATTTTAATAATGATAATATATAATCCACCTCGAATATAAAAATAGTCGATAGCATGTGTTTTTATTTTTTAAAACCTTTTTAAGAGAGTTAAACTATCAGGTCCCTCTGGCTAGTTATGTCTTGTTATGCTTCTTCTGTTTCATGTTGAAGATCTTAGCATACTGGGATATTTGTATATTATATCATCTATAATTTGTAAACTATGCAAATAACAAATATAGTTTTTGCAAAAAAGAGAAAAAGAAAAACATGTATATACATTTATGTATATACATGCATCTATGCAGCGAGTATGTTCAGTGTTTACGGAAATAAACTCTTCCTGCTTCCACCTACTTCAGCACAGAATATTGACATTTGTCGCTTGTTGCTGACGTGTAGGGATGAACGAGACCTGGCCGTTCAGACTCAAGTTGTATGTCAAAAGATCAGATATGAACTGGCTTTATCCAAGTGGCCGAGGTTGCATTAAAAAAAAAAAAAAACAGATCTATGTTAAAAGTTCAGATACAGGCCACATAAGGGTGAAAAGGTCAGATTTGGGTCACTTCATGCTGCGGTCTGAACGTAGCTGTAATGTTGGAACTATTCCTGCTGAATTGAGCCAAACAGGCTAAAGATTCTCAAGCTTTAGATCCAAAATTAGCACTGGGAAGAACTTAACCCCAGGCAGGCCCTCACCGAAAGCCTTCATGACATGGAAACCGTTGTTTTTTTCTAAACAAAGTGGCCGACATCCTTGGTGCAGTGGGAATGCCTTTATTGGAGCCTGTGGATCAAGGGACGGCTCTCACAGCTGAGATAAGCTGGATTTTTTTTTTTTTTGTCTCTCAGAAATCTCCCATCTCTTCTGGGATCTGAGTGTGGAGGTCAAGATTCGAGGTTAGGAGGACATGGGATGGGACGCAACCTTCATATCGCCGGGAAAAAAGATCGCAGACTATGATTAAGCAGGAGATGAAGGACAACAATGGACAAAGGACGTTGAAAATAGCCTCATCTTAACGGCCGTTTACATGTTTTTTTTTTTTCGTTCCACATTATCAATGCACAAGTTGGAGACGTAGAGGAAATGGGAATTCCTTTACCAAAGACAAATATTGACGCAACAGGATGCAAGGCATAATGGGGACAAATGTGGCACCTACGTCTCTGACTTTACAGTCATGGAGGGGGAAGGAAGGCAGAGCCTCGTGTCTGGGCAGCCCGACAGGACAGAGACACTCAGCAAAGCAGTCGGCATTCAGCGCAGGAAACTGAATTTCCTTCCCATCGCTGTCATGCTCAGATCTATATATGGAAATGGCCTTCCTCCCTCCGACCGCACCGCCGCCATCATCACACCCAGCAGAATACAAATATCTAGCTGCCTTTGAGATAAGACGATATATTAAAAGAAATACAGCGCATAATCTCACCCTCCGATTTTAATTGCCGCATTAAAGCAACATTGACCTTTATGTGGTTTGAAAAGCCGGGAACTTTACGGCAACAGGAGCAATAAACCGGAGCAATGGGGGATATTTGTATAAGCTCGTTTTCCCAGCACAATATATGAGTGTGTTAACAAATAATATTTTGTTTAAGCTCATTTTCTCCAGCAGAAAATACGACCATGTTAACAAATAATATTTTCCCCTTCCTGTGCTGTCAACGCAACACTAACTGGCTTTGTATTCTGTGACTTTGCACATTTGTATCTGCCAAGTCGGCCCTGAGCAGAGGAAAAAAAATAAAAAGGCCTCAAAGTTCTCACCAGGTTTTTTGGCTGAGAAACACACACTTCAAAACAGCCACGGCTTTGCTGCAGGAGGTTTTCAGGGAAAACTTTCATCTCCAGAAGTGATGGAATACCAGGAATAAAAAAAACAAAATGCTTTCTTACAACTGGAGTTATATTACCTAAAACGTTCCCGCTGCTAAAACTGACTCAACCTTGGATTGAACCCGACTCGTCGGATTCATCACAATCACACGCTGTCAGCAGCAGACACGTTAACGTCATCCGTGTTAAAAGCTCCGCCGACTATTTTAAATAGCCAAATTCAGCAAAGCCTCTCGGCTGTGTTATTTCTATGAACAGCTCAGCTCTGATGTCAGCTACCTAAACAATTACTCTGCCGTGATGTAATCAGATCCACTTACCTGTCTAGTGCCAACATATGCCACCGAGGACAAGCTAAGAAGCTATTATCAGACCTTTGTCTTTAATAAACAGGGAAACCAGACCCTGATATTAGAACATGCCCTTTTTAGGTCAATTAAATGGAATTGGAGGAAATAGGTGTAATAATATAAATGCTGACTGAATGTCATGTGACCCCAGAAAATAAAGCAAAGTCTACTTGGACTCCTTGTCACATGTTACATTGCTTACCAATATCAATTATTGATTTGATTCATCTAGAGTTGCAATGATTAGTCAATTAATCAATGAGTTGCCAACTATTATATTAACCACCAACTGTTCTCATAATTGATTTGAGACATTTTTATATTTTATATAAAAATGTTAATTATATTTATTTCTCTTCTCTGATTATTTTCTGGTTTCTTTAGTCTTCTATAATAGTAAACTGATGATGATGGATTTTGGGTTGTGGACTGTTGGTCTGGACAAAAAAAAAGAGATCAACATTTTAAACCATTTTATAAACCTAACTACTAATCGAGTAATCGTTTCAATAACCGATAACTTAATCGACTATTAAAAGCATGGTTAGTTAGAGCTCTAGATATATTGGTTACTTTATTTGTCCATAAAATCGTGAAAAAGTTGCCCACAGTCCAAAGTTCATCTTCAAATGTCTAAATTGAGTGACTAACAGTCCAAACCACTAAAATATTCTGTTTATCATCATGTTCCACAAAGAAAAGCTATAACATCACATTTGAGAAGCTGAATCAGCCCATTTTTAAAGCTTTTTTGCTTAAAAGAGACTTTGATGATTAATCATCAAAATAGTTGCTGAATCTTCTGTTGATTGACAAATCGATTAAGTGACCGACCGTGCAGATTTAGAAACAGGACTTACTTTTAGAGGCTTGAGGAGATAAAGAGGTAAAGCAAATATTAGATTAAATATTTTTAAAATAATTTGTGCCCTACAGTTTTTTTTCCCGTGTATCCCCCTCCTGCGCTATAATCTCAAACTTTCGGTGACCAACCGCAGGCAACATTTTAAACAAGAGTTAGACCCATCATGCGGAGTTTAATAAGCGATTTTAATCCCCTCTCCCCTGCTAGTGTGCCATATGATATATAGTGAGATGAGACACCAGCTTATAAATACTTTTCAAGTCCACGGAAAAACAAAAACAAGGCGGCTGCAAAAAAAATACATAAAAAAGCCAAAGCTGTAGCGAATGGAATGCAAAACAGAGGTGCTCCGCCACAGCTTTTATTGTCTGTCACGCTTCTGTGCGTCTTCGCATGCTGTCACCTCTGCTGCTGGTTGAAAGGATGAAAGAGGAGAGGAGATGTTTATGTCTCAAAGACAAAGCTGAAGCTCCGTGTTATGACCAGACTCTGGCAAGCTGGATAGGAGGGAGGAGAGGGTGCAGCAGGAGGTGAAGGCATCATCATTCAGGCGCAGGCAGATGTCACGCACGCCCCCCACACACACACACACACACATGCACGCACGCACGCACGCACGCCGCATCCAGCCACTTAAGTCGGAGTCACAGATGGGGGAGCTTTAGAGAGATGAGCGAGCTTCCACACATAAACAAAGTCTGTCAGGGAATCGTTGGATTCACTATATTTTCGGTTTCCTTACTTGTGCTCTCAGGGACAGGAGGCCACGGCGTGCTTCCATCATCCTCTCCACTGGGCAGGTCTTTGGAGTCACAAACAGAATTAAAGGGAAATGGTCATTGTGCAGGTTCAAGGCCGAGAAAATAACTTTGTTCACTTAAGTGACAAATAGAATATAAGATCCACAGGGAAGTGAAATTCCCCTCATGAGAAGTGAGTTTAGCAAGAAGTGCACTGCAAAAAGTGAAATCTTAAATTGAGTAAAATCAAGAAAAACTTGAAATAAGATAAATGATAAATATAAGATAAATTGGAATAAGATAATTCTGAACTAATTATATCAAGAAAAAGATATTTTCACTGAATAAGATTTCAGTTTTTGCAGTGTGGTCGAAAGTTCATTAACTACAGCACTGTACTGTGCATTTTTGAGGTATTTTAAACTTTTCATTTCCATTTGATGTTTTTTTATACTTTCACTTTCTACTCTACTTTACAGCTGTAGTTACTTTTCAGATGAAGATTTGACTCACTGAACAATATAATAAGCTTGAAAAATACAACACATCATTAAAGATTAAACTGGTGGTTTCAAGCTTTTTGTCTTTTGACATCTTATAAACAGCAGGGTGTAGTCAGCTCACATTTCACATGTTTATGAGTTGTTAACAGCTCCCTCTAAACTTCTCACATGGTTTTATTTCAAGAAATGTTCAGATGATCCAATATTTCACCAAAAATCAAATATTAGAGATAAAGAAGACATGTGAAAACAGATTTGTATATCAGGACTTTGTTTTTTTTTCCTCGCTAATACTTATGGACTTTGCAGAGTAGTTCTATATTGCTGTTTTGTAATTACACTGAAGTAAAGGGGAATATTTATTCCACCATTGGTAGAAAGTACTTTATTCTGCATCGCTGAACATCATTTCCTTTATTCCCCTCTTTTTCAGTTTTGCGATGTTTTAACAATCTAAGGAACTCATAATGAAAAACACGACTCCCAGCTGTTCCTGCAGTTTGCTGTCAAAAAGCCTCCGTCATCCCACCTCCTGAGGCTTCATCAGCAGCAAAGTCCTCGTCATCGTCCAGTAAGCTCGGCGATGCCTTGATGTCTTTCTCTGCCTCCAAGTCTTCTGGCAGAGGGACCTCTCCCCACACCTTGGAGGCCCGAGTCACCTGCAGCAAACAGAAGAAGAAGAGATTTATTGGGGCTGAAGTTTCCGCCGGGCAGGGTCACACCCAGAGCCATACAAGCACAATGGATGGGTGGAGAAAACAAAAGCAGAGACGGGAAACAGGACGTTGTGGTGTGTGTTTACTTTTACTATTCATTATCTGCTTTGAGGCCGTCTCAAGAGTCGCAAATAAAAGTTCACGACACTGGTTTAAAGGGAATCCATTCACGGCTCAAAGTTTCTCCACTGAACACATGTCTAAAGGAATCATTGCTATTTGGTGTTGCATGTTTTTGACTGGAGTGATTCACAGCTGAATGCAGTGACCCACATATGCACAAAACTCAGAGTCAGGGAAAAAGCAGCTGAAAGTTGAGATCGGGATGACTGAGCGATACAAATCTGGTTAAGTATGCTTTAGACTCCTTTCCCGCGAGTAAAAACATCTAACATACCACAATCCCTTCTTTATGACCCGGCTCTCCGCTCTGGAATCAGGAAGGAGTCTATCACGGAAACATTATGTTGCCTCCAGCAGCGGTTGAAAAACACCTCAAATGTAGCACGGCTCACTTCCAAATCAAAACCGTGATCATCATGTCATTCTGCATGTTATATGAATGGAAGAACAGCAGAAGCGGAAATGAAAAATGTGAATGAAACAGACAATGACATGGCAGGCCCGAGGCCACGAGAGGAGGTAAAAATATGAGCATGCAACACAATTAGGGATTGACTTCAAACCTCAATCTGAATTGAATCTATTCGTTAGAAATTTCCCTGAATACAGAGAAAACTTTAACCTTCTGGTGGCGCTAGATGAAAAGTGGTAGAATCTCGAAGGTCATTCATTATTATTCCTTTAGAATTCTTACTCCAGTCCATCCACTAATTGTTGAGATATTTCAGTCTGGACCAAAGTGGTCACTGCCTAACCCACTGATCAATAGACTGACGTAGCCTTAGCCGCTAGTTTGGCTAAAAGAGGTTTTGTAGAAAAACATGTCATTATTCCTGGAAGTGGAAAAAGTCTTAGATATCCCACAGCACTTATATTAAAAGATTTTACATGATGCTCAGGTTTTCACATTTATTTTTAGCTAAAATAAGATAGGATGTTTGCCCCGGTCAGTGTAGAGTAATGGTGTCTGAAAACCATTAAATCACTATAGATTTCAATCAGCTCTAATCCTTGGCAACACCACTCAAAGTCACGTGAATAAAAAGGCAGAACTGCCTCTTCTCACAGAAACTGATAGACCCACCCCTCATCCACACACACAGAAACACACTCTCATACACTCAATGAGGAGACACAGAGCTTAGCCAGCTGCCCTCCTATCTGATCATCTTGATAGGGTTCATTTGCCAGGCCAAGTGGAGCACGTTGAGGCTTTATTATCTCAGCTCTCACCATCTCAGCATCCAGACGGCCCCCAGACTCTGGCTATAAGTTTAGATATGATACGAGCGTGATGCCACCCCCTTCCCCTTGGCATTTCCAGTTGGCATGACCCGCCAGTTCCTATATCCACCCAACTCTGTCATGGTAGTTTTCCCATTTAAATGGCTCCAGCTAATAAATAACTCGATTTATCCCCTCAAATCCTCTCTCCCCTGACTGAACACCCTTACAACAACAATCATGGGCCATTTTCAAAAGGAAACTGCTGACTAACTAAATTCCTTTCAGTGGTGTTGACCAGCCAACCATTGGTGTAATCATCTCCTGCTTCCCACTCCCCTTAAGGGGTGTTCACACCGGACAAAAATTCGTGCGACAGCGTGACGCGATTACATGTTAAGTCAATGGGAAGACATGATTTTTCGCACTTCGCGACGTGAAATTCGCCTGTCGCGTCGAGTTGAAAATATCGAACTTTTCAGGCGAATTCACAGGATGATGTAACGCAAGAACCAATCAGCGTTGAGAGTCGCTCCGCGTCCCCATGACAACAAGAAATTCACTTATTGCCAGTCTTTTACTTTTCAACGGACTTGGAAGCCAGGCGGAGCTCCGGTAGGAAGCGTTGACACCAGCCGAGCTCTGTGCACCTCCAGAAGGTATCATGTACCCAGAAATGACGGCGGAGCTTTGGACTTTCAGAGCTGTACAACGCAGTGACAGTGGTGATCTCACACATGGATGATGAGAGAAAAGGGACGTGATGACGCAATCTGGCGAATTTTTGCACAACAGACAAAATCGCATCCATCGCGCGAAAAAAATTGCGTCAATTGAGTCCGGTGTGAACACCCCTTTAGGATGGAAGGGCATCATCTGGAAAAAACACCTCTACAAACTTTCAGTTTGTTTGATGGACAAGTCCATATTTGCAGCTGATTTTAAAGCTCATATGTTAAATGATCTTTGTTTGAGACCTGTCAGACTGGCCTCATCTCAGGGAGAGTTGGGAACTATGTAGGAATTTGCTTTCTCACCATGCTGCTGCATTCTGGTTCAAAAAGCCAGCATGACCTTTACACTCAGTCTAGGAGTTGAGACACGTCTTGTTGTTAAAGTTATCTCTCCCTCGAGATAAAAGCTTGACCGACACGGTAATTCTTTGAACTTCACCCCACCCATAGGTTACTGGCCTAAGGAGTGCTTCTTTCGCTCGTAACTTGTTGCAATTTCCACTGGGACACATGGCAACCAGGTATAATGCATGAAAAAAAGCAGGCAAGCACATGCAGGTGTATAAATATGCACATAAATATCCTATACACACACACAGAGAAGGACACATTCCAGCCAATAAGGAATTCCACTGTTTGCTTATGAATTACTCGGCACACAATGCACAATGTTTGTCCTGCAAGATGAAGTAGCGGTAGTAATAAAGGAGCAACCGAATCATAATGAATGACAGGTGACACTTCAGGGACGCCTGAGGACAAGCCTGAAGTTGTCCAGCTGTTAGTTACCGGGACCAAGAGAAACAACTGCATTTTGGTGCATGAGCAATCGGCAAGGAATGAGTCAAAGGCAGGAACATTCTGGAGAAAGGCTAGACACGACTGAAATAACCGAGCTGAAATCCTTTCAAGACGGGACTGCGGTCAGCTGTTGTTTGAATTTTGCAGCTGGAGACCTGCTGTCATCTCCAGACACATGCAAGCTCTTCAACACATTTATTTAATTTCACAGCCACTGGCTATTAACGGCCAGATTTTCATTATTATCAGATCCACCATTATCTGATTTTCATGGTTCTTTCATTTCCCAAAATGGATAAGAAATTAACTAGAGCCCCTAAAAGCTTCCCACTTCTCTCCAGCTGTTATATATAAGACTGCATACACTAATATCTCTTAAATATCTCCTAAGAATGGTTATGTAATCAGTTAGATGGGACAAAACAAGGTAGACATTTAATTAATCTGTATCGGTCACATACTCCCTCTTGCTCCATGGCTACCAACTGTTGAGGCATTTAAACATTACATTTCAGGAAACCCTATGAGTGTGTTCTTTTATTGGCATTTTTGTATTTATTGGACATTGGGCAGCAAAGAAGCAGACAGGAAACAAGGGGAGAGAGAGTGAAATGGGTATGACATGCAACAAAGGTCCCTGGCTTGCGGGTTTTCGGTTATGTGTCATGCACAGTAACCATTTGGCAAACAGAACTCATGAACAGACTTTATTGACCAGATGGTTCAGACCACTACATAGACAAATCACCCACCAAGTTGGTCATGGTGAGAATGCACAGCACAAAACAAAGTTAACGGCAGCAAACACATCCAAAGAAAATGAGGCTATGGGTGCTGGACAAAAACTATATAGTAAAGAAAAAGTAGAGTCTGCACAATAGAAATATTCTCCCATGAGTCTTGAACAGTATACCATTATACACAAGAATATTTCTAGTGTGCTTAATCAGGTATTTAATCATTGTTGAAAAACAGACCATACGTTTTTAAAATGATGCCCTACCTTTTCAGGACATTGGTTTTTCTTCATTTCAGTATGGTATGAAAAATCCATTTGCAGAGACCTGAAATCTGTTGCTCAGTGGTGCGTTTAATTCAAAGGGTGAAGCTGGTGATATCCTATATTTGTGTTATTATGAATAAATCCCAATGTGTCTGCTGCGCTCAGCCCCAAGGAGGAATAAGCTATGTCAGGCGTGACATATATGTGAGGTTGTTATAAGCTATGTCATAGGATCAATTTATTGTTGGGTTCTAGTCTTTTCGTAAGATTTGTTGAGCATAAGAAATATAGAGAATATCCTGACTTTACTTTAAGCTCTAACACCACAAATGTCTGATTCAGCTACTGAGCAGCAAACAACTCTGCCAGGAAATCAAACCCAGTAGACATGTAAAAACCATGCATGGGCTTTATGGGGGATATGAAGGATACTATGTGTCTTTGGATTCTCACTGTTCTCCTTGCCAATTTTTTTTTTGATGTTCAAGAATCTCAACATAACAGAATCTCAAACGTTAAGTTTCCTGTAACTACATGAATGAACATGAAAGCTACAGTACATTTAATCAATGAGTTTATCGACTGTAGTATGCTTTGAAAAATGATGATATAAAGCGCATACGATCCCCAAATCCCAGGTATATCCCTTCAAACGTACACATTAAAAAAAAAAAAAAAATGAAGTGTGCACAGATTCACATACACATGCAAACATACACCCACTCTCTCATGCTCTCATGCACACATGCGCAAACACATACATGCTATCGCACACCCACACTTTCAGCATTCCCATCCTGGTTACATCTCTGTGACAGCCAAAGCCTGTCAGAGGCAGCGTGAGAAGAATTCTTCAGGGGACTTGATTCGCCCACTCTGCTAATAAACCCAGTGATGCAGCTGCAGGACAATCTGTGAGAAACATCTTAAAGGAATACCCCAACGTGTTACAGAAAATACGAAGCCGGACCTGAGCTCATACTAGACACAAGTCTCACAGGGGCGATGCACTCGCTCTCTCTCTCATGAAAATATGTTTTCTGATAGCCGCTGCGAAGGTTTAGGATTCAAAGCATCTCCTGAGCTAACACAACCTATCTGCTTTCCGTCCCCACCAGAGCGTGTGATAGGCAAACATAGAAAGATGAAAAAGGCAGCACATTGCTCAGTCCGATCAATTGATTCAAAACACTGAGTTGTGACCTTTCAAGCAAGCAGTCCACAGGCAGACACTTCACTGAAAAACCTTCATAAGATGAATTCCCAACCTATGTGACCCTTCATCCCTATCTCGCTTATACTCTCTCCCTTTAAGACCAACAATATCTGCTTAGACTTGAAGAAGCAACGTGTACTAAACAGGAATGGAATGTCAACTGCAGAGAGTATTAAGTGGATGAAAGCCTTGACACATACTCTTCCCTGGAGAAGAAAAGCCAACCAAGTACTACCAGGCACCAGCAAGGTCCAAGCTGCTGAACTCCAGCACTACCTTTACTTGACCTGCTGCTATCTGTGGAGTAGGTGCAGGAGTGTTAGCAGGGCTGCATTAAATCACTGCTTGGATAAAAATAAATTATGTGTACACATGTACACACAGAGATATTGACGATGTCCAGAGTGTGGTGCAAGAAGAGTATGCATTATTGCATTTTTTCAGAGATAATTCCTGAAATATTGATTTGTATGTGTAGTACATTGCGAGTTTTTGGATAAATTCTTTGGATGTTTCTTGTAACTGCTATAACGACATGTTTTACAGCTCTAAGACACATATGATGATCTTCACATGTGGATTTTTGTGGTGCACTCGGCCTTGTGCAAGAGTCATGAAGGAGACTGCGCCCAAGAGAAACGTTTCTTTTCCATGCACTTGAGAATCCAGGACAGAGATTGTTGCAAGAGGTTTTGACAACAAAATTGAAGCAACAGGGCAGCTTTGTGTATGTGTGTGTTTGTGTGAGAGTCGGAGTTTCCGATGTGTTTAACCCTCGCCTAGAGTGGTGGACAAGCTGCCACTTCTGACACTAAACCTCTGTCTGGGCCCCTGCTGCATACAGGGAACGATGAGTGAGGCCCTTCTGCTCTCCGCAAGACTTTTGACATTTCCATAGGGTTTAATCCGAAGGGTTCAGGACGGGTAGGAAGTGGAAGGATGCTCTTCACTCAACAGACAAAGACTCTTTTGACAATGTGCGCTGCTTGTTCGCTTCCCAATGTTTTCCATGACTAATACTGTGGGTGCAACCAACACAAGCCAGATTTTCCTGGAAAAGGGGGCTTGTTGAGAGGAGCGAAGGGGGCCAAGGAGTGAAATAAGTGAAGGATAAGTCAACATATTTGAACACATGCTTGGAGTGCCTGGCTTGCCTTCTTCCCCCAGGTCATTCATTTTCTCTCCCACACGAGGGTCATGCCATGCATTTTACATTAAGCTTGTTCTGCCACTGGAAAAATGGCATCAGGACTTTCATGACACGCATGATGCCCTTCCAGGTATTCCTCTGGTAGCGCAAGGTGATGCTGTAAAGTGCAAAGCAATGAGAGCCGTTTCATTAAATATATATAACAGGTAACTGTAGGGACTCTCAGGGGGCCGTACTTCCTCTCTTTGGTGCATATTTTAACCACTTAAGCCCCAGGTCTATTTTTCAGTTTTCCTGCTATGAATGATAATAAATATTGAATATCTCTACAACCACAAAGGTTATGTACTTACTGGTGTCAAAAGAAATCTACAACATGTGAGGTAACTACAGAAGAGTCAGAATCAATTTATGTTGCTGTTACAGAGAAAATATAGTTAGAATATTACAGGAAAGATTATCTGAAATGCAAAGTTCATTGATTAATAAGATAAGAGTTTAAAGATCAATTATTTGTCCATAAATTTATAGAAATCCTACTGAGGACCATTACAGAACATGAAGAATATATTCTGTAAGTGATTATAAACCGCTCAAATCTAAATTAAATTTCAAAATAATGGTTAGATGCAGCCCTACTACTGATATTACATTTCTAATCTTCTCTTATTGTATTGATGATGTGAATATTGATGATAACAGGTAACAGAAACATTTGTGTTTTACTACAGATAAATACTTTAGCATTGTAGCTGAGGTTTTCTCATGCAATAAATGAATAAAACTCAACACTACTCCTATATCGGGGGTTTAGGATTTTAACAGATTAAAGAACCAACTGGATGACCTCAAACTAATAAATTAAGGTCAGCTCTGTTACTCGATAACAATCCTACATTTGAAAAATTATACCCCCCTACATTTTGGTATTGGCCAATCAAATTCAACAAAAATGAACTAAATAAGTTGTGTTCTTGTTACGGCCCTTCTCTCCATGTGAGGTGCAGATTCAGAGATTCTCCGTGGCAAGCAAGCAAGCAGAGCCTCCAGCTAGACAGCATCTGCCACACAACCTCACACACTCCGCTCCCTTTATACCAACCCTCTGTGTTTAGGGAGGCATGTCAAAATAAGCATCCAGCCTGTGCAGACTTGTGTGTTTGCTCTCCTACACAGCACGAGAAAGGACAGCTACAAAGCTACAATCAAAGTAAAGAGGGGAAAAAATATGCAATTTGTCAATAAGCTTCATCTTCTCGCTCTGGTGGGATCAAAGGAAGAGGAGGATGAACTGATGAATCCCTACCAATACGCACAGGTACATACTTGCAAAAGCTTAATACCACACACAAAACAGCTACTGTTTTTCTTAAAGCTGCTCGATGTATCAGATAATGGCATAAAACTAGATTTCCATATGGCTGAAATTGTTACAGATGATTTAAAATTCATTGTCACGGTCACTAATGATTATTTTCCCTCATATATTAAATCAACAATTCATTGTTTTGTTTATAAAATGTAAAAGAAAAAGAAAGAAAGAGAAAATAGTCAGATCTGTCACTGACTAAATAATTCCACTGAAGCAAATGGACCTTTATTAGATACTTCACACTCAGCTAATTAAACATTTAAAAAGGGCGTTTTGAAAGTACTACTCTGCACTTAAGTTAATGTGTCATCACCTTCCTGGTGTGAATCAGCCCCAAATAGCACAAATTACAAAAAGAGGGGTGAGTCACCATAACGTATTTTAGGCCAAAGGTCACTGCCTGGCGACACTGCGACCAAACAGAGAGCAGAGATTGCATGCGGGCCGTGAAACAAGACACCCCGGCCTAACACTAACCGAAATACTACTGCTGATGGGCTTTTTTCAGCCTCAATGATAGCAGAATCACAAGACCGGAATTTGTGTAGGAGAAAAGCAGCAGAGCAAACCTCAGTGCTCTTTTTATCTGCTTTTTTGTGATTTTGAGGAGTTTAAAGGACAAAGGGGAAGTTCATCTTAAATAGCCAAAAGCAGGTTTTGTCTTGGCTAAGCATCGACATTCTTCAGGCTATTCTACTGTTTTTTTAGAAGGTTTACTGTATTACATTTTCACTGTGGGTGGGATAATAAAGTGTGAACACATTCCATCCAAACGTCTGTAGGTGTGAAAGCCCAATTGACACCTTCAGAATCCCCCGTCTTTTCAATTATCACCCCAGCAGGGACCCCAGCAGGGACCCCAGCAGGACCTCGCATAAACAGACCACCTAGAATCACCTATCAAACACAAGTACATCTTCACATACAAGGAATTTTATATATATATATATATATAAAAACTGCTGTCATCTCGTCTTACATGCCACTGGGCTTGGATGAAAGTCAGTGAGGAAATTGAGCTGCATGTAATAACTAAGGCTGCATAAAATTCCTTAGATTAAAATGTGTGAAATCAAATCTTATATTGAAGATCTGTGAAGTATTCACCCTACACACATTATATTTTTATATATATATATATATATATATATATATATATATATATATATATATATATATATATATATATATATATATATATATATATATATAAAATTCACAGAGTTCAAAGATGTCCAATAGAAGATTTGATTTCACAATATAATCTGTCTATGAGTGGGACAGAGTCTGTGTCAGTGGGAGTCCCAGATCTTGTTGATGGGGCCAGCTGCAGTCGGAAATAAATTGTTCTTGTGGTCTGAGGTTTTGGTTTAGAATGACCTCAGCTTCTTTCCGGAAAGAGAGCCTCGAAAATGTTTGTGTCCGGGGTGGGAGGGATCGGCCGTCATCCTTCCTGCCTCGGTGTCCTGGAGGGACGGAAGGAGACCCTTACAGCAGAGTGAATGATAAACTACAGTCAGCCCTTGTCCTTACAGTGATAGCTGTTTTTTAGAAGATGAACTCAATGATGGCGCTGTAGACCATCATTGGCTTTGGTAGGTTGAACTTCTTCAGCTGAAGCAGGAAGTAAAACCTCTCCTGTGCCTTCATGGTGAAGGACCTGATGTTTTGCTTCCATTTGAGGTTCTGGGAGATGATTGTTCCCTGCTAAGATTGAGGGAAAGTGATTTGATTGTTTATGTGTAGCCAAAACTGTGTTTAAATACTTCATCCACTACCTGATGAAGGTCTGGGAACCTAAATGTCATTTGATTAAACCTGTCTTTTTGCTAGTGATCGATGGTGTGACACACGTCTACACGTCTGTTGCCTAGGTATGCAAACCTCCTCTTTTTGATTCCCACTAAATGAAAGGACTCAACTGTTTCTACTGGGGAAATCACACAAGGTGATGGGTGCAGATGGACCTGGTTCGTTCAGGTCCACAACGAACTGTCTTCATTGGTTCTTCTTCTCCATCAGGACACCAGATGGTCAATCTCGCACCTGCAGGCATGAGGGTGGTTTAGTCTACAAACTTCAGGAGTTTGATTGACTGGTGACTGGAGTTGCAGCTGTTATTACATGGGGAGAAGATCAGAGGGGGAAAGACTCAGCTGATAGTCCAGGAGTTAAGAGACATGTTTCCTCAGCTTCATGTGCTGACGGAAAGTTGGTGATCCACCTGCAAGTCAGGTCAGGCACATGCAACTGGGCAAGCTCAAGAGCCAGGATGTTGGTGTTTAAGCCAGCGCTAAAATCCACAAACAGAGTCCTGGCGTAGGTTCCTGCAGAGTACAGGTGGTGGAGGGGGCATAGTTACTGCAAAGTCCACAGATCTGATCTATAGGAGACCTGCAGGGGGTCCAGGAGTGGGTACTTAAATGACTTCAGGACCACAGAGGTCAAGGTGATGGATTTGTTGTTGTTAATTTCTGTGGATCTTGTTTTTTTTTGGGGGGGGGGGGGACAGGGGCGATGGTGGAGGATTTGAACCAGGCTGGCACGTGTCATGTCTCCAGTGATTGAGTACCAGAAACAGCTGCTCAGCACAATGCTTCGGAGTGGAGGGTTTGTAGGGGGTTTTATCCCTCGTCTCCTATTAATGTCTGAAGAGAGGGCGGGCTCTGAGGTGGGCTGGCCCCCTGCTGAGGTGGGGCAGCTAAGTCCAGTGGTGGAACATGGAGGCCCTGACTATCAGTGAACAAAACTGGCTGTTTGATTCAATGATTGATCCATTATCCATAGAAATGATGTTTATGAGCCAAAGAGGAAGTTATATTGAGTGAAACTACTGATATTATACTGAACTATTTTCTTATTGTATTGATGTGGATATTGATGATATTTAATGATATTGTTTTATTGACCAGTCCTAGAATAAACCTCTTCAATTTAAATAGGACTAGGGCCACAACCAGTGGACGAAATGATTAATCGATCAATCATTGCAAACAATTCATTGATTAATTGTTTGGTGCATAAAATGGTGTAACATTTTTATCACTGTTTCCCAGACCAAATTCAACCTAAAATGCCTTATTTTTGTCCAGATCAACAGTCCACAATGATCATCAGTTTTATTATATCAGACACAAAGTCTATTTTATATAATACTAAAGAAAAATCTGATTTAGAGAGGTGGAACCACAGAATTTGGACATTTTCTTCTTACAAATGACTCAAATTGATTAATCAAATAGTTGATTAGTGCTTTGAATAGTTGGCGATTAATGTAATAGTTGGCAACTAATCAATCATTGACTAGTCTTTGCAGCTCTAAATGGGTCCATTTGCTTTGTGGGCAACACCCACTTATTGGATTGGAGATTTCCCTCTTAAACCTACTAGTGCCCTTATTGTGTTGAATATTTATACTCACAAATCAGAGCTTAAATGTTTAACCTACAGCAAAGACTAAGACAATAAATCCAAACTGTGGACATGGAAAAATCACAACCGGATACTGCCTCACCTGTACTGTGTGTTATATCAAACATAAACACTGTGAGAGTAATTCGGGGCTCTATAAATAGCATGCGTGTTTCCGGTAACATTTCTGAGAGAGTGACCTGCCAGGAAGGGGGGGACTGAGGGGCCAGCTCCGGTTCCCCCAGACGACAGCTGACGGCCGAGGTGCTGAGACTGGTGGCAGCTCGGAAGGGAAGAGCAGCTCTGGCTTGGCCTGTTTATTTATAACAGAAAGAGAGTCTTTGAAAGGGCTGCTGTGTCACTTAAGATGTCTGCTTTCCTTCTCGCCGGGTGCCCTGACACAGCTGACACTGTACAACAGCAAACCCACAAGAACAGACCCCGACATGAGCTCCAGCTGCAATAAACCGATGTTTAAGCACTGCAGACCTTGCTGCATGAGAAGAGCTATTTACATTTTGTAGAGGGAGCCAAACAATATAGAGCTCCCACGATCAAAGCAGAACAATTGCATTAATTAGCTACTAAAGCATCACAAAAATGTATTTCGACATACAAATTACATTCAGTTTATTCGTAGAAACTTAATTAACACAAGCAATTTCATGTTTATAAAATTATACTACAGAAATGAGTTTATCTTAAATGAGACGTATCGTTAACAATCCCATAAGTGAATTAGTCTACAACCATGCTAGCAGCTGTGAGGCTGTAAGGTTAATAGTCAGCATGCCAACATTCACAGAAACTAATGTTAACATGCTGATGTTTCACTGGTTTATTGTTTTCCATGATCTTAATTTAGTGTGTCATCTTATAATGTTATTGGATGTGAATTAGAACTGATTATGTACAGCATTCAAAATATTTGGTCATAAATCAAGGTATTCAATGATTGACATTTCCAACCTAATTATAGCACAAGATGAGGATTTATTATGATTCATGAAAAGTCTTTACTACAATTTTTGACAATTATCAAGACAATTCACTCAAAACCAGAAATATCAACCTCATGGTGGTGTGAGAGGAACATTCAGGGGGAAAAGTGAAGTCAAAACAAATTGGCATTTAGGAATAATAACTGTCCAAAAATGTTGTGGCAAATCAGAGAGTAGATGTTGAGATGTGAGAACTTTGACCTGCAGTTGGCACTAGATGAAAAGTCTGAAGATTGCCAAACCAGAACCAGGTTTATTGCCAAGTAGGTTAGCACATGCACGGAATTTGCCTTGATGTTGTGGTGCAGCCAAAAACATACATGAAATTAAGTATTCCTAATAATATAAAAAGAGACATTTACAATAAAAAGAAATGTAAAATATATTCTAAGTGAATAGCTATGAGAACTGATGAAGAGAGTTAAAGACATGTGCATGCTTTTGACCAGGAATGTGCAAATGTTCAAAAAGTATATGCAGCGTGCAATTAATTATAATGGAAGTTTTATCATTTATGTAGCCAGGTTAAATCACAGACGTGCAATGATTAGGAGGTTTTACACTGATATAACATGTAATGTTGGATACTGTACATGTTAGAGAGGGTTATTCATGCCCTTGTCAAGCATTGAGGTGGACTGACCAGACAACTTTTACATCCCTGGAGACATGCAGCTAACGTGGCTGAAACATGTGAACTCAAAATGCAATTTTTTTTGATCCGCTAAGTTGATTTAAAGGTTTTATGGGCGCGTGAAGCTTTAAAAGAAGTAGCAGAAGTCGTTTGAAGGCTCTGTGTAAAGCTCTGGTTTCCCTTACAATGATGTCAGCAGCAGTGTTAGATTTACCTTCCTCTTCTTCTCGCCCGCTCATTCTAGCCTCAGGACCAACTAATCTGACACCACCTGTCGACTTGGCCACCCTCACATTGTCCCACATAATCACGGGCCAGAACTCGCTCAGTCTGTCAACTCACTCCTCCACCCCCCACTAGTGTATCATAGTCGATTAGTTCATCATTCTGCTGTGTGGGAAAAGTGGACTAAGTAGACCAAATCTTTCTAAGTACGCAGCTTATGCAACTCCTTCTGGAACACGTTGGACCTTTGAACTCGCAACTACTGTATTTCAGACTTTCCAAAGGGGTGCAGAAATAAAAACTGTGCATATTCAGAGATCTTTGTGAGAACAAAGTAGCCTCTGGGCCCGTTTTGGGTCATGGAGAGAAAACCTTCCAGGCGTCCTGGCCGGAGGGAGTAATTTCATGTTGGTAAAGCCACTTTCCACCAGTTCCCAAGGTCATGCTATTTGGGATGGTGATCTCATAATTAAATGGGATTTGGCAGGGTACCATGGTGAGGCTTTTGGAATGCAAAGCAATTCCAACATGTTGAGCATTTCAGACCATGAGTTTTTGGACGGTCTTTGTTTGGTAATCTAAGATGCACTTTGAGCTCAGAACATCACAACAAAACCTGCTGTTATCCGAACAGAACTCTTTGTTGGGTGCCATCTGCACTTCAAAGTCTTTCCCTTTTTTTCCCACAACTTTTTTCAATAACACTCTGTTAGCACTGCCAAAACTTAAAAAAGTTTACCAAAGTGTGGGCTGTGAGAATAAAAATATCAGTCTCAGTTTATGCCATTAATATAAACACAATAGGGATGTATCATAAAAGATAGATCGAGTATGCTCCTCTCCAGATGTTCTCTGCAGAGTAAACAAGATACCGCAGTCTGATGTTGACAAAATCATCAAAGGGCGGAAGGAGCGGAGGCATTCCGAGGTTATCCCCGTCTTTCAAGACACCCCTACATCCTCCCCATCGGAAAGTACCTGACAGCTGTTTTTGTAAAGCGGTGCACCATGGGAAAAAAGGAAAGTGGGAAGTTGACAAGAGAACAGGACAGGAGGAATCACGCCTGACCCGGTGTCACTCGTAGAGCAGCACAGAATGTCCACGGGTGCCGAGAAAAGGTCAGTTTCATCACAGCCCACACAGGCAGGTGTGAAAAGGATGTCTAATCTTTATCATCAGTCTCAAATAACCACATAAAAGATAATCATCCATGTGACTATCATTCACAACGGGCGCTTTGCGCTGCAGGGTCATCTGATACTGTCCATCAACCGACTCCAGCAGTTGACATTTTATCCCTTGGAAGCATGAAAGTTTTTACTGCATAGACCCAAAAAAAGAACCTAAGATTTATTCGTTTTATTTTATCAGTAGTTGTGGTTCCGTCTACTTGATAAATTTGACAAGTGAATTCCAAGCAAACTTTTGAAATCTCTGCAAAAAGAAAATGCTAATCAGGTGCATTTCCATCAGCTGGTTTTAGTGCTGCAATGATAGATCAATAAATCGATTAATTACCAACTATTTTTATAATTGATTTGAGTCAATTCAGATTATTTTCTGGTTTCTTTAGTCTTTTATAATAGTAAACCGATGATTTTTGGGTTGTGGACTGTTGGTCTGGACAAAAAAGACATTTTAGGTTGAATCTTTAGCTTTTGGGTCAATATTTTACACCATTTTATGAACCAAACAACTAATCAATTGATCATTTTATTAATTGATAGCTTTGTCAACTATCAAAATAGCTGTTAGTTGCAGCCCTAACTTGTTTGAGACCTCAACTTTTCAGCATAATTGTGTATTTCTTTTTCCATCACACAAACACAACTAAGCATCCTTTTCATTGTTGTTCTGCATGGGTGTGATTTTTTTAGGTAACTACAACTAACAATACGGGTATTGGTAACATGATCGGTGCAGTATCCATATGGGTGAGCACTAAAACTAGCTTCCATGGGTTCTAACAGTCACACTGGCAGTTAGTCGACTCAAGGACTGATATTGTGAGCAGCTGCTTCGTTCCATCTGTGATTTGAGCACTACCTACATGTCATGATTTAAATCATGGGGTAACATACGGAGTGCTTAATTTACCCATTGCTGGGAGTTTTGACAATCTGGTCTTTACCATTTACAACTGGACCAATAAAACAGAGAGCTGACGCTAGCTAGACGGCTTCATTGTATAACACAGGGAGAAAACAGTAATGAAAAGCATAGGAGCCGTTGTTTGATGTCTGTGTTGTAAAGGGACAGATGCTTTTAATTCCCACACCAGCCTGATAATTCTGGGAAAGTAAGAAGGAAACAACTTTGTTGAATAATTTCTGACATGATCAGCTGTTTCTGCTGTCTGAATTTTTCCAGAATATTGTATAATATCAATGAAACACGCACAATACTTTCTGTATGTGAACTATTACAATTTGACCAGTTGAAACAAGTTCCCAAAGATCTTTCCATTTTCTCCTCAATGACTGGTTTTGTTTCCTGGAATCGCAACCTCTGTTTATTACAGTCATGCTTAATCTATACCGACATCTCCTGACCAAACTCTGCTTCTTGTTTATTCGCTCCAAACCATTTGACATTATCACACCTAATACACATTTTCTTTTTTGCTAGATTTCAAAAGTTTGCTGTAAATTTGCTTGACAAGTATAAAGAAACACAACTGGTCGGTAATAAACTAGAAGCCTGATATTTGGAGCAGCTGCTTAGTTCCATCTGTGATTTGAGCACTTCCTACATGTTTTAAATCATGAGGTAACATACAGAGTGCTTAATTCACCGAGCTGTATGTTTTGACAGTCTGACAATTTGCAAATGGACCAAAAAAAGAGAGAACTGACGTAGCTTCACCTTCTTTGTGTAATGTAGGGTGAACACCGTAATGAGAGGGTGGGAGCTGCTGTTTGATGTTATAATGAGACAGACGCCTTTAATCAATGACTGGAAGCTTGTCTTTTCAATCCCCAGAACAGCAGGTTAATTCTGGGTGGGGAAAGTGAAAAAAACAGAATTTGCCTTTGAGCTAGGGCCCTTTAACCCCAGTGGGCAGCAGGTCAGACTGTGGTGGTGCTGGGCAGCTTCCAGGTATGAATTTGTGCAACTGTGTGAATGTGACCCAGACATTCCTGCAAAAGAGAACCTTTCTCTCAGTGAAATTTACAAAAGGGTTACAAAAGAAATAAACAAAACTACAGTATATAACCAACTCTATGTGAAAAAGTGCTGAAAAAGTGTGAAACTATCTACGTTCATGGGCCATACGCTGCAGGAATCGGACAGTGTTGCATCACAGAAGTGGACAGTGTCTTTCCTATAAAACCATGGGAAACTCCCATTCAGAGAAATGAATCCTACACGCTGTTTCCACGATTATGTCCAAAAACTATTTTGAAAAATGAAGGGGAAAAAAAAAGCACAACAGCTGCTGTATCATTATACGTTATATTTCCGTACAAAAGAAGTGATGAGAATTCAGATAGGTGGGCCATCTGTGCAAACGCTCAGCTAAGGTTTCACTCAGTACTGAGCAACAACTGCCCTTTCGCTGCACATAGAGTAATTGATTCATTTTAAAGTAGTCACAGTTATGGGTCATTATAAATAACAGTGTTTTAAATTCACTCAGCTGTTGCTGCATGACAAAAAAACACAATAAACCAATTCCACAGCAAAGAACACAAAGCCATTGATGCATTTGCCATTTCTGTTCTAAATGCCATCATATTTCCAGAGCCATCCAGACTTTTTTTTTTTTGGATTTGGTTCTGAAGAAGGCGGGGAGGAGAACACTGTCAATGCCTGTTGGGAGAAGTGGTGAGGGCTGAAAAAAATTCAATTCCAGAGGCGTTTGTTTGACTCTCAGCAGTCCGACAGCTGCTGACTGCTTACGTCATCCACATGACAAATGCTGCTGTCATCGTGATGAAGGAAAGTCGTGCACGTATTTATGAACTTAAAAGTTCTAAAAGGCAAAAAAAGCATGCACCGATTTCAACTGTGATTTAACGATGCTTGTCGGTGCGAATGAAGTACACTACTGTTTTTTTTTTTTTTTTAAGAGTTTGTGGTCACCCAGAAAATTTTGTTTCCCATGAAAATCACTTTTATTCCCCACCATGAGTTGTAAAATAAATTTAAAATATAGTCAAGAAATTGACAATTTTAGAAATAATTGTTTGTATTTGAAATAATTTTTTCCTTCAAACTTTGCTTTCATCAAAAGGAAGGTCAGTTTTCTATCTTCTCTAACCAGCTTAACTGTTTCCAGCTGCGCTAACATGATTGCACATAGGTTTTCTAATCATCCATTAGCCTCCTGACGCAATGACACACATCGTACCATTAGAACAATGGAGTGATAGTCGCTGGAAATGGGCCTCTATGTAGGTATTTCACCAAAAATTAGACATTTGCAGCTAGAATAGTCATTTACCACATTAGTAATGTATAGAGTGGATTTATGGTTAGTTTAAAGTTAGTTTTCCGTCAAAAATAAGCAAATGTTTAAGTGACCCTAAACTTTTGAACTGTTGAAATATTAGGTGACTTCAGCGAAATCTGTCAAGGACCACCATCAGCTGAGTTCCCATGCATGTAGACAGGAGATCTATGAGAACAGAGGTGGAATTCCAGGGGGAGATAAAAATACCTCAGGAGCTGCGTAGCTGCAGGTGTTATTACACCCTCCTCCAGAGGCCCTGCAGCCAGAACAGGGGGGTAAGGTCCAGTGAGGAGACGTCTCTGGGCCTCTGCACCGGTTTCAGATAGTCATGTTTACTAATGCTTTAGCATTTGAGCGAGCAAGAATTGCAGGTCACTGCACACTCCTCAGATCTATTACAGCAACATTCTCCACAGTCATGTGTTTAATGATTGTGCGTAGTAGCCTGAATTTTTGGCCAGGATTTCTCAAAGATGCTTTTGTGCACAGCTTTCTCCCGATGTAAAAAAGCTATGCAGTTTCCAGATCCACTGCAGGAGAGGTTCGGCGCAGGAGGCCGTCTGCTGCTGCTGCATCTGGCGACCCCCCCCCCACCACCACCACCACCACCACCACCACCACCACCACCCCCATTTTTGAGGTTAGCACTGGGCAGGAGCCAATAAACACTGAAGAAAAAGCATGTTTCAGAAAACACTCCGAGTGGTGGCAGGAACAGCCAACTGTTGCTCAGCATGCTGGCACACCCACATCTGCGCAGGCTGGCTGTGATTTCAGTCAGAGAACTTTCCGTTGCTTTCTCGCCTCCCCGGAGCGGCGCGATATAGCGACTTTTGTTATGACAGCGTCTGATTTTTTTTTCATTTTTAATGACCAAAAATAGACATGAATGTTTTGAAGCAAATCCACCCACACACTGGCTGGCGGAGATGTGACCTTAAGTTTCAGCCTAACAAGGGACTTTTTCCTTGCAGGTTGTCTTCTATGTTTGGTGAAGGAAGTTATTTATCCGAGGATCAAGGCAGATCTTAACCGTCCTCCAAAAAAAGCCGGCAAGCTTTGCTTCTTTAACGATACCCTAAAGCAGAGAAATGTGAACATTCCTGAAGCCAATTATTGGGTTTCGGCATGTGAGAGGGGATCAGGTGCCCACTTTGTCAGCATGAAATGCCTCCTCGTGATTGGCTCTCGCCTCCTCCATTCACAGTTTAAAGCCCTTGAATTCAGACTCCCCCTGTCACCCCCTGACAAAAGGATCAAGGGGCAGGACACTCGCAAAAGAAGCGGATTATATTCTGGAGGCTGGCTCAAGGAGAAGGATCTGGGAGAATCCGAGTAAGGTGAAGGTTGGATTTCTCCAGGTGTAAAGTGCATTTGTTTTGACTGATCCAAAAAAAAAGAAAAACCCACAAACCCTACAAATAGGATTAGTTTACCTAGCATTACTCGGGGGAACCACTGGCCAGTCCATTAAGGTTATGTTTCACTTTCATCTACAACTCCAAAAATCTGTGTAAGCCCATAAATGTCGCTGTTGCATTTCATGAAATCAGAACAGAAGCAACTTGCGAAACTTAAGAAAATTATGAGAAGAATCACGTTGCCAAATCTTTTTTTTTTTTTAAACAAGCTTAAGGGAGCTTGTTGTTTTAATAGTCAGACACTTACGCAAAAAGTTCCTTATACTCTTGCAATGCCTCCCAACTTTGTATGGAAATCCAAGCCTGCCAAACACTAAGTCAGGCTCTGAGCAGACTTTGGATAAGCACACAGAGTGCAGGATGAAGATATGGCTACGAATGAGGCCTGAGGGAAAAGCTGTTGGATGGGAGATAAACAGTAGTCCCGTTATTTCTTTTGTCCAAGGTCAACAAGGGGCTCTGCAAGAGCCTCTCAAGACGTCTCTGACTTTCACTGCATCATGTACAGTTTTCACAGGCTTTAAGTCCAGAAAGGCATCCACCCATAAACGAGCAAGACATGTACAAACATTAAATATATTAACACCAGACACAGGTCTTTTTCATTTTCACTGGGGCAATTAATGCTATTTAAATCAATGCAAATGGACACCACTGAGATAAAACATTCTGGTATGAGTCATGCTTAAAAGCTATACACCTCTGTGTTTACTTTCTGGCTGTACTAGCAGAATAACCTGCAGTGTATTAACTCACTTAGACTGGCAATCTTTCTGTCTAGACTGTTTCCCTGCAGGGAATCTTTCGCCAGTCTATCTGACATCAGACTGAAAAGCAGGTTGTGATGCAGCTTGAGCCGTCATGATTCACACAGATTTATTAAAAAGAAGAAAAAAAAGCTGAATGAGCCAAACGGGCATTTTATGCGTAATCTCGGAGCTGTTCAACAGCAAACACAAACATCTTTGCTTATGCTAATGAATGGACAAACATGTATATCTGGGTACTTGGCGTGATAAAAAGAATATTTCAGTAACCATGACAGCCAGGCTGTTTTTCCTTGATGAAGTTTGGGGATAGGAATTCCCCCAGACAGGGCCACGCCTGCTGGATCTTACGCTTTGAGCGCCAGATAAAATCCCAGAGCTAAATTAAACACTTCCTTTACTTAACTTATCCTTCCTCCACAAAGATAGTCCCAAAAATAAACTGTCAGCGTGTTCACACAGTAGAACAACAACGGCATTCACTGCATTGTAAACAAGCCTAAACAGACAGGATCACAATTCGGTTTTGCATGAATTTACAAATCACTAGTATAATTTTGTAGTCTTTATCATTCATTGATGATGATTGATGATATTAACTTTAAAACTATATTTAAGCTCTACAGTTCCAGTACCTGCTTAAAACTTGTCTGATCATAATAAATAGAAAAGATGGATTAAAAATAAGATCCGGGTTGAGATAAAATAATTAATTTTCCTCAAGCAGAGTTATTATGGTATGCTTGTGTATGAGCTAATGAGTAATAAGCCCACTGTCGAGCAGCTAATTGAAACCACAACCGTTCATTAAAGGAATTTACAGACCCAGCAAACTCAGGCTTTTTAACGATCCTGGTCTTGTGCTTTGTAAGAAAAAAAAAGAAAAGAAAAATCCTGTCACAATTAGCCAGAAGCAGGATGTAAAAGTCAGCATTTAACTTAATAAATGTGGGTCAATCGATTGGTAGCCATGAATTTAGCTTTTATCACGGTAGGTTTCAACATTTAGGTCATAACATTAAGATATGATGTAAGAGGCTTTATAGCACTCTTGAATACCTCTATTTTAAACCTGATAAAAGCATTCGCAAGTCCTTGAGGCATTATCATGGATCATGGTGCAACAGTGGTGTGTGGAAGGGCTCGTGGCCCAATTGTTGAAAACATGCTAGCAACAAGCATGCGTGCTAAAGTGCCCTCATGGCAGCCAAAACCTGTGCTGAAGTGCCCTCTTGGGGGTTAAAACGAATGTTAAAGTACCCTTTTGGGAGCTAAAATGCATGATTTAGTGTCCTCTAGGAGCCAAATGTATGCTAAAATGCCCTCTGGGAAACAAAACGTGTTGAAGTGCCCTCATGGCAGCCAACGTGTGTTAAAGTGCCCTTTTAGAGTGAAGACGCATGCCAAAGTGCTCCATTGGCAGCTAAAACTCATGGTAAAGTGTGGTAAAGTAAAAAGCATGTTAAGGTGCCCTCTTGGGAGCTAAAATATACGCTCATTGCCTTTTAGCAGCCAAAACACATGCTAAAGTGCTCTCTAGGTGCCAAAATGTGTGCTAAAGTACACTGTTCAGTGGCAAAGACAAGCTATATGTGCCTTTTTTCCCTTTTTGCCCCAGTCCGTCAACACATCTGTGCACGCCACTGCAGCACAAAGCATAAAAACTGTCATTATGTTGAAACTCGTATTATTGACTGTGCGGGGGAGGGGGAGGAACTCTATCAAACGAGTAACTTCTAATCAGAACCTCATGGACACTAAACTACTTCGTACTTGAAAGACTTTTTGTGATCTTGTTCTTACTTGAGTGAGCATTCTGAAAAAAACAGATGGGGTACAGACCTTTACTCAGATAATTCACCTTAATAGCGCTCCATGTTGGTGCGGTTGTACAGAGACTTAAAGAAGATGCGTTTGGCTTCGCGCCAACTACACAACAAACCTGAGGGCTGACATCTGAGCCATCTCAACCATAAACACAGTCTGGGTGTATCTTCCTCTCTGCAGTTGACAGACGATTTTCACCTGTCCTCATAATTCAAAAACAGGCCTTAATTTGAAGGCGTGCTCACACCTACAAAGACATCTGTTTGCCAGGAGTTTATGCAATAATACACAAAAGCAGGAGGGCTAACCTGCCCATTCATTGGAAGCAGATGTGAGGGATCCATTTCCTACTATAATAAGAGGTAATTATAGACAAGGGGGCCCCGCGTGTCCGTGTGAAAATGCACCGAGCGCCGCTGGTTCATCAGCAAAGTGAAGCCGTCAGGTATGCAAGAGACGGCAGTGAAACTAAGTGCAGTCCGCTCAACGTATGACTCATCACTGCACTAATGGACAAGCCAGAACAAGCCGGTTCATGACCTTTCAAGGAAGAAACAGCAGAAAGAGGATAATTTAAGACTCGGCTTTCACTTACATCACTCCTGACCCTGCTGGCAGTTCCTTTACAGTAAAATCCTGCTGTCTCACACAATGAGCAACAACATCACACTTCCACATACAGTGGATTAAAAATGTGACAAAAAAATACACACACAGCATTTCTTTCACTTGCCTTTTAAGGTGAACTTTAAGCAGTGGAAGTAAAAGTAAAGTAAAAACTACTTCATACCGCTTAAAGTCCTACTCAAGTATAGAAATATTACAAAATGCACATAAAATTCTTAAGTAAAAGTACTCATTGCACAGAAAATCAGGCTGTAACTAATAATATTAAGTGCATGTAACAAAGGCAATGTAAATGAATCAATGCATTAAGCAGCATTTTATGTTGCAGCTAGACTGAAGAGGAAAAAGAAAACAAATACATTTTGATCCATTTTTAGAGCCTTTTTTCAATCTTTTGTAAAATATTGCAGTTTTACCACTTTGGACCTCAAACTCTTTATTAGAAAACCCTGTGAGTGTGTGAATATCTCAACGGTGAAATTGCAAACAAGTCACAGACATCTAGGTCACAGGTCAAAACGTAAATGCGTAAAAGTGAATTATTATCGTTAATTTATTTGTAAAATCTAATTTGAAAAGTAACTAAAGCTGTCAAATGTATTTGAGTAAAAAAATATTTCTGCATGAAATGTATTCATGAGGCTTTAAATGAAAATTCTAATGTATATTACAAGTACTGTAAAAATGTACTTGAGTAGAGTGTTTCAGTGAATGTAATTAGTTATATTCCACCATTGACTGTCAGGCATTTACAGCAGCAAGAAGCCATTACTCAGCTTATTTTCAACTATTCCTGCTTCAGAGACTGAAGGAGTGCAGTGAAAGTGAAAGTCAGGCAGCCATGGCTGACAGTACACTACTCCTTAGAATAATACATAATAATAATATATAGCAGTATTTTTAATACCTATCAGGAGGAGTTATTGACTATGGTTCAGAGACAGAGCATAAAGGCTCATGGTTACTGTTCCAGAAATAAAAAGATCCGTTTCCACTGATTCATGTAAGACATCTTAAGTGTCAATCAGAAAATACTTCTACGCACATACTTCACGTTAAGCGAGTGCAACCTGCTTCTTTTCTGAGATGCATTCACAGGAACATTTGTCTTGGCAGTTGTCAGTAGCAGCAGGAGGAGAGAATCCTGTAGGAGGACAGTGATATTTCAGAACGGTTATATTTCACTTTTATGTGGACCAGCGCGTGTATTACGGCTGGGTTTGGGACAATGTCGGAAGGACGAGCTCCACCTCCAGGCAGCGCCAATAGCATTGACAAACCCTTTTTATTGACATAGCACCCTGGGTTGATTAGACCCTAATCTCTGCCTGTCTGACCAGCCCTAAAAAAATGGGCATGAACAAACAGCTCTACTCTTGTTTTTCTACTATCTCCTCTAAATCTTGTTTTCCCCTATCCTCTGCACCAGGAAAGCCCTGGTGAAACAACAGACTGAAGTTAACCATGTGCCCACAGGCAAGACTGATGTCTGTGCCAGAGAATCTGACTGCAGTCTGGCATCGGTGCCAAATTCGAAGCCCCCAGTGTGCCCTCATCTCCGCCCCTTGTACCCATGACAGGGTCATAATAGAGCCTCAGCAGGTGGAGCCCGGTAGGGAAGACAGGGCCTCTTCATCCTGGCACAGCTGAAAAAAAGCCTCCTCCTCCTCCTCCTCCTCCTCTGTGCTCACGGTCCACACAAATCACACAGGTCTTCAGTTCTGAGAAGGAAGAACCATTTAATTACCCCCCTTTTAAAGTAATAATTGCCTGACTTGGCTGGAGGTGCTGCGTTGCATGAGGAAGAACCGAAAAGTGAGGCTTTCACTGTCTCTGGTGATTACGGAAAGAACATCAAGGGCAACCGAGATCTGTAATTTAAGATTAGCAAATCCAGTGCATGTACCTCACATGGCATTGAATGGAAATAAATGACTTTTAGAAGTCAAATTCTCTCACACAGATGTGCATTGACTTTCTTTTCTTTCCCCAGTATAATATATAAAACCTATTAAATTATATATATTTGAAACAACACATCTGATTGTTTTTGTTTCAACAAAAAAGGTGAAATTATTTGCATCTACAGGCAAATTTGTAAGTTTCAGCATCTATGATATGCAAATATATTTGAAATCAAAAGTTTAAAGTTTACGACTTCACCCTCTATTGCATAGCATTGCAATATAGCAACTCCATGCAAATTCTTGCGTCTCTTTCTAATTTTGGCCCAGAATGTACTGCAGTATTTGGATTTGCTGCAACAAATGTGCCCCGGAGGTTCACAAGATTTTCATGAGTCCATGTATAAAGGAGCGAGAACAGGATTTCCTGGTCATGTGATGGGATTATTTTTTGTCCTTCAAAGTAAAAGACACGATTTTTACAACTTAAAAAGTCAAACATGGACGTTATATTATTGCTTTTTAGTAATACTGAGGCAAACTCTCAGTGTTTCTGCAGCGGTTTCCACATCACACTTGTGTAAATTGAAGAGCGGACAGGAGCGGGCACCAAACTATTTGTGATGTCACAAATCATTCCCATAAAAATGTGTTTTCAATCAGCTCAGAGAAAATTTACACTTTCCCAGCAGACAAATTAGAAAACAACCTTCTAGTGTCAAGCCCTGCACATACATCTTCCTGCATGGCGAAGCTGAAACGTCCGAACGTAAGGAACAAGAAGGAAAAAAAACAAAAAAAACACGTTTATGAGCGGTGAGAGACTTCAAACTCTGCAATGTTCAGCAGCTGCTGTTCCATAACTTGATCCCCTGTGATGTGGGGTGATAGCAGCGTTAGCGGTCACCGACTTACTGTAAACTGCACGTCTCTACTGAGAACACCAGCCGACTCATGCTTCCACGGTAACACGGATATACAGTGATGAACCTTGGTTCGGTTCCAGATTTGTATTTTTGGAACAGATCTGTTTATCTGTAGGTGTCCGTCGACGCCATCTTTGAGGAAAGCGTAAACTGCAGCTTTCAGAAGACGATAAACAAGCTCAAGTCGAGTATTTGGACGGATCCACGTCCTGCGGAATCAACAGATGGTTTGGGTGGAGAGAAAATTATATGTAGCTACATTAGGCTAAAACCACAGAAATTCCCTTTGCCTTACCAACTGCGCTACAAGGCCAACCATCAGCTTCAACGGGCCTTGCCAGGTACTGGTACCACTCGCATGCTGTCAAACCTTGAGCCACATGATGGATGCTAAGCTCTTATAAGCAGCGTAGTGTTTATGGCGTGTTGTATTTCCCTGGATTTACTTTGCATCACTCTACAGGAACAATGATAAGAATCTGAAATCCCTCACTCAGCTCCTCCCTGACACTGATCTGGAACAGCTTCAAGAGAAGTTTATTTGAGAGCGATCAGAAAAGGCTCAACGGCGATAGCTTCCAGCGACGAACAAGGAGCGGTGATCTTAATCTTGTGAACTGCTCGGCTACCAACAGGATCCACATTCCACTCTTATCAATGGCTTAATTCTAATTCCGGCTTCTCGCACAGCGATTCTCCAAAAAAAAATATATATATATATATATTGGTCTATCAATAAAGGTTCTGTGAGGTAGTAAGGGAAACAACTGACTGTTCTCTAGAAGCCCGTCCATCATGTAGCAATTGTCCACTAAAACAGTAGCGGACATTGGTGTGACGCTCCTGTGGATCTCTGGGTTTCTCCACATGCTGAAGCGGAATGTGTGGGGCTGGAGAGGAATAATCCGTCTATAAATGAGCTTGGATGGTTGTGTCTTTTCATTGCTTTTTTTCCAAAACCAAAACCCGCAAGGGCAAAAGTGTAAGGAGCGACATCAACATGTCATTCTCAATCAGTGTTTTTATAATGTATCATTATATTATACGTCGCATAATCTGATTTATTAAAATAGGCAATTAAGTCGTGTTACTGTGTCAATTCTGATGTAGCGTGACATTCGTTTATAGACTTCTGAATGACACATAGTTTTCCGCTTCGTTTAACAGGCCTGAGCACTACAGGTGAAATATTTGTATTAAGTAAAGCTTACTCTTCATTAAAAAAAACAGTCTGTCAATGAGTGTGTGTGTGGGTGTGTGTGTAAATCAAAGACTTTTTCCATTGCACCACAGTTTGACTCATGGCACGGAACATGCATCTTCAAAAAGGAGCAAACCTGGATGGAAAATATTTCCGACCAGGGAAGTTCTGCTCTGCTGAAACACAACTGTGATGGAAATTCAAATATCACTAGCTGAGAGAGAAAAAAATAAAAACAGCAAAGGGCTTGTACTTTGGCTTAATTAGGTCCAGGGGAATTCATTAATCCTTAGTTCCAGCATGTTACTTGCCAAGTTATTACAAAAAAAGAGCAACTTCTGTGCAGCTTTTGCTATTACGCTTTGTGACAAGCTGACAGACACTCCAAATGAAGTATATCACGCTCTACAAGAATAAATGCCTCTACATCTACACAGCATGAAAAGGTACAGAAACTGAAACTTACAGGGATTTTCAAGCAGAAACATACTTCAGAGAGAAAAAACGATTTAAGTAGTGAAAAAAAATGTGTACAGGGGTTAGAACAACAACAAAACAAATCAGCTGGGTTATATTTCTTTCAGCATATACAGACATCTGAGCTGCACAAAGGAAAGCCTGAATAAACTTTGCTTCAGGGGGAAGTGGGGGTCTTCTTGTCCTGTAGATAATTCCAGGTTTCATTTCCCCAACAGGATGGTGACTCAGCGAGGGACAAAGAAAAAAGTTTTAGGCCATCACAAGCCACCGCACCAAAACAATGGGAACTGCTGGTAGGGATATCTCATCATGGAGCAAATATCCAAATTGCCTTCCTTGTTGCCGGGGCACACTGGTGGTCAGACGGGGCAGAAATGAGTTCTATCTGCAGCAACAGTGATATAAATACTGGTTTACCGCTTGTTTACGATGTGAGGGATCGACAGTAAAAAAGCTGCGAGAATGCGTGAGCAGACGGAAGAAAGGACGGCGGGTGAAAAGGACAGACGAGAGAAAAAAAATCCTGCAAGAACTCAAAGTTTGCAAGCGTATGTGTGTGTGTCTGCGCTTGTGTATATAACAAAGACAGAAACTTGTTATGTCTCGCGGGATGGCAGCTGACATGATAAAATAGACCAGACTAGTGAAGCTCTCCTGTTTCTCTTGTGAGGGGCACAGCAAAGGATCAGCATGAAAACTGAAGTCTCTTATTAACCAGGAAAAAATATGGCATTTCTGAACATGTTTACTTGTTATTACACGGTATCCTGTGTCTGTAACTGTATAACATCCAAAGGTATGGAAAGCATTTTCAAAAACCCTGACACCCCCCCCCCCCTTAGTTACTGTTGCTATGCCGATCGAGCTTCCTACATCCCGCATAGCAATTCATGATGATAACAGTAGCAGGTTTGCTTTGTATTTTAAATCAGTGATTTCAGGCGGAGGTAGACAAAACTTCAGCATTTTGAGTCGACAATGATCCATTTTATCAGCTGAAATGTAAAGTTTCTCTAGGTGGGATACAACGATGCTCTCACACTCTTGCAATTCTGCAAAAAACAATATATTGCAAGACAATTAATTTATCGTGCATAGCAATATTGGTAACTAGCAAAGAAGAAATACGATTAAAAAAGCAGGAATTATGTATTTCTTTCTTTCATTGAATTAAAGATTCACAAAATTAATATTTTGAGGCCCGGGACGTATGGTGCATGCGGTGGGATGACATTATATCGATGCTTCATAATGATAAAATATGCATGAGTGAAATTAAGTTAAATCCTTTTTCCTCAACAAAGTATATATATAATATAAAAATGAAATGCTGACACAGCTCACATGTAAGATCAGATGCAAAGTTAACAGCCAGAAAAGCTCTGGAAAATGAAGTAGAGTCACAGAATAACGCGAAAACAAAGTAAAAAAAAACAGAAGTCAGAACTTTTTCAGTGTATGTAATTTCCATTAAAATGAATGGCGGCCATTTTTCAGTCCGGTATCTAGTTCTATAATACATCCATGCCCTGTATACAAAGTGGTGTAACATCTCTCCAAAAACCACCAGCTAAGCCATTAGCAGGTTTAGCTAACACATGCATCACAGGCTACTGTGGTCGTTGCCAACACCAAAACAACAAACTTCATAAGAATTTACGAGTGCTGCACCTTTTCTTCTTTCAGAAGAACCACAGAACCCCGCTTCCCTCCTGCCTAACAAAGGTTTCTGCAGGAAACACTGTACATGTAATGTAGTGTATGTGCTATAAATTAGGTGAGGCTCAGTTAATTAGAAGCATAGGTCTACAGTGGCAGCAGCCAGATTATTAATTTAGTCTATAAAAGCAAAAAGTCTTAAATAAAAGCCTGATCTTTTAAGTGACTGACACAAATAAGCACTCGGTTACTATTCGGTAGTTTAAGGTAGTTTCAGTATCACAAAACTACAGAAATAGTTACATCAACTTTGCTTAAAGGGAGAAATGGACAACCAGCTCTAGGTCATAGGCTCCGCATAACCTTTAATTAGTGAAGTAATTGGCTAATCAGACTCCAGCAGACTTGCATGACTACCTAATAACAAGCTCCTGATTTAAACAAAAGTGGGCAAAAGGGGAAGTGAGTGTTTCCCTTGTATTTACTTTTCACTGAGCCGTCACACCCTGAAGCCTGCGAAAAAAAAAAAATCCACTCCGCAACCTCCCTCTGAGAACATTAAGGGTTTAACAACAGCTTAGGTGAATTTGCATCTTCTTATAATACAGTCCCTGCAAAAAGACGGGATGCCTTTTCTGTTTCACAGGTACCGACTTGTTGTACAGTACATGGAAGCGGGGGGCAGGGCGCTATGTGCTTAGGGAGTGAGAAATCGTCGGCTCTGATAAGACACCAGGGTGGGATATTTTATATAAACACTTGACGGGATGTCAGGGTCAAGCGTAGTTTTAAAACACAATGGGGAAAAAAAGAAATGATAGCCTTTCCTGAGCACCCTGGAAGAAAATCAATTCTGTTCACAACACAGAAAAACACCTTTGGTGAAAAAGGGCAGCAACCCCCATCAGCGTAGCTGCAGAAACAGGGAGGGAACCACAACCAGACAATGCAACAAGCTCCCTTGAGCAAAAAGTCGAATGTCCAAGTGGCTTCACATCAATGCCACAAGCTGAGACAATGGCAGATTCAATAGGGCACCGACGACTATGCAGCACCTTCAAAGGGAAGTTACTTAGCATTTCAATGCAGCTCCAATAAGTGCAAACCTGGGTACAGCCTGTGAAAAAGCCTGGTGGTAATACAATGTGAAAAGATTGGAAAAGACCGTTATAGATGAGGAAATCAGTCAGAGTCTGTAACAGTCTATTACAGTGTTTTGTTCTTCTTATCAGGCGGAGCGACTCATTTCAAGATTTAAAGCTCACCATTTCCAGAGGAGCAGTTCATCGACTACATCAAATTAAAGACCTCCTTGGCAGTCATTTCACAAAAAATGGGTAAATTCCAAATGCGTGGGAAGGAAAAAAAAAAAAAAAACACTCATTCCCCCAAATATAGCAAATCTTTTATGAATTTTCAGACAAATATCCTTCATGTTCCTAAAAAGCAGTGAAAACCTCACATTTGTGATTTGTTGCCCACAAATACTTTCTGACCATTAGCTGTTTTTTTACTGCTTGTGCTGTAGACAGCCTTTTGTCCTCAAGTCTTCCTGTGACCTCGCTGTGAACTTAGTTGGTTTTATTGCACCTGTAGCTTCATAACACAGGAATGAAGAGTGATACATACTTGGAAACCAGAAGGAGCCAAGGGGCACTGCTTTAACCACGCAGACTGCAACTAAGACTTCTTTTTTCCAGTTTTTGGATGTGAGCAGTTATAATATCATACAAAGTGCATTGTGCATGTGCTTTTTTATTGGTTTGTGCAGGGAAAGACTTGTTTTTTATTACTTGCTGCACTGCAAAAAGGTCAAACAGGTCACAACTGTGTTCAAACCTTTGCCTTGTTCTGTATATGAACCACTAACACATGGCAGAAAAGAAAAGCGGTAGGAATATAATTGATTAGTCGATTAATCACCAACTATTTTGATAATCGATACGAGTCATTTCTAAGAAGAAAATGTTCAACATGTATGATGTTTGGCTTGTGGACTGTTGGTCTGGGCAAAAAAAAAAGCTTCAGCTTTGAGAAACAGTGATTAACATTTTTACACCATTTTATGAACCAAACAACTTTAATTTTTCAAAAATCTACTATTAAAATAGTCATTAGTTGCAGCCCTAGAACATGGTATCATCGACTCATTGGCAAGTCGCTGGCACCATACTGGGCCTTTAACAAATTCAATTTCATTAAAAATGGCCAATGTTTGACCATTTTTAACAAACATTACTAAGAAAATAGAATAAAAATAGGTTATTTTTCTTTGTTATTGTTCAGAGGCATGACGAGAGCACAGTGTAATCAAAGTGAAAACCAAAGACAGGTGTGATAAAACATTTTCTTCCACACAAAAGTACAGAGGATTTAATTACACAACCCGCTCTCAAGCTGACAAGCGACTGACCGCTTCTAAGGACCATCCAGAAAAGATCTGAAGGGAAAGCTGTCGGCGGACATGCGTTTCGCAGAGGGAGGATGTCAATTTGTGAAGCGGCGTGAATAGAAATAGTGAGACTCTAGTTACAACAGGCGGTGCTCGAGAGTATGTGCGTTCATGTCAGCACATGCACAGCGTTGCTGCTGTACCAGCTGAGGTGCAGCTGTGTTTGGATGCTCCATTGTGCATGAAAGTGTAAGACTACCAGCACGGCCACAGAGCACAGAACATTAGCAGGAGACGTTCGTGCATGTGTGTGTGTGTGTGTGTGTGTGCATATCCTGGGATAAAGGGGGTGGTGAAAGGAACCAAATACATTTTGGTCCAGCTTCAAGGCTGGTATATCTCTGCAATCTAAATTCCTCATATGCATGACAGCGTGTACTTCACTAGTCTGATAATGCAAATTCTATTTTGGCTGCAACTACAAATGGAATCGGAAGCAAAAGGGGGAAAAAAAAGCAGCGTTAAGTTTAGGCTTTGATTTCTCTGGTCGCCTGGTTGAACATTGGTTCCTGTACTGACGAACAGTGAATAGAAAAAAGATAAATATAAAACACAGCATCATTAGAAATGTCAGGCACTTAACGGTCCCATATTTTAGACTCTATCTGGGTTTTATTTGAGGTTTTGATATCCCTAATAAGATATACAGTTGTGGTTTTAAGAACCTAAAATCATCTCAATATAGATTTACATCTTTTCTTTGAAAATATAGATCTAAGCTCTAAAAAAAGAAACAGGCTGTTTTGCGTCTGTCTCGTTAATATTAACGAGTCTCTTTTCTGATTGGCTGATATGAATGAACTTGAGTAGGGATGGGCAGTGACTGTATAGTTGTGACATCACAACTTTGGCTGATTTTAAGCTGCAGTTTCTGAATCTGTGCATTTGTCTGTAGATTGAGTGTTTTGAAAACTGGCACTCGACCTTTCCTATAATAAAAAAAAACGATATCAAAATCTTACTTTCTACAATACAGGACCTTCAAAGCGAGCCTTTCAAGGCAGAAAAATTATATATTGAGCCACAGGCTGAAAACAGAGATAGGGGTTCATCTGAGATTATTTTCACTTTCTTGTTCCGTGGATAAATACACACAGAATAATTGGCTGAATGTTTCTTTTTCTAGTTTACTGACCACATTACAGCTTTCTGTGGAGTGACTGACTTCTTACATGAGCTCACTTTGCCTGTGAATAAATCATGAGGACCCCCCCTGCTGAACTGTGAAACAAGTCAGGTTCAGGATCCTCACCTCCCCGACCTCTATACAGGCCCGAGTCACACTTCAGCTGCAGAGTCAACAAATGGCAGCCGCCGGCCTGCGCTCCATATGTGCCAATGTGCTTTAAAGGAGGGGTGAGCTGCTTCAGTATAAGCATTGTCCCATCAGCTAAGATGGCTTCCCTCCTGGGGCTATAATTTGACAATGCAATGTTTACCAAACCCAGTATTCAAGCAATTATGTGAATGGGTCTGAGGGTGGGGGGTTTAGGGGGCAGAGACCTTCTCTACTGTTCAAACCATAGAGTGAAGCTGGTGTTTGCACTGCTGTGCTTTGCAGCTCCTTTACACTCCTCATCGGCTCTGAATGGGGAATTAAAACACCAGGTAGGCAGGCAAAAAGGGCCTCTAGTCCAGTCCATGCATTTACCCAGTATAGACTAAATAAATCATCATGATCAGACTGTCAGGGCATAATATTTAGCCGGGGATGAAGGGGTTGAGTTACACCCGGCAGCAGAGAAACAGGACGATTTACACCAATGACACACACAGACATGCATGATATATAGTCAGAGGAATTCAGCCTCCACCTCCCCACCCCCAACTTCAGTCCAACCCCCCCGGATGAAGTCAAGGGACACTTGTGACAGTCTATACTGGGAGAAATCTCCGGTGCCAAAAATTGTCAGCAGTAAGTTGATGTCATACACCAATAAACAAGTGTGGGAGAAGCAAAGAGCAAGTGCAACAGAGCGGATAATCTACTCTCAGGTTGTGAGAATGCATTTTTTTTTCTCTAATTGAATATTAAACTGTGGAAATGTAGATCATTTCTCACACTAGAGTAACAGCAGGACCCGGGTGTACTCGTTTGTGATGGAGAGAGCCTCTAACCCATCGAGGGATTTTTATTGACTTTGATTGTTTGAGTTGATGCGCATGACCCCGACATTCCAGCGGGGAGAACTGAGGGCCCGTAGTAACGTCAGTGCGTGTGCTTAATTGAATCAAGAGACGGTCGGGCCGGCCTCCTCCTCTGCCCGCTGGGGTTCAAAGTCATAAAAAGCAAGAAACAGATGCTTGTGGTTCCGGATAATTCAATTATGTTGGCATTGTTGTTGCTTGGGCCTTCGTAGTCATTCAAGGCCGCGGTAAAAATTGTAGACGCCATCTCCTATTACCATCCGGTGTCAGCGCACGACGGATGATGATGGCACACCGGGGAGCTTTCTTTTTGTGGATGGATGGCCCGGGCCACATAACACAACTTTGAGGATGCAGGTAACGCCGCTTCTGTTTCACAAAAGTGAAAGATCACGTCGTCCGTTGGACACGCCGCGCTGTTCGATGGCATGTCACCACCGCTGGATGTTAAATATACCTTGAAGTCATAAAGAATTTAACACTATGGCGGCTGGCGTATCGCTGCTCGTATAGTCTATATCCAGCAGGTGGAAGATTTATAACGGCTGGCCACCGCAACTATGTCCCATCATTCAGAGAGCTCTGCTTCAGATCGAATCAACACTGAGGAGTCACAGATATCTCAGGCATGACAGCTCTGTTTATTGGAGGGCATAAAGGTGAGAGACCAGACGGGATTTCCAGAGGGTGGGGAGGGGAAGTCTATTCTCAGCGGCGAAGCAATAGTCATCATCTATATGATTCATCATGCCGATATAACAGAGTAGAGACAACTTATTTTACTGGAATATCATTAATTAGACCAGGATAAACACTCACCGGTGCATGGGAAGTAAATAATTCAACAAATAACAAGTTTTAATTGATAGAAATCAGTAATAGTGCTGAAATTCACTTAATTAAGGCTCTAACTAATGATTATTTTCCTTATTGATTCATCGTCATCAGTCCAAAACCCCCAAAAAGCCTTAAATGATCACATTCATGCAGCTGAAACCAGGTTGTTTTATTTGGCATATTTGCATAAAACTCGACTAAAACGAGAAGTCAATAATCTAAATAACTGCCAGTTATTTATCAAGCAAAAGTTCCAAGTGTTCTCTGGGACAACTTTCTCAAATGCTGCCTTTTTCTGCCACATTTGAATGTAAATTCAATATATTTTGGGTTGGTTGGACAAACTCAGCAGTTTTTTGGCCCCTGGAACATGTGCTGGACATTTTATAGATCAAATAACGGAGGACAAAATGATCAATAATGAAAAGAAAAATGGTTAGTTGCAGCAGCCCTGAAAGCTGAATGGATGGAAGCAGAGGATGCAACTAATCATGCGATTCTCCTCCCTGTAGATCTCTAAATCATTATTCTTTTCTTATTATTTTACATAGTCTTTTTTTTCTGTCGGCAAACAGACCTCAACTTTACAGAGAAGAATCCAGGTTCTGAGACTTTACTAATGAATGAGACAAAGAGGTTTGAGGATTTAACACATTCATTCATATTCATATATATTTTAGACCTTTAAATCTTCATGCATATACAGTAAGGACACAGTGGGAGCAGCCTGACTAAGTTTGAGAGGGTTTAGGACTCCAAGGAGACTATGAATAGCTTGTTTCTATGGACAAACATAGACCGGCTTCACTCAACAGGAGCCTCGAGTTTGTCATATTACTTTAAAAAGCATCTTTACAGTACAGGCTGATATGATATGACTGCAGGAATCTGTCCCACAGCCCACCTGCACGAGCAGCCCTGCACCACCACGCCACACTTATTTACCGAACAGAAATAGCTGCATCAATCAACGCTTCTTTTCTGCCTTTAAGGGGACATAAAGGCACCGATTCCTAACTTTAAACAGGACCTCTGGGGAGGAGGGGGGTGGATTCATGGTTTTATAGGTCACTTTTTGTGGATGAATGAAACGTTAAACCCCCAGTGGAGAGTTTTAAAAGTGAAAAAGGAAAAAAAAAGTTTTTAGCTCACTTACAGTGACCAGCTGGCATGTGAGTACCAAGGAGAGGATAAGTCCACAGATTGAAGTCGGTGTGCCCATGTTGTTGTTGTTTTTTTCCCACCAACCCAGCACAGGCTGCAAAATGCTGGAGGAAAAAAAAAGGAATTAAACCCGAGGTCCTTCAGTCCTCCTGGCCGCTGGAGTGGTGCGTAATCTGCAGACTTTTCTTCTCTGTGGAGAAACCCGAGTGTTCCTCTGCGCCCCACGCCCGGTGGGACTTCATCAACAGGTAAAGTACACTCTTTAAAAAAAAGAAAAAGAAAAAAAATACACACGCACACAAAAAACTAGACAAGAAAAAAAGGATCCTTTACGCGCACGCTTTGCGTAAAAAAACACGGATAAGTAGGAGGAAGGGGGCTCCAAACTTGTTTCTTCCTTTCCCGTGCGCCCCCGAAACTTGGACTTGTGTTGTGGGGACTGAACGCGGCGTTGCACGTTAAACAGGGAAGTCCTGTGCTGGGATAGAGGAGGACAGAGAGCGAGCGAGACACACACACTCAGCGCTGCCCCGAAAAAGTAAAAGGCGGAATGGAATTCAGGGAGTGCTGAAAGAGAAGACGGCTAATCCCAGCGAGGGGGAGACGCCACCTAGTAGACCCGCGTTGGCTTTTTTACATGACCACACACTCCTCTTATGTGCCTCCCAGAAAAAAAAGGCTTCTGTATTCATATACTGACTTTAATGCAGTAGTGGAAGAAGAATTAGAGAGATTTTACCTGCGTAAGAGTAAAAACAGTTGTTTTTAAATGTTTAAATACTCAAATACCTGAGCACCCATTAAGCAGAATGATCCATTTCATGCGTATAGTCAATTTATTATAGTGGAGTGTGTTATTTCTGATTTATATACGACCTGTTCTTTCTAGAAGAGAGATGCCTGAAAGGGGAGATGTAAAACTATATTGAGATGATTTTCAGTGTTTAAAACACACAGATATGTCTTGTTAGGGATATAAAAATTATTAAAACAAATAAAATCCTGGAAATGTGCACAATGTGGTGCTCTTTAAGTTTCATCAGGTGTTAATCAGGTTACCCAACTACTTATATATCAGGATAATTTGGATAAAACCATTTCCTTCAAAGTCTTCTTTAACTTTATATTCTGCAAAAAGCTGATTTTTTTTTTTCTTCTGGTGTAAAATTCATACCCTCAAGCCTCAAAGTGCCTATAATAACATTCCTGAAAACTTGGTTCCACTCAGACTCGTTAAATTAACACCATTGACGACATCTGCTAATAATGAATACATGATCAGTAAAAGACTGAGATTGCATTACATTATTGAAAAAGTAGAAAACTACTGTTGCAGACCAAATGAAAATAGATTTCTGACTAGAACTCTGTATGTCTGAGCATGAAGTGCCCTCTACTGGAGCAGGAGGCTGCATTACAGCTAAAATAACTGCAGTGGATACAAAGGCCCAAGTCAGGCATTAAGGGTGATAAACATGACACAGAAATACACTGTAAATGCATGTCTGGACAGAAGTCAGCAGCCGTGTGTGTGTGTGTGTGTGTGTGTGTGTGTGTGTGTGTGTGTGGCTATTCACGTAACTACTCTTACTACGAGTGTAAAGAGCACAGCGAGATTTGACAGAACAGCTGCCGCCAATTAAAAGATGAACCGTGAATAGAAATAGCGAGGAGCTGCTCACCAAAATAGGCAAAAAGGGAACACAAGAGGCTTATCAAGATCGGCCGGTATCCTAGATGGGAGATAAATAAAAAACAAAAGATATAATCTGCTCAGATTGGGCCAAGACATGAAGAGAAGCTGTAAAGGACAAGAATAGACACGTGTGACAAGAGGTCACAACCCCTGTGGAGGGGGGGGTGTTTTTTTCCCAGGTATTCCTCTAATTAGTTTTGAATTTATTTCCCACTTTGTCTTAAAGAGGATTGGAGGAAATTACTGAGAATTAACAAGGAAAATCATGTTTGTTGAGCTGATCAAACGGTGAAAGGCTTCATTTTCATTGAGGATTATTCTGTTGACTATTTTCTCAATTAATTACAGTGGTGGAAATGACATTTACTCAAGTAGTATATTTAAATACAGTCTTGAGATACTTGTACTTTGAGTATTTCCATTCATACTCCACTACATTTCAGAGGGAATTATTGCACGCTTTGCATTTATCTACCAGCTTTAGGTACTTTTCAGACAAAGATTTGACACAATGAAGAATATAGCAAACGTTTAAAATGCAACACACATGAAACCAGTGGTTTCAAATAATAATATTAATAATAAGGTGAGAAGAATAAAACTGCATGCTGCTTACAGACTGACAGTATCATTTATCATCTTCTTTAATCTTTAAGCACATTGTGCCACTAATACTTACAGATCCTTTCCAAAATATTTGAATATCATGGAATGACATGTTTGAATAAAAGCAGGAATTTTACTTGTAATGGAGTATTACTCCATTACTTTTATTGAAGTAAAGGATTACTTACATGTTGCTTTGTTTTTAGTGGCCATAAGAAACCAACCATTACTGTCAGGTGTTGAATAATGAACTTTTTATGGTGATGTGATGTTCATGATGATTCACAAGTAAACAGGAGGCCACGGAGCAGGAATCCTTGTGCCCTTTAGACTTTTTCTTGGACATAAGAGGAGATAATTTCTGGAAGCAGCTGGTCTTTGACTGTGAATATATACTAAAAGCATCTCAGTGACCACAGTGGTGTGATTTGGGGACTCCTCCCTTGTCTCCCTTCAGCCTGAAAAAGTACTGGAAAAATAGTGTCGAACATGTCCTAACATGAAAAAAAAATCAGCACAACCCTTTTATTATAGGTCCCGAAACCAATGTTCCCTTCAACAAACTGTTTAGAATACTTCTGTATCTTCACCTCCTGCGTTGCCAACACTGGCAACAAAAGTCCTCTGTGACTCAAACGCCTTATTTGGAGTTTAGAGGCGAATAAAGTGCAGTTAATCTTCTGCCATCAGATATAAAGATAACTGGCCTGGTTAAATATGATGCCAAAAGAACAAAGATGTAAGTATGTTCTGGCTTTTTAAGAGGTTTATGTGCTCGATGAGTTTAGATTTATGTCGGAGTATTAATGTGAGTAATTAAATCCAGATATTCAGGCTTTTTCAGTGGCATAACTACTAAGAGATGAGTTTATCAGCGCTAGATGAGCTGAGATTTATGTCCGAGTATTAAACCGAGTCTAAATGCAAATAATTAAATCCAGATATTCAGGCTTATTGGATGGCGTAACCACTGAGAGACGGGTTTATCAGGCCGGAACATAACGTAATAGTTACTATGGCCTCAGCAGCTGTTTTTTTTAGAAGTGGTCTACATGGTCAAAACCGAATCTGATTCACTCCCAGTTTTGTTGCTGTGTTTGCAACCGTACACGTTATTAGATTCAGCCGTGATGCATATGGTGGTGAGGATGTCCGATGACTCACCGAGCCACCGGCCAGCTCCGTGGATTACATTAACAGTCACTGTAGCACAGTGTGTGTGTGTGTGTGTGTGTGTTGCCAACTGAAGCTGGACGCTGCAGCTGTATACAACAGCTGGGACAAGGAGTGAATGAATGAGAATGAAATGCATCTGGCTTCTTCCGCTCTCAGTGGTGGTCAACACCCATGGAGTCTGATGGATATTGAATTATACCAGAAGAATATCAAATAATCAAATCCCCATTTGGTAAACAGGGTCAGTACGTTGTAGCAACGCGACACAGGAGTCAGCGAAGGATACGTCTTTTAAATCAGTGAACAGAGAACACTCTGATAACAGATGCCAACTTTACACACAAAGTGAGTGTTCCTCTGAAATTACTGTAATATGTTGATGAAACTGACTCACTCCCTGAGAGTGAAGCAGTATTTGCTCTTTTTTCCTCCTCTGGGTATTAAAGTTTGCAGAGGGAATTAAAGGAACCAGATCAGGGCTGAATGATTAACAAAAAAAAATCTGAATTGTGATTTTATCTGGCAGATATCACTTTGATTTCATTCATGAAGTTTCAGCGCACATTTATAAACATCACAGAACTTTACATCATACCATTAAAACAATAAATGCCATAACTCTAATGCAAGAAAACTAAAGTTATTACAAATAAAGAACTAAACGAGTGATCTATGTCTCAACTTAACCTTCGTGACCTCAAATCTTGCACCTTTTCGGCACCTTTGGGGCAAAAATGTCCACAAAAAATGCAGAATCTTGATGTATGATGCAAAATCATCATACATCAAGATTTATTCTGCTTTTTTTCTTTCACAAAACTACCAAATATTCAGTCATTTTAGGATTTTAACCCGTTTTAACCAGTTTATCTATTTGAATTATTATTATTAAATCAGTTTTCAATCTAAAACGATAGCTCATTCAGGCCTAAAGCAGACATTTGTTGGTTAGTTAAGATTAATCTGGAAATAAACACATAGTAGAGGAGGTAAAGGACAATTTACTGCAAGTTCTGACACAAATTTCTGCTTTAATGTGAAAGTAGGACCATGGGAATAAAATTATCCAAAGAAACAAGTCAGATCAGCCTTTGTTTCAGAGATATATGCTTTTTTTTTTCAAAATACCTGCCAACAACAAACTAAAGCCCATAACTTGACTTCTTCTGTTATAACTATAACAACAATGTTGGTGTAACTGTACATTAAGTAAAGTCAATGAATTGGTATTGAGTGATGAGACAGAATATATAAAACATATAACTATATTTACAGTCATCTTGGGACACAATGTCAAGTTTTATTACCAAGACAAATGTTTCCAATCATCAGTATTTTATATTAATGTCTATATCCACTTGAAAAATTCTGGGCTTTAGTGCATTGTTGGCAGCCATTTAAAAAAAACATGTATATCTCTAAAACAAAGGCTGATCTGACTTTATTCTTTGAGTAATTCTATTTCTAAGGTATTTTTACCCCATAGCAGAAATCTGTGATAGAACTTGCAGTAAAAACGCATTTTTTGTCCCATAACTCCTCTACTAACAGTCACAATAAGATAACGTGTTAAATATGAAGCTTTTAATGGTCTGATTTCGATGGCACACTGAGAAAAGCTCAGTGCCATCATCTTTGTATCCAAGTCCTTGGCATCACGAAGGTCAGACAGTCCAGTGTCTCGTCCCAGGAGCCCGACTGGGTGTCTCTCTGAGACACGTCGCCGCTATTTGTCACAGGAGGCATTTAGAAGGCATACAAGTCTATATATAGTGCTGACTTGCATCTGAAAGACTGCGCTATCATTCACTAAAATAAACAGATGCATGAATGCAATGCCCCTGCAAACACACACACACACACACACCCAAGCACAATCGCTCCAGGAAACGTTGAGTAGGACTCCACAGTGTCAGTCAGGGTCAGCAGGCGCCGGCTCATTGGAGGCTGCTGGATGACTCCTGATGGCATCATCTGGTTTTCTGCTGCCCTGACCTCATCAGGGGACTCGTTTTCACCTCAGGGACAACATTAAAATACTCAATAAATGTTTCCCTATGAGGCCACTTCAAATCACTGCATAACAATGTACTATGTTGTGTGTATTATGCTGTTTTTGTGATTTTTCTACTTTCCACAGGCTGTTTATTTTCCTGGAGTTTGCATAGTAAACAACCCTGTTCCTGTTCGTCCTCTTCCTGATTCACCTATAAACATATATGAGCTCACATTAGATCTTACATGATGTCTTCAGTTTCTGAACAGTCCCTTTAACCCATTTGGGCCGATTATACTTAGAAAATGGAAAGATTACTCATTGTTTTTTTTTCTAATGTCATGATTAGAGAAAGTGGTTTTAAGTGCTTCCTGTCACATGACATCATCAACTTCCTGTCTCTTTCTTCTTCATGGTGAAGACAAATCCCATAAAGAGGTAATTTAATTTAAATTATTATGATTTCCAACTCAGATGCATATATCTATTTAATCATTCAAGGCTCTAGAAATGTATAAAAGAATATTTTTTTGTTCATGGGCATATTTGTTCAAGCTGCAACTATAATTTCTAGGTATTAAAATGTGATTTTCTGCAAAGCAAAGAGTACAAAATGGAAAAAATAGATAAATAACATGATTGTTAGTGGCTCAACAGATTATATGCATCAAAACTTCTGGGCTTAAATGGGTTAAATCAATAGAATATATCATACAACAGTTTTCACAGGCTGATTCTACATAATGAACAAATTAATTATGATGTGTACAATTTGCAGAATTCTCCTTTAACAGCTGGTTAACATTAAGCCATAAATAATTCAAGAGAGTATTTCTCATAATCTGCAGATGACGCAACAACACATTGAATTGTTCACTCTTCACTACAAACACTTGGACTGCTCGAAGCAAATAAATACATACAGGGATTCATCTTTATTTGATGAAGTTAGGAGTTTATGTTTGACTGAATGAAATGTGTATATCTATTACCATACATTTTAAATAGTTTAACTAGTTAGGAGTAGAAGAAAGTCAAGTTTGATTTGACTTTCAAAATAAAATGCAATGAATCTTGTCTTCTGTTTTGGACCCTGTGTGATTGTTCAGTTTGCATAGAGGTTCAAACTCCACATATAGGCTGTCATTCATTTTATTGTTCTGATAAAAGCAGAACAGTAAAAAAAACAACTAACACATTGCAGCCTCTATGGACTGGGAGCAGTACTGGGTCTCTGGGACATGTTTTCTTGGCTTATCAACATCCACCAGAGATGCTGATAGCAAGAAAACAAATACCACATGCATGAGCAGCACAAATCACACCAAAATGTGCATGTTACAGGAGCAGTGAGTGGGTGTTGGGAACAAATGCCAAAGGTGTTTTTTTGCAAATGAATTACAGATTGAAAGAAAAATAGATTCCAGATTAGTTTTTAAACTAAAGATTTGAAGCTTAGCCACAGTTTGAATGGATTGGAACCTTTGAATGGATTCATGGATTCCTATTTACTTTTAAAGTACCTGTGGCCTATTGGTGATTTTTGACAATGTGCTTCTGATGTGAATTTCCCCCCCAAAAAAAGAGTAGATTGCATGGGGTTAAAATACAGGCTGTGTAGAAAGACTAACTTTAAAGAAGCTGCAATATAATAACACTGATAACAGACACATGCAACAGCCTCACATTAAATGATGAAGTGTTACTTTAAGGGTTTGGGACACTTTTTTTCACAGGTAAACACAGGTGTGATCAATCACATTAATTAAGGTTCCATTAATGTTTGCCCTTAATGGAACTTTAATTAATATCATTGATAACACCCTATTAATTCATGTCAATATGGCTGCTGAAAAAGGTTAATTATCCTTAACCTGCAAAGTTACTTTGCCTTTATCAATCATAATTTGGGTGAAAACTCATCGTTGTGTCATTTACTCCATTCTTTATTAAAAGGGAGAGAATAAAAGCTTTAACTATAAATTTATTTTACTCTTAGACTCGTTTGTGATGTTGTAAATCTGTGTTTGAGTGGAAAAGTACACTTTACCTTTTCATGTCTCTTATCTGCGCTCGGCTGCTTTTGTCTGTCTTAGTTCGCTGTGATTGGTCCATTTCAGAGCGTGCAGCCAGGAAGGGAAAATAAAAATACGGTGCGTTTGATTTGTATTACAGTGCGTCGCTGCCACACACATCTAACGTGCTGCGAACCGGCCAAACTAAGTGTTATAATAAAACGAACATGCACGAACAAATAAAGCCGTTTGGTTTTAATGTCTTATATTCTTATAAGAATATTATATCTTATATTCTTATATTCTACTATATTTTTATATTATACTATAACAGTCTGCAAAATGATTATTTTTACTATTGATACTTTACTTAACAATTATTAACAAGTATTTTTTTCATTCATTTTCATTCATTTTTTTCTTCTTTTACTCTGATCTAAGTGCTTCATCCACCACTGATCATTAGTACCATATATATGATAATATATTGTATTAAACATCCATGGTTAGTACTAAAAACTGTGTTATTCTTTTCTATCCTTGACAAATGATATTGTAATTGCTATTTTATTAGTTATCCTACATACATTATAACCTGGCAGCTGGTGACAAGTACCGATTTTATTTGATCCAAGAGTGTACTGCATATATGCCTCACTGCATACATATTAAATATTACATTCTGCAATAAAACCTTTGTACTTTTCCTTAAGCAGGATTTTGAAAGTACAGCTTGGATGTTTTCATTCTGCAGCATTACCTCATCATGTTTGCATTATTATGTCAATACAGTGGAAAGGCTTATGCAGCTGTGTTGTGATTTTCCATGTCAAGTTTATAGCAATAGTTTTGATGTTTCTAAGGGATACGATGGGGTTACGTCTGTGCCTCAGGCTGCTGACAGCATCAAACCAAGCTCGAGGAGTGACCAGGTAATTTCTATTGAACTGATGAATAACCTTTGGAAATAAACCTGGTCTGGTGAAAACCTCACAGGATAAGGCTGTTTTTAATCAGGGGGCTAGAAAGTATGCATGAGAGAAACATGTTTCTCATTGATATTTGACAAATGTCAAACATGTGCATTAAAGGGCACACAGCAGCTGTCACTACAGTCATAGCAATGACAACCTTCACTTCAACAGGTGAACTCTGCACCTGCAGCAACAGCGACATCACCTCTGGCTGGTGTTTAACTGCATCCACATCCATCCTGTCTGCTAAGGTGATGCTGGAGATGGAAACTTTTAAAAATCATCAATTTCTGTGGCCTTGAACAGCTGAAAAAGGCTGATGTGTGAGTGAGGATCCTCTTTTTAACCATCAACAGCCAGTTTCACATATGTAATAAATGCTCTTTGTCCTTTTTTGGACATGAAGCCACAAACTACATTCACTGTTTTCATGTTTTCAAAATGGCCGGAATGGACTGATGCTTTATCAGTTTGACTTAAAAAAATATATAAATGACAAACACATGAAGGTGAATTCAAATTTGTTTGTGACTGTTTGGTTTATTCATTTCTCGTCAGCATAAAAAAATGTCATTATTGTAAATGAGTTGGAACAGTGCAGTTATTGTGTAAAAAAGATAGAGAAGATTTCAGGATTCATAAAAATATACTGTAAATTTCACAGATAATGTATTAATATTATTATATGTATACATTTAAAATAAAGTGCTTTATTTTTACCGATTAAAGCATGAAATGTTCTGTTGTCTTTCTACTGATCAGAGGTATTTAACTTTTGGGAGGACGCACAACATTTCAAAAAGGAGGTTGGCACCAGTCAGTGCAGTGTTTCCTGTAGATAGAAATAAATATATATGAATGATGGTTGTAAAAAAAAGAAATAAGAATAATAATAAAAAGCTAAATAGATGAGAAGTTCACCAAGTACCTGACGTGTCGTAGGCTGGAGAAACTTCCACTAGATCACATCCAACAAGGTTCAGACCACGGCAGCCACGAATAATCTCAACTCCCTGAAACCAACCAAGATAATAAAAAGAATTAGAACCCAGTAAAAGAATAAATATAAATATGTGTCGAGGGTCTAATTTCTTATATAACATCCAATGTTAATGGTGACTGTTTACCTGTTTAACCGCTTAAGCCCCAGGTTTGTTGTTATAAATGATAATAAATGTGGAATATCTCTACAAACACAAAGGTTATTGGACTTAAACCTGGTATCAAAAGAAATCTACAACATGTGAGGTGACTACAGAAGAGTCAGAATCTATTTATGTGATAGAATATTGCACAAAAAAAATCTAACTTTATGTTTTACTTCAGATAAAAATACTTAAATACTTTATTTAAAACTTAAAACAAGACCAAATTGACCCAAATCAGGGAAAAACAACTTGAAATAAGATAAATTATCTGCAATGATTCATAAGATAAAAGTTGAAACTTCAATTATTTGTCCATAAAATCACATCATCATTCCAGAACATCAAGATTATAAAGAAGCCAATTAAATAATCACACAAACAGCTCTAATTTAAATTAAATACCTAAATAGTGGTTAGTTGCAGCCCTACTACTGATATTATAATAAACTATTGTCTTATTGTATTGATGATGTGGATATTGATGATATATATTGATGCTGTAACAGTAACATTGTGTTTTACTACAGATAAAATACTGAGGTTTTCTGTGATTTATGAATAAACCTCCATGCTAATGCTAACCCCAGCAGCTACTGATGGACCACAGCGTGCTGCAGCATGTTCACCTGTATGGGAGTGAGTCCTGCGATCTCAGGTGTTCCTGTTCCAGGGGCGAATCCGGGGTCTAGAGCATCGATGTCGAAGCTGAGGTAAACGGGACCAGCACCCATCTGAGTCCTGACCTCAGCCATCAGAGGAGCCAGAGATTTATACCAACACTCCTCCACCTGGACCACACGGAAACCCTGAACAAGACAACGTCATACACACTTCACTCACCTGTAATAGTAGATCTGCATCCTTTGTATTGATTGATATAGATAATTATTGATTTATTTCTTTTAATTTTATGCTTAATGACCTACTTTTAATACATAAATGTGGAGGCAGGTGATATAATATAGGTCTTTTTAATACCATTTATATACAGCGTAATACCAATTTCACAGACCTACTGGCAAAGAATAACATGTTTTTTTTTTATTTGTTGAATTATATTTGTATTAAATGTGTATTACATCCATATAAAATGTTTTTCTAACTAAAACTTCACCTATAGTAGTTAGGGCATTGTGAATATGATCTACTACAGCAGAACAGAAGGATAAAAAGTGTATTAATTGATTTTTAGTGAATATTTTCAGGTTTAAATGTGTACTTTTTAAGGTATTATTTTCATATATAAATATACCATGTTTTAAGACTTTTTAAGAACCCACAGGTACACTGATATATTTATATAAAACATGTCATATCAGCTGATAACGATGATTATTCATTTTAATTATCTACTTTTAGTAGAGAAACGACTAAATGTGACCACTTTATATTAAACTGGAGTTGTCTGTTGTCTGTTAATAGACTGTTTGATTCAATGATGGATCCATTATCAAGTCAAATATGTTTATTTATGACGTTTTTACACAAACTATTAATATTATACTGAACTATTCGATTGTATTGACGATGTATTAATATTGTTTTATTGCCCAGGCCTAGTATGCACATGGGGTCTGTCTTTAATCAAAGTTAATTAAACTTTAATTAAACCAACATGCTTATCCGCTCATACAGTAATAAACTCGGGTAATAATGGGAAACCTCATTAAAGCAGTTGCTCCCTGATCTAATCGGATCTTCTCTCCAGGCAGAACTTTTTTTTTATCTTTAAACACACCAACAGATGTTACCATGACAACAACATCACCTGCGCCCGGCTCCATTCGTACGAGTCCGCAGAGTAGCCGGTCCCACGCAGGCCGATCTGGACCACCCTCTTGCAGTCCAGCAGCCCCTCCTCCACACAGCGTCTGAACGGGGTCCCGTGGCCGATCTTCTCCCCCAAGACCACGTCGCTGACGTCAGCGTGAGCGTCGACGTGGATCAGACCCACTGGACCGAACCTGAGCAGCCGTTACAGGACAGGTTAGGCATGAGGACACCGCGCCTGAAACGGTCCGGAGGTGGTTAATGGTAAAGGTCTAGACTGAAGGATTTAGTGGCATTTAGCAGCATCTAGTGCATAGGTGTCAAACCCAAGATAACTTTGTTATCTTCAAAATCTTTTTCTCAATCGGCCACGAAGGTTGTTTAAAAACAGGAAAGTTTCTGTTTTTCCTTATTTTCCTTTGTTGAAGTGCATCTGTCATTACTTTGTTGTATTTTCTATTCTTTAGCAACACAAAACCATAGATTCCAATCTTTGAAAAATCCATTAAATAGATAAAATAGTTAATAGTGGTTATCAGTATATTCGTGTATGAGTCTCTAGATATCTGTGATGATTTTACATGTTTTATTGCAGTATTTTAATAATTAGACACTAACAATAATATAACGTCATTTCTGCATCAGCATATTTTTAAATTATGTTTAAAAATCATAGCAAATTGTCACCAGCACTATTATGAGAGGTAATTATCTAATATAATAACATATATAATAATGATAATAATATTTTAATTTATTTATAATTGGAGCTTTGAGGGAAAGATCTAGTGGAACAGACTTTGCAAAGATTGAAGAATGTTTCAATTAGTCTAGAATATGGTTAAAATAACTATCATTGTGTTTTTATTATGATAAATGTTTTTATCTACATAGGGAGTGAGTCTCCTTCAGTGAAGTCCACTGTGTTTCTGCAGGAGCCCAGAAAGGACAAACCAAATAATGGCTCTAAAATGGCCTTTCATGTATGGTTAAATCCACATTTGATAGGATTTTTGCTTTTAGATATTAAAAATATATGAAACCCATGACAAAAAAGTGAATGTTACTTATGGATTAACTTATAATTAGGATAAAATATTCCCCCTTTTGCTGGAACCACCTCAAAGACCCCTGGGACCCTACTTTGAGTACCACTGACATAAATAATCAAATAGTTTTTCAGGTCAGAAAAAATATTATAAAATAAATATAATTATAACAAAAATTAGAGATGGTTATAACTGTAGTTATATGTGAAAAAGAATATACAATATACAAAGAATATTCGATTAGTACCCTGTGATTATCGATTTGCTCCAAATGCTCATCTCTATTGGATAATCAGTCATTTGTGATCTGTAACTTGGCCACTAGATGGCGCCAAAAACCACACAGTGAGTTTACTTAGATGCAGGTTTAATATAAAGTTTGTCCAATTGAATTATCATGAACTGTCGTGGGTAAGGATATATTTAAAATGAAGAAAATCTGCCAAGATGTGGATATTTATATTCATGTTGTTCCTAAGATGTTAAGAAGTCACTTTTTCCAGTATCTGAAATGTGTATATCTATTGATTTAAACAGAATACCTTTGAGGATGAGACTGTTACTTGGACTAAAGACGATATTTGAGCTCCCAGAATATTTAAGCATCATAATATTATCAAGGTTTTATAGTCTAAATGGTTTATTGAGAAGATAATTAACTAGTTAAACAATAATGGATATAATCATTAGTTGCACCCTTATAATAATACTTGGATTTTTCTCTCCTCCAGTTAAAGTCAACTTCATACAGCTTCTACTTACTTCTCAGCTACAGCCTGCAGGATTGGGTAAGCAATTGTGTGATCGCCACCTGTAGAAATAAAAATCAATAACCTGTGACCTTTGACCCAACATGCACAGTGATTCAGGTGGCTAATAATTGTACAGAGCTTGCTTTGATTGTGATAAAACATTCACCGGGTTATCTCCATAATCTCTGATCTGTACAGTAACACCTTTGTGATCTGTTATTTCTCTCTCACCCATAGTCAGAGGGATGCAGCCAGTAGCCAGCACCTTCCTGTAGGCCTCCCTGATGCGTTTGCATGTGTCCTTCAGGTCGTACACGTTAATGTTAACGTCCCCGATATCAGCCACCATCAGGGACTCGTAAGGTGCTGCTGTGGTGCCGCTGTTGTAGGACCTCAGCAGACAGGACTCCACTCTGATCTGCCTGGGACCAAACCTGCAGTGGTGGAGTTAATATTCACTGTTTAAATCTACACGTTACAGTGATTTGAATATCAAACAGATCATAATTATTATTAACTGTTGGTGGTATGCAAGAAAGTACATTTACAAACACTGTACTTCATTTTGAGGTACAATAATTGAGTATTTCCATTGTAATTTACTATATATTTCTCCTGCACTGCATTTCATAGAAAGAAATACTATACATTTGACAGCTTGAGCTACTTTCAGATGAAGATTTAACATCAAATTATATTGTGGTATTATTATTTATGGGAAAATTGTCATGAGGACTTTTGTATGTGTTATGCATTTGTGTATAAATTCCTATATAGATGTATTAAGATATTCTTATAATAATAATAATAATAATAATTATTATTATTATAAAAAAAACGTTCAAGCCAAATATCATAATAATATGATAATAGTATATTTATATACATTTATCATTTATATGTAAATACAGTTTTAAGAAGCATTCATCAGGTACATGTTAGTTTCTTGACATTTAAAAGTCCATTCGTTTCATATATATATATATATATAGCACCTTGCTCCGGGCCGGTTGGAGGTTCCGGTGTCTATCGGGACGCCGATGAACGCCGCGTCCAGCCCGTCAGCTGTTTCCTGGAACGGTAACTTGGCCATGGTGGGGATCCCTGACACCCTGGCCACGAACTCGGCGCTCGGAGGCACATTGAACCGTCTGCCCGAACAGTTCCTGCTGGGATTTATGCTGCACGGACGTCTGCACTGCGGCGAAGTTTGTCGCGCGTGACGAGAGAAGAAGTTCGCCCCAGTGCAAAAAGTCACAGTTCGACTCAACTTGAGGTTTGTCCGAGCTGAAAACATGTTGGCAGCGAGTTACTGCTGCAACTTCTGCAGCGGTGCAAGTGACACGCACCACTGACAGGATGCATAAATGCTACTTCACGGTTCTCCTGTGAGCTCGTAATTTTCTGTACTGTATATTAGTGGGAAATGACAACAACAAAAGCTTTTCACGTCTAATAAATATCCACGTTGTTTTATTGAATAAACCGTCTAAAATATATTTATTCAGTATAAAACCTCACTTGATATAATAATTCACCTACTTTTGTTGTGATTCTGAAAATTACGACGGCGATTCAGAGCTTGAATGCAACATGGACACATACACGTCACGGATTCGGTTTAATGGATTTTTCATACAACATCTGATTTTCTGGTTGCATTTAACAAATGTGGAAGGAGAAATGTAGGTCACTGATAATGATATTGTATAAAACGTCTACATTACAAGTTATACATTAAAATTTTAGCTAAAGTAGTGCAGTATAGCAGCGACACAGTTCTATTTAAAGTGCCAGTAGTAAATTTGATTATGTAACATGGAATCATTCTGTGTTCCTCCTTTACCATAAACAGTATAAAAGATTACAACCTTATTAATGATTAATTTATATGGGCATCATTTTAATGCTTTTAATGCTTTTTGTAAGCAGAAATGTCAAAATGCTGAGTCACTAATGGGATTTGTATTTGCTGAGTATGTAAATATGTATTAAATTATTTAGAGTTAGATCATCAGTGTTTTAATTAATGCAAAGTACAACTCAGTCTAAAGAGAATGTATTTGATCATGCAAATTAATAAATTAGTCTTCGTCACAATCTCTACATTATCTCTGATAATGTCAATTATTTTGTACTGGTCCTGTTCATATAAAGAAATGAATAAAACAATGAATATCCATATCTGGAAGTGGATAATGACACTGGAAGAAATATCAGGAACAACCTTCACCAAATTTCATGACACATCTTCTTGACAAAAAAATGTGAACCTCAAGGTGGCGCTGGAGCATTCCAGATTATGTCTACCTCATTCTTCATCATGCATTTGATTATATTACTACATATTCCCCTTTTCATTCCCTATTCCATTCACTTACAGACTGTACAAAAAAAAATCAATACATACAAATCAATACAAGTTTTATGGTTAAATCAATCTAAGACATTTGCAGGATCATGACTCATACATTTTATTATGACTCATCATGCAATTAGATTTTAAATGCACTGGAAATGTAAAAAAAAAAAGGAATATATATATATATATATATTCCTTTTTTTTACATATATATATATTACATATATATATATTACATATATATATATTACATATATATATATATATATATATATATATATATATATATATATATATATATATATATATATATATATATATAATTTCTACACTCTTACAGCCTATACAAAAAAAAAACACATACTGACATACTGCAGTATTTAAGTTTTATGGTTAAATCAATCTGAGACATTTGCAGGATTTGTTTACAGAGGATTTTGGATGAGAAACAGAACAGTGAAATAATGAATCATGACTCATACATTTTATCATGACTCATCATGCAATTAGATATTAAATACATGGGAAATGTAAAAAAAAAATGGAATATACATAATATATAATTTCCCATTCCCATCATCATCATCATCATCATCATCCCATACTGCAGTATTTCAATTTTATGGTTAAATCGATCTGAGACATTTGCAGGATCTGTTTATGGAGTATTTTAGAATCATGACTCATCATGCAAGTAAATTTTAAATGTATGGGAAATGTAAAAAAAAAGGGAATATATATATATATATATATATATATATATATATATATATATATATATATATATATATATATATATATATATATATTTGTTAATTATAATAATATATAATTTCCCATTCCCTTCACTTACATCCAGTACAAGAACAAGAAAACAACACATACTGCTGCAGTATTTAAGGTTTATTGGTTAAATCGATCTGAGACATTTGCAGGACTTGTTTAAGGAGGATTTTGGATGAGAAACAGAACTGCGGCAGATGGTAGACGAGGAAGAGGAGGAGGAGGAAGAGGAGGAGGAGGAGGAGGAAGAGGGGGAGGAGCTTAGCGGTTTTGCGCACTTCACCTGTTCCTCCTCCAGAGGCAGAGTGCGGCGCGTCACCAGATTCGCTTCAGACACCGACCGCGCTCCTCGGTCCACGGACACTCCTCAAGACTTGTCTCATTACATTGCATAATATCGACAAGCCATCATGGTGAGTGCGGTTTTAAAGTCTTATTTCTCACAGTTTATCTCCCCGCAGATCCATCGTTGGAAGATTATAAACCTATCGTATGAAATGGAAGGAGGACGACGATGATGATGATGATGATGATGATGAGAGGAGGAGGAGGAGGGTGTAGGTCGTTGTTCTGCGATGCATCTAACGGAGCCTTTATTCTCTAGATATATTCTGTACCATATTATTATTATCGAATGTAAATTGTTAATATTCCTGCTGAGTCATTAGGTAATACAGTCTAATGCAGGGGTAGGCTGCTCTGCTCTCCTAGAGAACCGCTATGGCTGCAGGTTTTTGTTCCAACCAGGCATTTACACACCTGACTGTACTAATCACCCATTAAAGCCCTTACTAAGGGCCTTTATTAGTGAGTCAGCAGCGTTAGTGCTCGATTGGAACAAAAAGCTGCTCCCACTGCGGCTCTTTAGGACCAGGACCCTGGTCTAATGCATGTGCACTGCAGTCGCCTTTAATCCTCTTCCCACATACCTCTGTTAAATCAGCTTAAATGCCATTGCCTGCCACTGATCTCCCACTGTATAAACCAGTTAATCAACCTCATTTTATTATGCTACATTTATTTAAATTCTCAATCCTCTAAATACATGTTATAAATGAAATAATGAATCCCTCTGTCTGTATATATGGAAGTATAACCCTGCTATATCTATTTTTTGCTATAATATTGCAAGTAAATCCTTTTTTTTTATTCTAGGGCACATAAACCTTAGTGAAAATGTGATGTGATGAGACGTTTTAAAGAGGCCGCGCCCTGCAACATGTCTGACCTAGATAATCCCTTCTCCTCGCAGTAATCCTGCGTGTGTGCGCAGGAGACACAACAGTCCTGTATCGCAGCAGAGTACCGGCAGAAAATGCCAACGCTTCTGTTAAATAAATCATAGGCTGAACCCCAAGTAGGTTGTGCTTTCATAAAGAATAGATGACGCAACAATGAAATCCTTTCATGCGAGGCGGAGGGGGAACAAATGAAGCGGTTTGTGCATTTACGAGGATTTTTCAAGGCTTTAACGCCCTGTCAAACATTCAGTTCCTCCATTTTGAATATGAAAGCTGTAGAAATCAGTTTCCTTTATCGGGATTTAACGAAAATCTTCTTTCTCTGCACCCGCAGCGTGAGTGTATCTCTATCCACGTCGGCCAGGCCGGTGTCCAGATTGGCAACGCCTGCTGGGAGCTTTATTGCCTGGAACATGGGATCCAGCCGGACGGGCAGATGCCGAGCGACAAATCCATTGGGGGAGGAGACGACTCCTTCAACACCTTCTTCAGCGAGACTGGAGCCGGGAAGCACGTCCCCAGGGCTGTTTTTGTCGACCTGGAGCCCACTGTCATCGGTAACGCCCTTGTTAAATCAATATTACCATGGTTACGTCTTGATTGCATTTAGGCGAATCCCTGAGGTCACCCTGCAATCTGTCCTTTTTTAGATGAGGTGCGCACCGGGACCTACCGCCAGCTGTTCCACCCTGAGCAGCTGATCACTGGTAAGGAGGATGCCGCCAACAACTACGCCCGCGGACACTACACCATCGGCAAAGAGATCATTGACCTTGTCCTGGACAGGATCCGCAAACTGGTGGGTCAAATTCCGAAGATTCTGTCCAAATTATTCTTTGGTATATAAAACTAAATCATGTGATTGATCACCTATCCTCAGGCGGATCAGTGCACCGGTCTTCAGGGCTTCCTGGTGTTCCACAGCTTCGGAGGTGGCACCGGCTCCGGTTTCACCTCCCTGCTGATGGAGCGCCTTTCTGTCGACTACGGCAAGAAGTCCAAGCTGGAGTTCTCCATCTACCCGGCCCCCCAGGTGTCCACCGCCGTGGTGGAGCCATACAACTCCATCCTGACCACCCACACCACCCTGGAGCACTCTGACTGCGCATTCATGGTGGACAATGAGGCCATCTACGACATCTGCCGCCGCAACCTCGACATCGAGCGTCCCACCTACACCAACCTGAACCGGCTGATCAGCCAGATCGTGTCCTCCATCACCGCTTCCCTCCGCTTCGATGGCGCCCTCAACGTTGACCTGACTGAGTTCCAGACCAACTTGGTGCCCTATCCTCGCATCCACTTCCCTCTGGCCACTTACGCCCCAGTCATCTCCGCTGAGAAGGCGTACCATGAGCAGCTCTCTGTGTCCGAGATCACCAACGCCTGCTTCGAGCCCGCCAACCAGATGGTGAAATGTGACCCCCGCCACGGCAAGTACATGGCCTGCTGCCTGCTGTACCGTGGCGACGTGGTGCCCAAAGATGTCAACGCCGCCATCGCCACCATCAAAACCAAGCGCTCCATCCAGTTCGTGGACTGGTGCCCCACCGGTTTCAAGGTCGGCATCAACTACCAGCCGCCCACCGTGGTTCCCGGCGGAGACCTGGCCAAGGTCCAGAGGGCCGTGTGCATGCTGAGCAACACCACCGCCATCGCAGAGGCCTGGGCTCGCCTCGACCACAAGTTCGACCTGATGTACGCCAAGCGCGCTTTCGTGCACTGGTACGTGGGTGAGGGTATGGAGGAGGGAGAGTTCTCCGAGGCCAGAGAGGACATGGCAGCTCTGGAGAAGGATTACGAGGAGGTTGGGGTCGACTCCATCGAAGGCGAGGGAGAGGAGGAAGGAGAGGAATATTGAAAGGGACACGAAGGCACAGGTTAATCAGGAAGTTCCGATGCGTTCTCAAATACTTTCCCCAATGTTTGTCCATTCATTACCTGTTTGGCGACGCTCTGAAGTTTCTGTGATGGAAAGGCAGGTGAGGACAGAGCAGCTTTGAGAGAAGGAGAACAGGGAGGGTGGAGCTGACTCTAGTGTGAGGGAGAGAGAGACATAAGGAGCTAGTTAAACAGGCAAATGATTTAAATCCGATCTTGAATGCATCGCAAGCACAAATGTCAATGAAACCCTGTTCTAAATAAATTTCCTGCAACGTCTGCATTTGTCTGTGGTGTCTTTCCTTTCTGTGAGAACAACATATATATAAAAGATCAGGAATTTGCAGATACAGCGAAAAAATAAGCTAAACTCATAAGTTTAACAACTACTGTAGCCTGCATATTTGAGCTATAGTTTACCTCGACAGATTTCAAATGCTCTTAGCAAACTAAGCTCTTTTTCACGTAAAGCTCAGATTAGAAATGTTCATATATTGCATGTTAAGCAAAATCCTGAGGCGATTCTAAAGCAGGTTTCCAATGGAACTTTGCACTGTTTTTTTTAATGTATAAATGTACATAATTAACGTTTAGTTTGAGATAATCATTGTAAATGTGAGCTAAAAGGTTTAAACACTTTAAGAATTCAGTCGAGGCATTAAAATGCCACTGTACTAGAACTGCATTACATTCTATGAGATTTAAAATCCTGTCAGAATTAAACAACCAAGAACAATTCTCCTATTGTTGCATTATACAGGAGTTTCACAATCGGCACATTCTCTTCCTTTTTTTCTCTTACAGATGAGAACACTACTCTATCCTGTCATTTATAGAATGATTTATTAGAGCTTGTTTTATTAGTATACATTTAGTGAGTTTGAAACTTTTTACAAGGCCATTCAAGATAAACTCTTTGCTTTAAAGAGCGTGACCAATAGTCTTGACAACAGAGGGTACTTGAGGGACTTAGTAACTCTGTAGAGGGAATTAATGCTTGTTAAATATCATTTTATGTATTTCAGAGCTAAAGATGACATGACATGTTCAAGTAAACTTGTACATAAAACACAAGGAGCAGAATAAACGAGAGCAATGACTCGCACAATCCATTCAACTCCTTTTTCCAAACACTTTTATTCTGAAACAGCAGAAAAATCTACATATATCCAAAATATTTCCAGCCATCTTTCATATGAAAACAATGTCCACACACTATATCTGGTATCCCAAACTGATCACATGATTACGGTACATTTTAATGCCAGAATTGTTAACTGATGACAGGTTATAGTGATGTCTGAAGCCTCAAATCATTATATTCAAATCAAAGATTTGGCATGAATATTTGATTATTTAGCAGAATATAATAATATTCTAACAGTAACACCAGGAAGTAAACAATGGCTCTGAATAAGTGCTAAGACGAACATAAAGTGCAAATCACAGCAACAAAAACTAAATAAATTACATCCTTTGGGTCGCTCATTCAATATTCTTCATGATCCAAACTAACAATCATCATCCATGTGATAAATATGAAGAAACATGTCAACATGGGAGGTTTTTACATGCATTACTTTATGTAGAAGTGGTGAATGAGTGACAGTCGCAATTACACACATACGCCCATTTGCAACTAGTTGTTTGGTGACTGATGGTCATTCTAGCTTATTTAGGATTGAATTGTACCATTAGAATGTAAAATGCATGTGGCCCTACACAGTAGGGTCAGATAGGTGCTGTATAGTTTTACTTTAACTTAAAATATCTGAATTGGCATTCAGCTTTATTAGAAAAAAACTTCTACCCAAGCCAATTTCAATCACACAGTTATGTGTCTGGGGATCTTACCAAAAAAATAATAAATCATTAAAATCATTAAAATATCCCCTTTTAAAAACAGAAATACCAGTAGCCATTGGTACTGTGCATCTCTGGCATTATTTGGCTGTTTGGCGCTGATAACAACACTCATTTAGGAAGAAATTCAGACATAATAAAGGGAGGAAGTAGCTTCAATATGGTTTTTCAGGAGAAGTTTCTATGCTATGTGGAACAAATTGAGGTATTTTGGGAAATCAGCAGCTTGATCGTTGATAGAGAAAACTGGTTTCGAGGTGAATAACGACGCTTGATAATTCACAATAGCTGTTAAGAATACACTAAAAGCAAGATTATGTATAAGAGTGTACTTTTAACATTACAAATATAGTTGACAGAGTGAATATGAAAGCAACGGTTACCTCTAGGCTCAGTCTATTCACATCAGGACGTGTAATTTATGCGTTTATGAGAGAGCTGGTGGGTCTAAGCAGACAGGATGCAGGCCTGACGCTGCTCTCGCCCGTAGAGGAGGAAACCCACAGCCGTACGCAGGTCCTCCAGATCCAGGTTAGACAGGAAGCTCCTCTGAAGCTCCGCCTCCACCGTGTTCCCGCCGGGCCGCCCGCTGCAGCCCTTCAGGAGCACCACGGCCGACTGGCACAGCAGCCAATCGGACAGCTTCCTCATGCCGGCGCTGTCCTGATTGGCCAGAGCCCGCCGCCCCCAGAGGCTGAGATGCAGCATGTTGGCGGCCACCCGGGCACTGGGGCGCTGCAGAGGGAAGACAACATGTAGGAGAGCGTCGGTTACTAAGAGCAGAGCATTAAAAAATAATTACTTAAGTAGTATCTAAACTAATCCAATCTAATCTAATGTTGTTCTCAGAAAATCTTCTTCTATGCTGCTCACATCTGGACCAAACAGTCATTACTCATTGCTTTTAGATCTAATTGAAGCTCCATCTGTTTGCTATCATTTTAAATTACATTTTAAAGATAATATTGGATTATAAAGCTCTTTGCAGCTCAGCCGTCACCAATGAGTAGCACCCATCAGGGTGAGGCACGGCAGCCATTTTTGCTGCATAATGCTCAACACACATCAGCTTGAGTTGGAGGAGGAGGGACGTAGAGGATCATTAAGCCAATTAAACTGGGAGGTGATTAGGTGGCCAGATGGAAAGAACCGGGTTGGGAATTTGTGATAAGGTGCCATGGGATCTTTAGAGACCATTTATGAGACGTTTTGAAGCTGCACTTCATAATTTGACTCTTTATCTCATTTTACTGTTCTGTTACTTTCACTCTCACCTCTTTTATTTGTTTTAAATTGTGTAATGCACTTTGACTTTCCTGATATATAAAATTGTTATAGAAATAAACCTGCATTGCCTTAAGTATGAATTATAACCTTGGACTATCCTTGAATATATATAGATTCATCCTGTTTGGTCCAGTTTTTTTTTTTTTTTACCTCATGTTCTATTTAAAGTTGAAGTTTTCTTTCCCTCTTTGTGTGTCCTAATGGCAGCTGGCACTGTAATTCTGCAATTTACCACTGGGATAAATACTCTTCTTCATTTATTTCATTAAGCCAAAACTCAATGTGCTTCATGTCTGTAGATAGGCAACATTCACTATATCACCTTTATAATGTGATAATACACCAAAGCTGTGTTTGCAGCTTGTTGTGCTGCCCCCTGCAGGCAGAATAAAATAAAATGCAGGGTTCAGTCCTTTTTTCATAGCTGTTTAGATTGATTCAACTGTTAAAAAAGACGCTCCAAAATGCTCCACTATGATGACACTGCCATGATTACATTTCAAAGTTATACTAAAACCTGACCTTTATGTACACACCAAGTTAATTATATCAATTAATGACAGACTGAGCCTATTTTTTCCAAAGAAATCCTTCACAACTCCCATCATACCTCGCTTGGGTTCCTCCTGAGCAGTAATCGGATCACTAGCTGCACATCAGATGGAACGGAGGAGGGCAGAGCAGGAAGCTGCTTCTCCTGGTACTTCCTGCTCTCCAGTCCCACAGCTCGGTAGAACGGGTTCTGCTGGCCGAAAATCTCGTAGGAGATGGCGGCAACAGCCCAGGCATCTGCCTTGCTGTAGTCGATCACCACGCCACAGCCTGGGACTGCAGTCGACACCTTTAGGCAGAAATGTGATTAAATATTAAAATATTTAACCTGTTAAAATAAAAAAAATAAAAAAACGATACAGGGGCAGCATTGAGTTTTATTCATAAATCACGTGAGAAAACCTCAGCTATAACACAAAAAGTATTTACATCTGTAGTAAAACACATTTTAATACTTTTACAGTATCAATATCCACATCATCAATATAAGAAGAAAATAGTTCAATAATATAAGAATCTGTGCAGATCCTTTGTGCAAAGTTTACTGTGGAATTTATGTGATACGTTTGGCATCTTGCAATAATGTATTCTCCTCGTGGGCTTTGTGCAATTGTTTTGTAATCTGGTTTTTATGTTGAATGTCTGATGGAATGTGATTGTTGTTGGTGACCTCATGTCCGAGACAAATTCCTCCTCAGGGAGACAATAATTTTTTATTTTTATTTTTTAATCTTATCCTATATTACAGACATTAACGACTCACTGCAATAAAAAGTGTTTTACTGTCCACCCCTGATATTTCTGCTTGTCTGTCACATTCAAACAACTGCAATTTGTATTGAGGCCCATATGAGACTCCTGAGACATTCTCCTTCTACTTAAGAATAATAAAGAGCTACTTAAACACACCTCAGGGGCCATAAGGGAAGCGTTTCCTCCTCTGTTGACCCACATGCTGTTGAAAGGCAGCTGCAGACTCGAGTCACTCTGAGCCAGACAGCAGCCAAAGTCAGTAATCACCAGATGAGGGCAGCCATCTGCAATTGACATTTGAACACAGAACGAGTGCCATAAAGCTCCAAGCGTTTATGTTGCCGTTGTTCTCTTACTGGCGAAACATTTCCTGACCTGAGTCGAACTCCAGCAGCACGTTGTCAGATTTGAGGTCCCTGTGAGCGACGCCCTGTCTGCACAGATGGTCGACCCCCTCCAGGAGCTGCAGCACCATCAGGGTACCGTGCCTGCGGCCGGGTGTGGACACTTCCAGGTATTGTCGCAGCGTGCAGGGATAGCTGCAGCACAGAGCACAGGTTGGCTTTAGCTTTAAAATACACCTCTGAAAACGTTACCCTGGGTGTGTTTATTAAATATCATTAGTGCCTGTTTTAATTGTTTTAATTTTTCTCATGCATGCACATTTTGACTGTCATGTGGGCACTTTGACACACATTTTGGCTGCCAAGATGCTTTAACAAGCTTTTTAGCTCCTAAAAGGGGACTTCAGCATGCATTTTGGGTGCCACGAGGGCACTTTAGCAGGCATTTTGCCTGGTGGAAAGATTACAAGTTACCTTGTGTGGTTTTTTAAATATCATGAGCATCTTGTGGGACCTTCTTTAATTTTTCTCATGCAATTGACAATGATTTCAGGCTATTCCACTAATCTAACAGGTGGACAATGACGAGCCAAGAAACTTAACAAAGTGCCAACAACACTTAAAATTCAAGTTGTTCAGCAGAAATTCTCTGATGCTCCAACTCTCATAACATCCTGTATGATCTTTGATTAAAACAAAGAGAGACAGCCGGTCTTACTTCTTCATGACGAGGAACAGAGTGCGGTTGTTGCCCAGACCAGCAGGGTTCAGCCTGGCTGGCAGCACGTCCGGGTACTCGTCCTGGGCCCCTGGCAGCAGAGGGACGTCTGCTGTGAAGGCTCGGTACACTCGGATCACGTTCGGGTGTGCTTCCACTCTTTTCGGCAGGATTCCAAAATATCTGGATATAGAGAGAGAGAGGGAATTCAGGATGAGCAAGAACAGAAATCCACATTTGCAATGTGCAAATTAAATGCACATTACTGTACATACCCATCCAGAGTAATTTGTTCTTTTTCCTGCTTGAGAGCCAGAGGGCCTGCAGGCACCAGCTCCTGTGACATGGACTTTAAAATATCCTCACTTGATGATCCGGCCTGCAAACATAGAGTTAAAAATACCAGTCAGTGCTGAGGGCCTTGTCTGTCACTAAGGTTGCAAAGGGGTGGAAAATTTCAAGTAAAGTTTTGGTAAATTTAAAACTTTCCATGGGAAGTTAAAGGGAATTAGCACCTAACTTACTTAACACCTAAGCCAGCTAGCCACTGCATGAATACATTCGTATTTAATATTTGCAAGTTAAACATTAGTACCGTTATTATAGGTAAAATATATTTACCTCATAGTATTATTAAAACTTACTTCACCACGCTATGAGATAATAATGGAACATTATGTAAAGTCAGACTTGAATCTCCAGACCTGGCTGTTCGGCAGAGTGAACTCAAAAGCACACATTTATTGTAGCTACAAGTACAGCAGTGGCTTACTGAAGAAAGTAGTCCCGAGTATTTGCTTCATGTGTCGCAATGTTCCAGTTATTGATTTATAGCGTGGACAAGTCAGGATTGTGCTATGCTAACTTTAATTTCCCTGTTAAGAACTAACCTTCAATTTTGTAAATTTGGGATTTATTCCTGTTAATTCCCACGGAAAGTTTCCAACTATGAAAATTCCCACAATTGTGCAACCCTACTTGTTATCCTGATTAAAACCTAAAGCTATTGGAAAACAACGTTGTGGAATACCCACCCCGAAGTTCCACATCATCTTGACGGCCAAAGGGAAGTTTGTCAGCGAGCAGCATGTCAGAGATCGAGGCGTCTCTCTTTCCTCTTCGTCTTCTCTCAGCTGCACCAGCGAGCTCTTTCTGCTGATTTCTGTCTGAGGAGCGAACCGAGCTGCAGCCTCGTACACGGCGGCGTTCGATCCCTTCCCCACCTGGTTCCCGATAATGTAATCCTCCAGTTTGTATCCGGAAGCAAACGGCTTCAGTGGCGTCTGGAATCTTTTCCTCCTAAACACAGCCTGCAGATTAGGAGAAATGTGTCGTTTTATAAGATGCAGAAAGGTAGAAACGTCACACTCATTCAACAAAAAGTGTAAAATATCACAACAATTGCAAATTAATGGGAAAAAATCCAATGCACTGAGTTGTAAATATGACAACAAAGACAAAGTAAGGTATTTTTCAATCCGATAAAGTTTTGGTGCAGACTTTTTGAAGGGCAGGGGTGAAAAGTTAAAAAATGTCTCTTTAGCACATGTTTTAGGTTCCAAAGGGCACTTTAGCAGGCATTTTGGCACCTAGAGGGCACTTTAGCACATGTTCTGGCTCCTAGAGAGCATATTAAAATGCTTAATAGCTTCCTAGAGGGCACTTTCGCTCATTTTTCAACAATTAGCCCCTGTCTCTCCTGTTTACTTGACAATAAGTGTATAAACCCAGAGAAGCTTCCAGTTCAGACTCTTTTCTTCTCCCCCCACACACACAGAAAATTCCTTAAAACTAATTTAGTTTTTTTGTATAGTCAGTAGTAAACAAGAAAGAACCATGTGCTCCACATTTAGTTCTCAACAAACTCTACTATCCAGCACAGCAGTTAAATTGGTTGCTGGGCTGATGATGTTTTTTTATGTAAAATGTACATAAGATTGAATTATGTAAAGTCACTATAGTATAAGCATGAAGTAGAACAGTGGTTCTCAAACTTTTTCACATAAAGTTCCCTTAAACTCACAAGAACTAGACCACAGACCGCATCTGATTTAGATGTTTTACGATTGAAGGTATAGGAAACAAATGGACAAAATTATAGAGGAATAAAAGTGTCTGAACAAAAATAAATAAATGAATGAATGACTAACTTCATAAATTAATATGATAGTAAATGCACATTTAATTAATTAAACCTATGTATTGGTGTATGTTGCATGTATGCATGCATGCCAGATGCATTTGATTTTCCATTTTATTTATTAATTTTACAAATATTTACTATTATATTCATCATGCCATTTAGTTCTCTCTGCATTTCCACTTCAGTATAAAAAGTGGGAAAATACTTTATATTATACTATAATCTGTATATATTTGTATTTAGATATTTATATAATTCATAATGCATATAATGTACACAGAATAGGTAACCATGTGTAATTTATTTGTATTTCTCCAATAATAATAATGATTATTATTATTATTATTATCTCATACCATGTGCATTTTACAATAACCATGCTGCAATATCAAGCTATAGTTGTATAACAGCGCTGCATCTGACGTGTTGGAGCTTCAATTAATCTATATCTAATTTAATTTAATCTAATTATTATTAAATACGACAGCCCTCCTTATATTATGTCAATGCCCCCCCCAAAGACCCCTGACGGTCCCCGGACCACACTTTGAGAACCACTGAATAAAACACCTCAGTGACGTAACAGTAGCTTTAAATAACTCTAGGTAAACTTCTCGTACCTGAATCTCCTGACATGTCGCCGCGCTCGTCCTGTCGTCCTCCAGCTGCTGTTCGATGAGTCCCACGCCGAGACCGAAGGCCAGAAACACGGCCCGGTTCCGCGAGGATCCGCCGCCGAACCTCCTGAAGCCGCCGGACTGAAGCTGCGCCGCCAGGCCCCGCAGAGAGGTGCGATAATACCGGTATCGAGACGGCAGGAAAGCCTGAGGCTGAGCGGTGCGGGTCGACGGGCCCGCACGGAAACGCTCAGCTCGGAGCTTCGCCGCGAGTCGGACGCCGGATTTAAGGAGACCCACCTGGAACACCGACCGGCCCAGCTCCAGCCCCCGGCCAATGGCGTGTTTCACTGACATTATTCACCCGGAAAAGGCGACTTCAGCCCCGGTTAGAATCCGTTTGTTACCGGCAGGCTACAGTTAGCTTCCTCAAGGACGCAGTGTAAATAACTGTTACTGCGCATGCGCGACAATGACAGTTGCGCCACCCAGTTTAACCCATTAAAGCCTATGGGCCTCTAAGTCTATGACTGTCAATTTATACATAAAATTAAAAAGTTTCCCCTTTAAAACCCTTTAAAATTAATGACAAATGACATGTTCATTGAATTCATTGACATGCACAATTTATTTTAAAATATTAGTAAAATATAACTTGTGAAATGTAGACTAAATTACTATAAAACATTAAAGACTAAATCTTTATCAATCAACAGACATTGATTCAAGAATCATGATTAGAGCTTCTTTTACACCATAGAAGCTTTTTGTCAGGCTTTTTTTTAACCTGACTAGTGGGAAAAAACTCTGACTTATTCAAAATATAATAATAAAATAAAATGGCCTAGGTTAAATATCCATTGTCCTATAAGGCATAAAGAGTCAGATCCTTTCAACTCAGGATTAGTGATTTTACCAGATGTGGCAAAAAATGACATAGGCTATGATTTTAATAGTTTTTAATATTATTCAGTCTTCACCTTCCTGTAATATAGATAGAATCTACAATCTAAACAGCAAATCACAAAATGAAACAGTATGTAGGACACTAATAATGGACAACAGTGATTGTTTTGAACTAACAGTCAAAAACTATATGTCTATTTGTTTAATTTGTGAATTAAGATTTGCACTTTTGTGGATTTACTTCCTCTACTCTTACTTTTTAACGGTTGAAGAGTTTGTTTGCAAAAACAGATAAGGACCATTTTGGAAAAAAATTAGCTGAGTCTTGTAATTTTGAATTGATTTTTGTTTTTTTTGAAGCATTTACGCCTTTGGTTTGACTGATATTACCTAGAGTAAATAATAAATAAATATTTTAAATAAATACATTTTTTAAGATGTCTAAAATGGAGTTATCTGCTTTTGCAAATACACTTAATCTTGTCTGTTTGTGAATTATTTATTTATACCACAGAGAGCTGAGATATCAGAGTCAAATTCCCTGTGTGGCATGAACAAACCTGACCAATAAAGATGGTTCAAAAATTCACTTTCATACCTACTTGAGATGTAAAAAGACTTTTTTTTTTTCACAGCATTGACATTAAATAGCAGGTAAACAGAAAACATGATTGTTATTTATAATTATATAATTAAATAATAGTCGTTTCCCATATATTGCCCCATACTATATTTTGTAACTGTAGCAGCAATGCATAAAAACCTCAAAAATGGGATTACATCCATTTAAAATACAGAATACAAGACTTGTAGTTCTAATTCAGTGAGAATTGTTAGTCATTGGCTTTTTTATTCTTGTAATGACAGAGGAAGAGATTACTGGTATTACATACAGACAGGCTTTAACTAATCTTTATTGTCACTGTGGATAGTTTATTCATTCATCCAGTGTTTGTAGTAGCTAACATTAATAAAGTATCTCCAGTTAGAATAGAGACACAGTACTTTGGTATGATGTTCTCCTGTAGTCACAAACCCCACAGCACCATCATTATTGCAGCTACAAAAGTAGTTCAAAATAAAAGAAAAATATCATTTTAATATTAATAGTAATGTGTTATTATTATTATTATGAGGATCATTGTTTTACACAGTTTTGTTTGAAGCAGCTCAGAAATCACCCTTTGACTATAACACGGATTACAGGAATTATTAGAGACCAAAAATAATTACATCTAGCAGGCTGCTTGTCAAGGATCAGGGTCATTTATCGTTTTCGATAAGCCAGTTGATCCATCTGACGTAGTTCCTCACTTTGGTGTAGACTCCGGGGAAGTATGGGTTGGCACAGCTGATTCCCCAGGAGACGATGCCCTCGAACTTACCGTTACAGATGAGGGAACCACCCGAGTCGCCCTGTGGAACACCGATAAGAGATTATTTCAGTCTTATGGCCTAAAGGGATGTTAAAGGATAGATTCACAATTTCTCAGAGTCTATCTTAAAGCAAATCACACGTGCTTACTTTACTTACTGACTTTAACAATACCCACTTCATTAGTATAAATAACACTGGTGAAGATACATTTTGTGAGTGACAACTGCAGATTTTTGAGTCTCAAAAGTGATTTTTTCTTATGTGGCAGTCCTCCTTACATTCTGTCATTTTAATAAATAAATGAATATGACAGTATATGCACATTTTTCCATTTAATTCATCAAATTTATTTATTAGTGCTGTTGCATTTATGCATGCATGGTGGATTTAAAATCTAAAATGGGAAATACAATTTTGAAATGAAATAAATTCATGTGCAAAGTCAAAATAATACACAAATAATAATAATAGTAAATAAATATGGGCTATTAAATAAAGGAATTTATTATTATTATTTTGATATATGTCAGTCCTCCTTTCATTCTGTCACTGTTTTACTTATGGATGGAATTATAGTGAAAATAAATGATTCTCCTTTTTTCTGGGGACCCCTTGGCCCCCCCTCAAGGACCCCTGGGGGTCTATAGACAAGATATTTTATTATCTATAAATTAAATTGTAGTATTAAGATGAATAATTAAGGTGAACATTAATGGATTTTAAAGTACATTGTAAGTTAAGCTACCAATTAAAATACTAACTAAAAGAAAGAAAAACAGATTTTTTTCTGTACCTGGCAGGAATCTTTGCCTCCCAGTCGAGATCCGGCACACAGCATGTTGGAAGTGATCCTGCCCCAGTAGTAGTACATGCAGTAAGGTATATATCTCACGTTCACAGCACGGAGAACAGGGGAGAGGTAAGAGCTGTAAACCTGCGTCACGCCCCAGCCGCTCACTGTGCACAGATCCAGATGTGGAAGTTCCGTCGGACTGGGCAGCTGAGCTGGCTGGACGTTGGCGTTCAGCAGGGCCGGTCTACTCAGCTGTAAAAGAAAAACAGAATTACAGCGGCACAGCTGTGAGAGGCTGAATAAGGAGTCACACACATGGTAACCATCCAAAAAAAACCCTGATACAGGGGCAGAATTGAGTTTTACTCATATATTGGATGAGAAAACCTCAACAACGTCACTGTTACAGCATCAATATATATCATCAATATCCAAATCATCAATACAATAAGACAATAGTTTAATATAATATCAGTAGTAGCTGCAACTAACCACTATTTAGATATTTAATTTAGATTTGAGCTGTTTGTGCAGTTGTTTATTTGGGCCCTATATAATCTCCTTTTAAAGAAAACATTCTTCATGTTCTATAATGATGCTCAGTGTGATTTCTATGATTTTATGGATCAATAATTGATCTTATTAATCATTCAACTTTGCATTTTTGTTTTCTGGATTTGGGTCAGTTTGGTCTTGTTTTAAGTTTTAAATAGAACATTCTTACCTGTATTAAAATACAATGTTACAATTCTGTCTCTTCTCTAGTCAACTCACATATTTAGTTTAGAGGAAAACTGAAAAACAGGTCTGGTGCTTAAGTGGATGCATATGTCTTTTTTTTTTTTTGCCAACCTTGATGAGCATGATGTCGTTGTTGAACGTCTTGTAGTTATAGTTGTGGATAAATATCTTTGAGACATTGAAGACCTGTTCGAATCCTTCCTTTTCAGACAGACTGTGTTCACTTAGCACCACCTTCATGAAGCTGCTCCTGGAGACCAGAGACCGAGATTCAAGCACTTCAGATCATTTATGTCAAATATACAAAAATTCCATGTGTAATTCCAAAAATCATTATGTCCTCATTATGTATTAACACACTGAATAATAAATAATACCATCTTATTTCCTCTGAAAACGTGCCAGTACTTACGGTCTCCAGCAGTGGGCAGCAGACACCACCCATAGAGCATGGACCAGGGTTCCTCCACAGTAGTGGCTCCCAGTTTCAGACTGTAGGGACGCCTGATGTTTGATAGAGTACGGCCGGACCTCCTGACCCCCAATGATCCTATCCCCAAACGCCTCTGTCAACACTGAAAACAGGCTGCATGTCAGGTATTCTTCTAATGATTCCTATTATTCTGCAATTTCCCTGAAGGAACCTCCCGAAGGGATCAGCTCTGTCTTTTGTTTTTGATTTATGAAAAAAAAGGTCAAATCTACAGCTTTTCTTTTAACTTTTTACCACCCTAATGCATTTTCTTTCACCATCTAGAATCTATTATGCACCCAGGAATTACAAATGTGAAGACTGAACAGCACTTACCTATTACTATGTAAAACAAAAATAGCATCAAAGTAGATCTTCCCGAGGGTGAAACGACGAGTGGACGCATATTTTTTTTTTCTTACCACCTGTAATGTAGAAACATCACTTTTAGCAGATTAGGAAAATCTCATTTGTCAGACTGTAATGATATATATGTGTGAAATGTATTTTATTTTTCTCTTATTCACATAAGTGTAATAAAATCAATGGAAAAAAAGTTCACAATCTCCTTTTATGTTAATTTTTTCAATTAAAAGTAACACCCATGTCTAAATCCTACTACTAGTAACTGGTGATAATAAACTGTATTTATTATTCTTACATTTAGACGACTGAATGTTGATTATATATTTTATCATAAAAGGTTTATAATTACCTTCGACTTACCCGAAAGCCCAAACACTGCAACCTTCAACTGGTCCGTCTAATGCTGCCCTGTTGTCTTTTATAGTGTAACCATATCCTTGTTGAAATCTGTTGTTTAAAATTATCTTTTGGTCTTGTCAGTGTCTCACGCTTCAACAATGAATTTGACCTACTACATGACAAAGCTATGGTGTGCCCTGTATTATGCCTGTTTCTGGGATCGTTTCCTGCTCGAAAACCTGGCATATGAAGGGAAATCGTGATGAGAACAAGTTCAACATCACCGAGTTATGGACAGAATATGTATAGATTTCTGTATTTTGTTTGCATTGTTACACTAAATAATCTTCTTGTGTGTTTTTGACTGGAGTACTATTTAAACACATTTTCTCATTTAATAATCAACATATATTAATTTCAACTTTTGATTAAAGAACAGCTAATTACAGGTAATAATACACCTCTTTATTGTCGATGATGACAATGGCTGTGTATGGAACAACAGTGTTGCATATGATGGTGATTTCTCTGCTGTGCATTGACAAATAAATCAGTGGTTCTCAATCTTTTTTAGGTCAAGGACCCCTAAACAGACACAAATTAGACCACAGATCCCCATTTGATGAGATTTTTAGATTAGATAGAACTTTATTGATCCCTTTGGGAAGTTCCCTTGGGGAAATTGAAGCTTTGCTTTCAGATATTAAAGAAAAAGAATGAAACTTGTGACAATACTTCTATTGTGATACTTATGGGTGGACTTAGAATTGAAAATAAACCATTCCCTTTTTCTGGGAACCCCCTGGAACAACCTCAAGGACCCCCAAGGGTCCCTGGACCGCACCTTGAAAACCCCGGACATAAATGACCAAAGACAGAAAATAGAAATGAAAAGTCTTTAAATAAAGAAGCAAAGCTTCACAATATTATTCCCCTTTTTAAGTCTATATGAATTACACATGAGGATGTAAAGGTATGACTTTGCTCTCTAATACAGTGATTCTCCAGTTTATTTTAAGTCCATCCATAAGTAACTCAACAAAATCTTATGAAATGGGGGTCTGTGGTCTAATTTGTGCCAGTTTAATGGTACTTGACATGAAAAAGGTGGCATGGTATTGCATTGCACAACACAGTCTGATTGTTTTAAACACTTTATTGTAGTTTTTCATTGATGTATCACACTTATAAATCAACATTTATACACAGGAACATGTTATTTGATGCCCGATTAAATAAAATCCAAGTGATTCCATGTTTTTGCAATATCAAAAGATGCCAGAGTGTCACATCAGCTTTGACCTTTGAATTTATAAAAGCATAAACAAATGGTGTTTTCCAAGAAAAAGGGAAGGATCCCGCTCAGACACATGAATTTAAGTCACCTGTATCGTATTACATGTGAAAGAGGGCTCAGCTCGCCTATGTAGGCTAAATGCTTTTCTATGCTACACGCAAACTGATTTAATAAAGTTGTTTGAAAAAACCCCAAACCCCCCAAATGCCAAAGATTCTTTGAAGCTGTGGTCCTGTCCTTTTCTTTGCTGAAGTCACATGACAAGCACCAAGGATGTGGCTGCAACTTATAGCATGAGACTTATATTTCAAACTCAGATTTCATGTCTCCTGGCAGAAAACAATTGTTTGGTGATAGAAGTTAAAGACCATTGTGACTAATGGATGATGACAATAAATGAACCAGTTCTTGTTTCTTCACAGAAATGTGAAGTCAGTGAGAATCTTCCAGGGCCCAAGGGATAGAATATTTGCAGTTTTTTTTGTTTTAATAATATTTTTATTGCATTTTCTGATGTGAAAACAGATAAACAACAAAACAATATGGCCACAAAAACAAGTCTCTGACGACTTATTGTGTGATACACACAGGACAATACACATGATAAATTCATCTCCCTATATTAATAAACTGTGAGAGTCACTGGGAGGATATGGGAGGCAGGTATATGGACAAATACATGACGTTCATTCCCATTAGATTAAATGACAGCGATGTAGCAAATACGTGTCTGCAAAAAAAGAAAAATAAAGAAAACAACATCAATTTAGAAAGAAAAAGCAATTTCTTTAAATGAGAATGAATAAACAAATAAAAGTAAATAAATGTCCTTAACTTCTCCTTCATTGGCGTCTATCATCCCTTCTAATACAATAGTTGTGAATTTAAAGAAAAAGGTCCAAATCCTACATAAATCACCCATTTTACATTTGAATCTGCACATATTCTATTTATTAAATGTTATTCTATTCTAGTTATTAAATGTCAATGTGAATTGAAATGCAGACTGACTAAATATGGAACAACTCCATAGAGACATCATATATTACATCATATATGTTGAAATTACACATTTTCTTCTCATGTCATCTCTCCTATTGTGTTAGTTGAAGCTTAAATAATTGTGTAAATATGTATAATGTATTTCCTTACAGAAAAATGCAGGGAGAAACTTGTAGGTGTTATTTATGTCAATTTTAATTGGTCCGACCCACTTGAGATCAAATTGCGCCGTATGTGGCCCATGAACCAAATTGACTTTGACACCTCTGTACTAATGCATAATGTGATATGTTAGGAGCTGAAGGCATTTATCCAAACAGTAACTGAATAAGGTTTTAACCACGTAGTCAATGCTGAGTCATTTCAATGAAATGATGATACTGATATGACATTGAAAAACATCAGCGCTCCTCATGACTAAATAATGTAAACTAAGATTATTTTAGGGATCTTCATGTCTCCTTTTCAATGAGATGTTGTATAACTGATTCCTAAATGATCATTTTTTAGTAAATATAATCAGAGACGTGCAAAGAAAAGCCTATTTCTTTGAATAAGTGAGAGTTTCATAAGTAAGTTCATGAGATTTCTGGAGTAAAAGCGTCCCAGTTTGTGATATACAGTTGACTTTTCATTCCAGGGCCGGTCAGATGAAGCCGGCTGTAGCTGTGTAATGATGACTTGGACTCGGGGAACGGGTCATGCGGAAAAAAAGCTGCGGTCAGCGCTCAGGGGGATGAGAGCGGTCGCCTACTAGAGGCTGAACGGCTATCAGTAGCACAGAGGCTACAGAGAGGCCTATTAGTCGGCTCAGGTCAGGAACTCCACAGAGAGCTGTGATAGGACCTGCCGGAGCTGTCCTCCATTTTTAATGACACCTGGACCCAAAATAGACGCAGCGCCAACTCGTAGGAAACAAAAGACGCCACTCGTCATGAGTCAAAACCGTCATTTAGGGGAAAATCAATAAGATGAAGAGCCATTCTCTTTCATTTTGTCAAACAACAACCGGTTTCACCCCTATTAGGAGATTCAATCACAAGCTAAATTATGAAAAATGTAATCTAAATAGATAAAAACTAAGCTAAGGTAATAAAACCATAATAATTTGTACCTATGTACCTTTATACCTTAAATAATTATTTTCCATGTCTGACAAATCTGGATGGAAAAAAGCACCAAATCTGACACAGTGTACCTTACACAGCCATGCTAGGTATAGGTAGCGCTTTGAGCTAAATGCTAACATGTTTAGCAGACATAAAACTCTGGATAAAAATAAGAGACCACTGCAGAATTATTTCTGATTTTACTACTTAGGACATTTGTTTTGAAACTCATTTTTAGACACTACCTTTCAGAAGGTTGGGCTCACCTAGAAATGTCCTTATTTTTGAAGGAAAAGCAATGAAGATAACTTTAAACTAATCAGAAATACACATTGTTAATGTGGTAAATAACAATTCTAGCTGAAAATGTATGTTTTTGGTGCAATATTTACATATAGATCTGTGGAAAAAATAAGAGACTATTGCAAAATTATCAGTTTTTCAGATTTTACTACTTGGGACATTTGTTTTGAAACCAATTTTATACACTACTGTTCAGATGTTTGGGATCACTTAGAAATGTCCTTATTTTTGAAAGAAAAGCACTGTTTTTGTCAATGGATATAACTTTAAACTAATCAGAAATACACTCTATACATTGCTAATGTGATAAATGACTTTTCTAGTTGAAAATGTCTGTTTTTCGGTGTAATATTTACATACAGATCTGGAAAAAAGTCAGTTTTTCTGATTTTACTACTTAGGACATTTGTCTTGAAATTAACTTTTATATACTGTTATTCAAAAGTTTGAGGTCATTTAGGAATTTCCCTATTTTTTTTTAAAGAAAAGCACTGTTTTTTCAATAGAGATAATTTTAAACTAATCAGAAATACATGTGATAAATAACAATTCTATCTGCAAATGTCTATTTTTGGTGCAATATCTGCATACAGTTATGGAAAAAAATAAGAGACCGCTGTAAAATAACTATTTCTTTCTAATTTTACTACTTATAGGCATGTGTTTAGGCAAAAGGGACATTTTTGTTTGAGTCTATAAACGACTGAACACATTTTCCTCAAATTCCAAATAGAAATATTATTGTTTAGAGCATTGATTTGCAGAAAATGACAAATGGTCAAAATAAGAAAAAAGATACAATGTTTTCAGACATCAAATAAGATCAAATTCATTATAAAACAACATAATTCTAATGTTTACACTTAAGGAGAGTTCAGAAATCAATATTTGGTGCAAAGACCCTTATTTTTAATCCCAACTTTCATGTGTCTTGTCATGCTCTCCACAGTCTTTTCCATTGTTCTTGGGTGACTTTATACCCCTCCTTTTACCCCTTTAAGCAGAATGAGGTGGAATTCAACAGACCCTGGAATGGAATGGCTGGAAAACATATAGAGGTGGAATGATTGATGCTTTTTTTTCCAGAGCTGTATTTAACAGAACAGCAAGAGCTGTTACAATTCAGCCATTGAGCCACCACAGGTGGTCATGTGATTGACGAGCAACAACAGGTGAGGTTGAGAAGGTCACGGCGAGAGAGGTGAGCCAAGGGGCCGTGCTGCCGAAGCTTCAATTATATATCGTTCCTGGACAAAGTGGTGGCCATGGAAACGGAAATAGGAACTATAAGAAACCTGAGAGTGCAGGTGCGATGCCTTGCCGTTAGCATCAAACAGGTGAAACCTCTCTATCTGCGTAGACCGCTTTTCCCATTGTCTCACCATGGACCTGATACCTTTATTGATATTACTGTTGGAAGTCCTGGCTGTAAATTGTAAGTACGATTCTTTATCTTTGATTTATTCATTCACAGGGAAGAGCTTTAGGGTTTCGGGGATAGAAACGGTACGATGGATACTGCTGTTAGCAGTATATAGTTTCAGGTCTATGGAATAAATATGTCTTTTTATACGGGTTAAATGTGTAGATAATATATTATTAGTATTCCTGATGATTTTTAAAAACTACATTTGTTGCACTTTTTCAGTCTTGATGCTCCCTTAGAATGATTTTTTGTCAGAAATCTGTTCCTGACTCATATTTTACTTTAAAGAAATTTTACTTAAAATGAAAAGATGAGTGTGTTTCAGATGTAAAATAGACACAGAAGACATTTTTGGGGAGATATTTGTAAGATCTGGTCAGATTCCCATTGCAAAATCAATGTAATGACACTGTCCTCTGTACTGTGCATGTACAAAGCTGCAGTCTGTTGATATTTCCTGTTAACATGTTTTATTTTCAACTTGTGCCTAATCACTCATGCATTGAATATTGCTGTGACAGCTGTTTTTGATGTACAGAGATTAAAAAAAAGGTCAATAAAAGTGTGTTTGGTTCACAGGATGAATTTGAAACCTCAAGCGAAACGGCTGAAACCTAAAAGCTAAATGACAATAAGTAATTGTGGCCAACGCCCCCTTTTGTGCCTAGCATTTATTGTATGGATAAAACGTGAAAGGGGAGACTCTGATAGGCATTTCTGTGCAGGTTTAAACCCTCGAGCAGCTGAGACCTTGCTGCCTTGTGCAGTCAATGTGGAACCCCACAAGATTAAATCCCCTGATCCAACTTATTGTTATTTATCATTATTATTATACCTGCTCTTCCTCTCTTTTCTTTACAAACTCACCTCAACTAATCCCACATGTCATGTCACAAATACTCATCAAGCCTCCCAGGTCAATGTTGAACTGTTTTATTTTAATGCCCTAATGTTGGCATGTTTTAACACTTATGTTATTCTGCAAAATAGATTATCAGAGGAACTAAATTTCACAAGAGACAATGCTGGAAAATAGAGAATTAAGTCTATTTTTCATTAAAACAAGTGTTACTGTTAAGGACAAAGTTTTCCTAGTTTAGTTTATTTTTAAAATATGTACAAAATACTGGGAAAAAACAGCTTAGTTTTCATTGGTCTTACAAATTTACTGATATGACTTAGTATAATTCTTTTTTCAGAATGCAGAGCAAGCAAATGAGTATGAGTATGAATAAGTAAATGATAGTATTTCATTTACAGTTACTATAAGGACATTTGTGTTGATTGTGGGGCCCTTGTAGACGTGTTTCCAGGAATTTCCCATGAGTGCCATCACCTTTTATCATAAAAATCCTCCCCTGGGTAAATGTATGGCTGCATTTGAACTGAATCCAACAATGCAGCACCTTCCCACAGGGTTGTTTGGAGGTGTGGACATGATTTTCTGTTTGTTTTTTTCAATTTAGGCTTTAACCTCTGTGAAACAATTATAAAATAATGTTTTTTTTCCCTCAGATTTACTGCTTTCTTAATGTATCCTCTATATGTGTTTCTCTTTCTGTCACAAACAAATACATGTAGTGTAAACATATGTTCTTGTTCTTCTTGTTATATCCTGGGATCCCTTGGTACCTGTTTCTTAAGACTTAATAAATTCTAAATTCTGCTGAAAGTAAATTGATCTTTTTTCTCTTTAGAATTACATTAATTTCCCTAAATAAAAACTGCCTGCATGTTTATTCACTTTAATCCCTCGTCTTATTTTTTAGTTTTCCTGCTCGAAACGATAATAAATGTTGAATATTTCTAGAATCACAAGGGTTATGAACATCAAAACCACATGTGAGGTGACTACAGAAGAGTCACAATCAATTTATGTTGCTGTTACAGAGCAAATATAGTTAGAATATTGAAAAAAATAATTGTGTTTTACTACAGATATAAATACTTTATTTAAAACTTAAATCAAGACAAAACTGACCCAAATCAGAAAAAAACACAAGGTTTAGTGATTATTAAGATAAGAGTTATTATAAAGGAGCCAATTAAATAATCACACAAACAGCTCAAATCTAAATTAAATATCTAAATAGTGGTTAGTTGCAGCTCTACTACTGATATTATATTAAACTATTTATTTATTGTATTCATGATGTGGATATTGATGATATATATTGATGCTGTAACAGTTTTAACAGATAAAAATACTTTATTTAGTGGTGGAGCTGATATTTCTCATGCAATATATGCATTAAACTCCATGCTGCCCCTGTATTAAGGGATATTGGATTTTAATTACCAACACATGCCTGTAATGGTGAATCATACCGTTTAACAGGCTGATTCATATAAGTGATGTGCTCTTTTCATTCGCTCCTTTTAAAAGGATCAGACATTTTCTCTCAGAGAGGTTTAAATCTAAGTAACTCCTTAATTGACTGTGTGCAATAATCTCTGCATAATTACAGGTCAGAAATCCATATCAAGCTCCCAAAGTCTGTGTTACCCTCAGATGGCCTGACTCCTCACTATGAATCAATGGAATCCAGGGATGAGATTGTTTTTTATTGATCCTGTGAAGCCAGAAGTCTCAGAGCCAGTGAAGTGCTCCGGTGTGTTGTCTTTATGACTTTTGTGTTGTTCTTGCTGATGCTGCAGCTGCAGTAAACTAATAACGTTACCACTGTGGTAGCTTTGCACAAAAAAAAACAACAACCCTCACAGGGTTTTTGTTTTCGTCTCATCAGGTCAAACCACAGATCACAATGCAGGAAACGGCCGTATTGTGGGAGGATATGCAGCAGTCCCGTATTCAATCAAGTACATCGTTTCAATACAGACAACCTCTCGCCGTCACTTCTGCGGAGGCTCCCTGATAAACAAGTTCTGGGTAATCACAGCGGCGCATTGTAACATCGGGTGAGCTCCTTTTCTTTTGTCTTTTTGATTTCCTTCTGCAGCTAATCATTGCACAAACTCGGGCTGCAAACACAAACTTGATGAAGATAATAAGCCCAGGTCAGAGTACACGGTGTCCCCGGCTAGATTTTTGTGCACGGCAATGAAAGGCCTAATGAAACATGAAGAGTTCGACCTGACTTCCCTGTGTGTAAAACGTGAAGATGCAGGATTTTTTTTAGCTGAACCCTATCAGATCCTGCGAGTTATAAATACTGAGACAAAGCACGGGAAAGTGATACAAGCCCAGTGGTGACAATGGAGTTCTTCCATACGGGAATATGACACAAACATCAATGATACACGCAAAACGTTTGCACAATGTCTGTTTTTAATCCAGCCTCTATGGTTACATCAGATTAATCTTTTTAAAGAAACAGATCCTGGTTTATCGATTTCTACTTCCCTATTGGTCTAAAAAAACTGGGATATTTCTTATTTTGTGAGCAGAGAAATGACTCCAAACAGGCAGGAATGTTGTCACCCTATTAAAATAATGGCCTAAGTCATTGAAAAAACCTTTAGTCAACTTTAAACCTGGTTAATACTCATTCCATAGTGAAACTCTAAACTTACATTAACCTGGAGTTAAATTAAACTAATGTCAGCTCCTTTTTCATCACTTTACCAGATCTTCTTTGCCTGTTTGTTATTGAACGTAACTCATCTCCAACGTCCAGTTTTGACTTTTTAAAACCTAAGTTTTCAGTGACATGATGGCACTCAATGGGCAGCGACATGTTTAAAGGACTGAAGATCCGAGAACTTCCTTCATTATTGAATTTATTCACTTATTTAGAGTCTTTATGATAATAAACCTTATCATTCACCAGCAGAAACTGATTCAAGACTCGTGTTTAAAGCTTAAAGAAGTGGCAGCGTCATCAAAAGATGATTCAAAAACTCACTTTCATCATAAAATAACATTTTTGGCCATTATTTTAATAGGGTGATGATATATGGAAAGGAGTTCACATCTTATATAAACTGGTATTTATTCTTTTTTGGGGGAAAGTTATTCCAATTTTAAAATCTGCAGATTTGTATTTGTGGCCCATTACCTTCGTAGGATGTTGTCAGCTTGGTGTGTTGAACACAAACAGCTTTTTCTTTCGTGCCAGTTTCTCTACAAAACTACCATCTTGTAAAAATCGAGGCGTCTGACAGGTTTGCTAGACACTGATTGATAAGTTTCCTTTGTGAATGTTTTCTTACAGGTTTTTACATGCAACTTTTTTTTTCAAATTTTGTTGTGATTTGTCAAATATATTTATCTGAAATGTCAAATTTTTTATGTAAATCAGTGCATGTCACCAAGTTAACATCTAATTTGTTATCTTAATATTAAAAACAACTGTTTATCGACAGTATCTCTGAATATAACACCATGACTCAGCATAATTACATGTGTTCTTTGTCTGCAGGATAAAACAAATGCTCATAGTAGCAGGAGACTACTCTCTGACTCTCTACGAGGGAACAGAGCAAGAAATTCCGCCTCAATTCCTGGTGCCCCACCCTGACCACAACAAGACCAAGCCCCACAACAACGACATTATGCTCATAAAGGTACCGTCCAAAGAAGGAAGCAAGAGGACCAGATGAAATACCAATCAGACTGGGTGGATTGAAACCTCTTGACAAGTTTCGGATGTATTGCCGTGAAGATGAGCAACATTCATGGTGCCCAGAGGATGAATCCTAATGCTAGCACCACCGACATGTTAGTTAGTTAGTTAGTTAGTTAGACCTGTAGCAGCCACACTTTGATTCCCCCTCCCCTCTCTATGGAAAAACATTTATTACTGTTACATACTATTAAACTGCTAAACAAATGATCTTATGCTAAATTAAAATGGTTAACATTGTAAAAAAAATACATATATATCTACTGAAAATGCAAATGTTAGAATTGTCATTGGAGCAATGTCAGCAGGGTGAAGTTACCATTTAGCTCAATGGACCATGGTGTGGATTCTTCAGTCCATACAGGGCCGTAGCCACCATTTTGGTTGTGACCTCAGTATTTTTACCCTTTAATTTTGAAATTTTCCACTTATGCTACATTTCAGCAAGTAAAAATGTTAACACCAAGCTGAAGAACCAAACCTGGTTATCATGACATCAACGTGGTCTTACATGACAGAGATGCTCATCTATTTGACTCGTTAAAAGCTAAAGTAGACATTACTGCAACTGCAGGTCTATTTCTAGAAGCATTTGAATGAATCAGAGGATGCAACGTAAGAGGCTGCATCAATCAAAGTTAACATTTCTACCAGCAAGAAAGACAGAGAAGGAAACTGTGATATTCTAATAGAATGGGAAAAATAGTGAAGTAGCCTATAGATGCATCAACAGATAGCCAATAGAGATGCTAACCGATAACCTGCTGTAAATGTAGCCTAGAATAAAATTTAAGGTTGTATTCAGTCACAGTAAGAATTATCATTCAATAATAGGCTATGATTTGGATGTTTGGATGGATATAAGTAGTAAATAATGTGACTAAACATGGCATTAACATCTTATGTGATGTATATACATTATACATATGGGGTGATATCAGAATAGGGTTAAATATGACTAAATCTGCCTTTTCCTTTTATATTTATGATTAATAATGACTGTTTCTGATCATGTTGCATTAGAATTGTGTGATAAAATATAATTATTTAGGCCCTATTTATATTGAAATATCCACTGTGCCACTTTTTTGTTTGCATGTGTGATTTCAGGTAAAATGGGTTTAGATTAGATTTGAAGTATTGTCTCACCCACCATAGAAACCATAAACTAATCAAATCACCTGCTACTAGTCAAGTCATTGGCTCTTATTTCCAGAGAGGCTGGGACCCCCAAACCATAAATGGTCCATTTTTACCTGATATCACCCTACATTATACTCTATATATAGAATGTTGACCTTGGTATTTGAAAATTCCTGGCTCCGTCCCTGAGTCCACATATTATAACTGCTTGGTTCTCTTCCATTTACTGATCACTCTGTCCACTATTTCTCCAGCTGAGTTTTCCGGTCTACCTGAACAACTTTGTGTCCATCGCTCTGCTGCCCCGGTTCGGCGCCGCCATAGCGCCAGGCGTGGTGTGCAGGGTCTCAGGCTGGGGCTACCTCAGCGAAGGCGGAGGACTGATCTCGTCCACCCTTCGAACCGTCAAGCTCCCCATCGTCTCCTCAGAAAAGTGCAACAGCAGCGAGGCCCTCAACGGCGATATCACAGAAAACATGCTCTGTGCTGGTTATAGTACGGGTGGAAAGGACGCCTGTCAGGTAGGTTCATCTCTGTCCTGTAGCAAATGGACAAATTCTGACTTAAATATCTACACTACTGTTCAAAAGTTTGGGATCATTTAGAAATTTGCTTATTTTTGAAAGAAAATCACTGTTTTTTCCAATGAAGATAACTGTAAAATAATCAGAAATACACTCTATACACTGATAATCTGCTAAATGACTATTGTAGCTGCTAATTTCTGTTTTTTGGTGCATCAATACCCACATAGGTGTATAGAGGACCATTTCCAGCAACTATCACTCCAGTGTTGTAATGGAACAATGTGTTTGCTCATTGCATCAGAAGGTTAATGGATGATTAGAAAACCCTTGATGCTAACATGTTAGCACAGCTGGAAACAGAATAGCTGCTTAGAGAAGCTAGAAAACTGAAAGCAAAGTTTGAAGGAAAAAATTATTCTTTCTAACCTTGTCAATTGTGTTGGTGACCCCAAACCTTTGAACAGCAGTGTATAAACCTACACACACAGTCATTTCCCTTTTGGTTTTTCTACTTCTAAATTCACCCATTTGAATTTAAGAACATGTGTTATTAGACTTTGTTTTATACCAAACTCCTGCATTTTTACAGGAGGTACACTTTCTGAAGAACTTCAACATATGATAGTTTGAGTATATTTAGCTGCATTGTTGTTGTATTTTTTTATATTAATATTATCAATTAACTGCCGGGTCTCCTTTAAATGGAAGGTGTAAATGTATATTTTGATAAATAAGCATCGGTTCCATATAAACACTGAGTCTAATTCATGAAAAAAAATCAAGGAAGAAGATCAGTGACCACTGATGCTGCAAGTTTGTCTTCTTCACCTTTTTTTACTTTCATTATCCTGCTCAAACAACTATAAAGAAGACTCTCTCAGGTAATATTGATTAAATGTCTATCACCATGGTTCTGGTGTAGAGAAAAAATAAAAAGTACGACATGAAATTCAAACTTTCTGTGGTAAAAAACTCTGGAGAAGCAGCTGTGGGACATTTACCTACATTACTGTAATATGAGTATTGAAAAACAAAAGATATACAGTAGTCATACTGCTTTAATAAAAGAGTAAATTACCATATTTTTCCAGTTTTCCTGAACAACGTTTTTGTCAGGAAGGAATTAGTCTCCTGTCCCAAACTGCTGCCTGGTCTCAAATAAACACCTGATCTGTTAAGTGATTGAAACAGATAAACAAGCTGGCTATTATTTGGTAAGTTACAGCCTTTTCTTTTTGTTAAATAGTTAAAATGAAGATTTTACAGAAAATACATTATTTGTGAATTTTGGGGAAACAAATGAAGCCTTTTAAGTCTTCATGCCTTAAAAAAGGCTTAAAGGTATAAAATAAAAGCCAAATTAACATCCCCTGGCTGTTATTTGGTAGTTTACGGTACTTAAATGTATGTGACAGAGCTATATCTAATGGTCTATAACCAGTTAAACAATCAATCTGGATCTAAACAACTACACAAAGGCCCTGAAGAGAACAACTGGCTGTTATTTGTGTGTTTCTGAGTGTAGAACTATGTTCACCCTCAGGTTACGGGTTTTGCTGATTTATGACTCGGTTCCTGAATTCAGACTCACTCACAGTTTAGGTGACAGTGCTTTTTGCTCGACAGTGATTGTGGTGTTTCTGTATAAGAACAGAACAGAACTTTTGTCTTTTAAGACATTGTGGTATATTTGTGATGCATTAAAGAGACAAACTTCTTAAAAGACCTCTATTCCTGACCTCCATCTTAAAATGATCAGTAAGACTGCAATAAATTGTAATAGTTCATTTTTCTACCATTCGTCTCAATATATATGTTTTATAGTAGAAAAATAACAAAGCAAACGCGGTACTTTTACTTGTTTATAACGAGTGCTTCTTCCGCTGTTGCTCTACTCTTGCAGGAGCTCTAATGATGTTTTTCTTCCTGCTGTTTCAGGGGGACTCTGGGGGTCCTCTGGTTTGTGAAGGCCGGGTCTACGGCCTGGTGTCCTGGGGGAAAGGTTGCGCTGATGCCCGGTATCCTGGAGTCTACACGGCCGTGTCCAATTACCGCAGGTGGATCGACACCACCATATTCAGCTACTACAGCAAGTGCAAAATGAATTAAAAAAAAATTTAAAAAAAACTTCAATGATATATAAAAGAAAAAAACTCACTTTAGGTTTTTCATCTTCATTTCAATATAGCCTTCTCTGGTTTCATATTAGATTCGTTTTATCATCTGTGGACATTTGACTATATTCATGTGTTAAAGGAGTACCTTGACATTTTGGAAAATAGACATCTTATATACTTTTTTTTTGCAGAGAAATGTTTGTAAAATCGACACCACTCTCGTAAACAGTGTGAATCCCAAATGTGACGCTACAGCAGCAGCTTAGTCAAGCATAAAGACTGGAAACAGCTAACCCGGCTCTGTCTAAATCCTGCCCACCAGCTAAATCTGCACTGTACAAGTTACAAGCTGCAGCATTATATGCATGTTATGTGCTGCCCTATTTCTTGATGCTTAGCTAAGCTGCCTGTCTCCTGGCTTCACCTTCATATTTAATGGACACGTATATAAAAGTGCCTCTTCTCATCTATCTCTCTGCAAGAAAGCGGTAAAAGTACATTTTTCAAAATGTCAAACTATTCATTTAAGTTTTCAAGCTTGAATATTTATCATGTGTTGATCTGTTTGAAACATTTAAACGATACAAAGCAAGTTATACACGAAAATGGCAATATATGACGTGTGGAACACATTTCACAACAGCTAGAATGGGGTGCCATATCACTGCTGAAATTGTTCAGGTTCAGATCTTTTAAAACCTCACGAGGATCTTTATGACGTGCACTCACAACTGCATCGTCATAAATCGTGTTAGCAGTCGATGTTCGTGCACAGATGGATCCAAAAACTGCACAATACCATGCAACCCAATGCAAAGAGTACGGTGGCCCGGAGGTGCAAATCACAATGACATTTCAGAAAACACAAGATTTAATTACAAAAAAAATAATCATTTTACAAAATACTAGATCTCAGATAACACATTTCCCCAAAACATCAACTAAAAAAAGGATAATGTGTTGTTGTGATTTGCACCAAAATATCACTACACTGCAAAAACTGAAATCTTATCTTTTCTTAGGTGAAAATATCTTGTTTTTAGAACATTTAGTCCAATATTGAGTAGAATTATCTTATTCTCCTGGGTATTTCAAGAATATTTTAGCCTTTTTCTCTTAAAACAAATCTGAAATGACTCAAATCAGGAAAAAAAATATTGAAAAAAAAGATAAAAATCAGTAAAATGAGATAACTACTCAAAATTGGACGAATTGTACCAAAACAAGATACTTTCATCTGTTAAGATTTGAGTGTATTTCAAGTGTATAATGCTCAGTTTTGTCAAAATCCAGAAACAAACATCAAATAGTAAAATGCATGCTTTTGATCATATTGTCCATAAGCCTAAATATTAGCTTGATTTATACTTTACGGTCCCATTTAATCAATAAAAGACTATGCATACAGAAATTCTGTCAATCTTGAATATGAATTAACTCAATTACAAGCAGTGGGTCTGTGTATGAGTGTGTGTGTGTGTGTGTGTGTGTGTGTGTGTGTGTGTGTGTGTGTGTGTCCTTAGTTTTCACAATGAAGGTTATTCACTAAGTAAATGATTGCTGCCAATTTCATTATTCATGGTCTGTAGTGTTATGAACTTGGCACTATGTGTAATTAAAGCACCTTCAAGCATGAGAGTTGAGCTCTGAAAGAAACAAAGAAGGGATTTTGAAACTGTGTGAGTGTGTCCTAAAAACTACTGTAGTGTTTTCTTGTTTTATACACTTTAAATAAATCGCTGATCATCCCATCTTGTTTTGTCCGCCCACTCTTTGGCTGACGTCCTTGTTTTTTTTTTTTTGCAAAGTTACACAGTCGATATTGGAGAGTGGGAGACCTGAACAACGGATTACGCAAGCTGTTTGGAGAGATAATTCGCAGAACTTCCTCTTCCTGCTCTGTCGTTTGTAAGGCGGTGGAGTAATTTAAGGGGAGCAATTAATAAATCAAGACACTGATCAATTTTTAAAAGGCTACCACAGCTTTCAGTATTAAGTGTTACTCTTGGTGTCAGAGACAGCTGAGGAATTATCCCTAAAAGTGAAATACTTATTTTTATGAAATATGCACAGGGGCTGGTCCTTTTCCCCCCCTTTCTAAGCGATATGTGTATTATTTAATACGTGGCTCTGAGGCGTTTTTCCTTTCGGATTCCTCTCAGCCAGCAGTGATTCCTGAAATCAGCACAAGGCCGTCACACCTGATAGGTGTAGCCGTATCACAACAGAATGAATAGTTGATGTCCTACTTTAGGGGGATCTCTTGTTTCACGTCTCGTCCCCGTTTGCACTGTGGCGGCGGGGTGTGTCAGCTCGCCGTTCGATTGATGTATCTCAAGGCTTTTTATGCCTCTGATTTTACAGGCTTGGTTACATAAAGGCCGATTCCTTTTGTTCCGGTATGGATAGAGGCCTCTCCGGGGAGCTTTAAGGGTATATCGCCTGACACGGTTGATTCACGGGGTCCCTATATGCCTCGCTAACGCACAAAAGGGGGAAATATTCCTCTCTAGGTTAGTGTGTTATGTGCCGACAGTGTTGATTGAGACCTATAGAATGCTGCGTCCCAGTTGTCGGGCTGAGAAAACAAAACATATTTTTCCTCCCAAAAAACAAGGTCAAATGCATTTATTACATTGCAACGTGTGGCATGCTTTTGAAGAACAATACGTTTGCTTTAAAGGTCTCATATCGTAGGAAGTGAGATTTTGATGTATATTTTGACTGTAAGAAGAGGGAATGTAGGAGAAACAAATATTAATGAACACAGCATTTGTGCTGCCAATATGTTTTCATAAGTTTTGAATGAGATGAAGATAATTAACCCGTTAAAATCCCATCCCAAAAAAACCTCTTACAGTGACAGAATTGACTTTTATTCATAAATCCCAGTATTAAACCTCAGCTCCAACACTAAATAAAGTATTTTATCTGCAGTAAAACACAATGTTACTGTTACAGCATCAATATATATCATCAATATCCACATCATCAATACAATAAGACAATAGTTTAATATAATATCAGTAGTAGAGACTATTTAGAGATTTAATTTAGATTTGTGTGATTATTTAATTGGCTCCTTCATAATCTCCTTTTTAAACATCTTACAGAATATATTCTTCATGTTCTGGAATGATCAGTTTGATTTCTGATTTTGCGAACAAATAATTGATCTTTAAACTCTTATCTTAATATTCTTTGAACTTTGCATTGCAGGTAATTTAGCTTATTTCTATATTTTTCCAGATTTAGGTCAGTTTGGTCTTGTTTTAAGCTTTTTTCTGAAGTAAAACACAATTTGAAATCTTTTTTTTAAATATTCTAACTATATTTTATCTATAACAGCAACATAAATAGATTCTGACTCTTCTGTAGTCACCTCACATGTTGTAGATTTCTTTTGATTCCAGGTTTTAGTACAATAACCTTTGTGGTTGTAGAGATATTCAACATTTATTATCATTTATAGCAGGAAAAACTGAAAAAATAGACCTGGGGCTTAAGTGTTTGATGTTATTAACCTCTCCAATACAGCAATTTAACTGTAAATTATATATTACTACAAATACAGGAAATACAATAAAATATTAAAAAGCTGGAGGTCGACTACATGTAACTGAGAAACAAAATGAAGAAGGCAGCACGACTGCTTCACTCCTTTATATCACTGACATGAAGGTAACTTCAGTCACATTATGAGCTGCAAACTAGGCAAAGAAATTACATTTCTCACATGTTAGTTTTCTTTTAACATCAGTACACATACATAACCATTGTGGTTGTAGAAATATTCCATATTTATTGTCATTTTGAGCATGAAAAGTGGTTAATACATAACAAAACAAAGTCTTCACCTTGCAGTCGAACACAGGATTTAAATGCACATGACTTGTCTGAGCCACCAGGGGGCGTGTGATCACTAAAGCATGAAGAATAAAAAAAGCAGCGAGGTGGAGGCTCCTCTTCCTCTTCACCTCCCTTTATGATTATAATAATAATCCCTTTCCTCTGAAGTGTTGTGGCTGCTGCATGAAAAGGTTACATCACACTATAATTGAACTCATTATCAACGTTCAAAAGTGCAGCCAAACACGCTATTATTGTGTTGGCGACGTTTCATTAAAGAAAAACTAAAAAAAAGTGGGAATGAGTGGGAATATTTGTGGAGAAAGCTTGAATGTCTTCGTATCTTTGGTGGTTTTAAGCCGTTCTGCAGACTCTGTGAGTTTTAGAGTCGGGATGCCAGGAAGCTCCGAGGCATGACAGACGCTGACATGAAAACGTGACCGGATTACAGCTCGCTCCATTCCCCTCAAAACCAAAGAGGCATTCAGCTACACAAACACACTCTTTTCTTTTTCCCGTTGCCTTTTTTTCCTCTTCCTCCCCCGACCCTGCGGACCTGCGTGCACTTTATTTCCCATAAGTTTCCTCTGCTTAATTCTTTGAGCTGGAAGGCTCTTTTTTTTTTAAGAATCTGGGACAAGAGACATGTGTAGAAAGATGGAAGGATTGGCTCAGAGGCATAGATTTCTTTTTTTAATTTTGAGAAAGGATAACTACATTCTGCAATTTAGGAATGTACAAAAGGGATGTGATTCATTTCCATTTTTCCGAAAGCATCCTTGAGGGTTGCAGGAAACGCGACTGGACACCAAAAATAGACACTGGTCTCAAACAGGAGGACGAGTAGGCTGAGTGACTGAATCAGCCAGTCCATCTCAGACCACTTCCACTCCTTCCATTGGCTTCAGGCTTCAAAACTCAGACAAAAACAAACCATTACCTAATACAGAGAATCAGCCGTCGATTCCAGGCGCAGGGGACAGGATCCTCACTTTAAAGAGTTATCTTATCTCATAAGGTTCCGCTGCTAAAAATCCATTATGTCGGGAAAATGGGGCCATTTCCCTTCCTGACCAAGAGTTTGCGGCTAAATGGAGATGAATAGCTGGAGTGTTGGGTCCTGGCACTTTTGGCTGTGCCTCACCTCGGAGAACACGGCTGAATATTAAAAAGCCCACTGATGTTTAATGGACTCTAATATGCACTTGATGACAAGAGCAGAAATTACATCCTTTACAGTAGCCGGGTCACACGCTCAAATGGTGTAATACATCCTTCCGGCTTGCCACTGTCCATTTTTCCTCTGAATAATAAATGCAGAGCTTTGTGCAGTGTGTGTGTGTTGTCTTGTACTTATAGTACAGTACAGGGCCCCTTTGTGGTTTGGGAGCAGCAGCATTGCAGGTAAATCACATCACGTTGCTACCAAACAGATGTGGAGGAGTATTGTTGTTATGTAACGGCCAAATCCTGCAGGAAAAGGCGAATAATTACCAAAAAAAAACAGCCTGGAATGCTTTGAGACACAGGAAAATAGACAGAAGAAGGAAGGTGGGATGATTATTGACATTAACAGCATGCATAGGTGGAAATCCCCCCAAAAATTGTAAACCTCAAATAAATATTTTGGAATACGAAAGAAATAAATGCACAACAAATGTGCTGTTAAATGTAAAACAATGCCTTTCTTAATTGTTGAAAAATTATGACCCCCCCCCCCTTATTCCTCAAAGTGGTTTGGTCCAGATGCTGCTTTCCAATGGTTAACGGCTAATTTTGACAGCTAGTAGGAAGAACCCAATCAAACTAATATGTTGAAGCTAGTAAGTCATTTATTACACCACTTGAGGATGAACTTGGTTCATGATCATTCATCAACAACTACTATTATAGTTTATTTCCATTGTTTAAAACATTTGGAGATGCTAAGGGCTCAAACCTGTAAGCACGTCAGTTTCCTGAGAGACGTTTACCGTCGGCCATTTCTCTGACAGTCAAAGTGCGAAAAGGAAAAATTCCCTGAGAAGAAAAGTATTTCATCGAGCCTATTTGTTCAAGACACATTTTGTAAACGGCACAGCAGCACAAAGCTCCCAAGAGGGCACTTCAAAACCCTTTTTAGCTTCCAAGAGGGAATTTTTATACACTTTTAAGCCCCCAAGAAGGCACTTTAGCTTGTCTTTTAGCCCATAAGAGGGCACTTTAACATGCTTTTTAGTTCTTAAGAGGGCACTTTAGCACACAAATTTTCTAAACACATGCATTTGATAAAGAAAATATAATGAAATATAATCAATTTGACAAGACAAACATCTTTCCACACCTTCTCATCGTCCTGCCCTCAGGTAGCCGCCCCCCCACTAGCATCACAGCAGCAGAAAATGAAGCGGAGCGGCCATCACACCCTCCCTCCCCCCTCCATTTTTTTTTTTTTTTTATACTTCGCCTCTGTTCCCTTGTATGTCCTTTTTGCTGCTCAGTAGATTTATCAAGTTTCCCCTCAGAGAATTAGCAGAAAGTAGAGCACTTTAATCATGTTTCCTAACTTAGGGCTGCCATCAAAGGCAGGCAGAGCTTTGTTCTGTTTGAGGAGATATAGCAGACCCCCCCCGAAGCCTCGGATGAGAGCCCACTGACACAATTGACTTCCTCCCCCCACCCTGTACCAGCTATTAACAAGACTCACACATTTAACTCATGGCTGCTTGGATTGTTCAGAAGTATCTTCAACGGTAGAAAGTATTGAAGCACATTCACTTAAGCACTGTAAGTGTGATGCTTGATAGTTTTTACTTCACCTTTGTGCACCTTTTGAAGGGCAGAAAAGAAAAAAAACGGCACATATAGTGGGTCTTTGCCACTGAAGAGGGCACATTAGATATGATTTATATGTTATTACAAATGGCCACTTTACCAGGCATTTTAGCTCCCAACAGGGCACTTTAATGTGCACTATAGCTTCCGAAAGGGCACTTTGCTTCTTAGCTTCCAAGTGGGCACTTTATCACATGTTTTAGTTTCCACGAGGGCACTTTAAGATGTGTTTTAGGTTCCAAGAGGGCAATTTAATGTGCTTTTTGGCTTCCAAGAAGGCACTTTGGCATGCATTTAAGCTCCCAAGAGGGCACTTTAATGTTTTTTAGCTCCCAAGAAGGCACTTTAATACACATTATTGCTCCCAGGAGTGCATTTTAATGTGCTTTTTAGCTTCCAAGAGGGCACTTTAGCATGCATTTTAGCTCCCAAGAGGACCCTCTAATATGCTTTTTAGCTCCTGAGAAGGCACTTTATCTCACATTTTAGCTCCCAAGAAAGCACTTTAGCATGCATTTTATCTCCCGAGAGGGCATTTTAATATGCTTTTTATCTTCCAAGAGGGTACAATAACTCGCTTTTTAGCTCCAAGGAGGACATTTTTATGTTTTTTAGCTTCCAAAAGGGCACTTTAATTTGCTTTTTTGCTCCCAGAAGGGCAAAGGGACAAAATGCAAGCTGTTACCATGGCAACATGCTAATGATGCATGTGAGGTTCAGATTTTTATTGCTTCCTATAGCAATAGCTTCTCCACCCTTCCACTTTATGGATACCGATATCATATGTATTAATTAATGCATCTGTAATAAAAATCCAATACTGTAATATACATAACAGTAAAACACTCATGTGATGAATAATTCTACATTTGATATTTCAAGTACATCCTGGTGATAACGACCACTTGTAACAGATTGAATTTGCACTGTCAGTAATATTTCTGTTTTTTTTTTTTAATTTCTCATCCCACTGAATCAGTTCTATTCAATAAACATGATGCGACTAATCTGCAGTTAATCTGATCAATGGCCCAAACACTGAAACCTAATTATCAGTAAACGACTTTGCTGACTTAGAACGTTGGGAAACAGAAGTATAGGATGGTTTTTTGCATAATTTGTTTTTTTCATAATAGTTTTTACATTTATGCAAGGATTATTTTTTTTCCATTTTTAATAGGCCGATATATTGCATGAGGAAGAATAAGTGAGTTAGTGATTGAGTGGGCGACGTGAGAGGATCTGATTTCATCACCACAGACAGACGGCGTTTAAAATTAGACACGAGGACTGTTGTGTTTCGGATGTGAACGACTTGTCACTCCCTTCGCTTAAATATTACACATCCCCTGTTTCCTGTCTGTGCTGGTTGGGGTTTGGGAGAATAATAGGGATGCAGGGATTTTTATAGCAATAAAACACTAAGGCAATGCCACATCTAAGCATCCAAGCGCATTATCTGGTGTGATTTTGTCACCCCGGTACCACAGTTGATCCTCAGTACTGGAAATTAAAACAGCTTCATCTGTGCAGGATATTCCTGCATAGTGTGCAAATGAAAGTTTGTCACAGGAAGTTCTTTTCCCTCCCAATCATGTCAAATCCTACAGTCCCTGAAGGCATCATGATGTCTGTCATGATGCCACACCCCCCACGCAAAATCAGGGTCAAAAGTCAGTCAGTCATTTTCTATACCTGCTTATTCCTCATTAGGGTCACATGGTCTGCTGGAGCCAATCCCAGCATGTTACGGTGAGAGGCAGGGATACACCCCAGATGGTCACCAGCAATCGTGGGGCACACACACCATTCACTCACACACTCACACCTATGGGCAATTTAGAGTTGGCAATTAACCTGAGCATGTTTTTGGACTGTGGGAGGAAGCCGGAGTACCCGGTGAAAACCCACGCAGACACGGGGAGAACATGCAAACTCCACACAGAAAGGTCCCAGACCCAGGACCAAGGAGGTCTTGAACCTGTGACCTTCTTGCTATGAGGCAACAGCGCTAACCCCTGCGCCACCGCGTCGCCCGGGTCAAAAGTCTGAAACTGAAAAAAATGAAACTAAAAAATAAGAATCTGAAAAAATAAAGCATGCAACTGAGAGAAATGAGATTCCCAAATATCAAAATATAGGGATTGTTAATACGTTGATGTATGATGTAATTTTTATTTTTGCAAAGTACAATATATTTGAGCCAGTATTAGCTCCATACACATCTCACTCTCAGCATGCACTTCGCGTGCTTCCAGTGTAAATGCCACATCACACAGAAGAAGAGAACACCCATCCACTCTGAATAATTAACCACAGCTAAGAGTTCACACGGATACTCAGATGCTTTGATCAGACCGCGGTAATTAAATCAACGGGTGACATTTTGGAAAACAGGAGAAAAAAATTAAAGTCCTGGAGCTGCTTGAGCTAATTGAGTGTTAATATTGTCAAGAGACAATTGTTTTGACACCGAGACAACTGTTCAACAGTTTGAGGCAATACCAAATATATGATGCTTGATATTTTATATTTATAGACTTTTTAAAGTGCAGAGGTGAAAAGAAAGAAAAGGGCAAATATAGTGTGTCTACACCATTGAAGAGGGCACTTTAGAAACTGTTTATATGTTATACAAATGGGCACTTTAACACATGTTTTAGCTCCCAAGAGGACACTTTTATATGCTTTTTTTGATTCCAAGAGGCCACTTGGACATGGTTTTTAGCTCCCAAGAGGGCACTTTAGCATGCATTTTATCTCCCAGGAGGGCACTTCAACACACATTTTAACTTCCAAGAGTGGATTAATGTATTTTTTGGCTTCAAAAAGGACACTTTAATATGCTTTCTCGCCCCCAGAAGGCACTTTAATATGCCTTTTAGCTTCCAAGAGGGCACTTTAATACATTTTTAATATCTACACTACCGTTCAGAACTTTGAGGTCACCCAGACAATTTTGTGTTTTCCATGAAAAGCCACACTTTTATTTAACACCATAAGTTGTAAAATTAATATAAAATATAGTCAAGACATTGACAAGGTTAGAAATAATGATTTGTATTTGAAATAGTATTTTTTTTCCTTCAAACTTTGCTTTCGTCAAAGGAAGGTCAGTTTTCTATCTTCTCTAAGCAGCTCAACTGTTTCCAGCTGTGCTAACATGTTAGCATCAAGGGTTTTCTAATCATCCATTAACCTTCTGATGCAATGAGCAAACACATTGTACCGTTAGAACACTGGAAATGGGCCTCTATACACCTATGTAGATATTGATGCAGCAAAAACCAGACATTTGCAGCTAGAATAGTCATTTACCACATTAGCAATGTATAGAGTGTATTTCTGATTAGTTTAAAGTTATCTCCATTGAAAAAACAGTGCTTTTCTTTCAAAAATAAGAACATTTCACAATAACATGAAACTCAATGTTGAAATTGCATGAGACAACGGCAGCAAAAGGACAAAGTGGAGCAATTAAGTTTCATGCTCCTCTGAAATTCTACTGTGTAAAAATCAAGGAAAGAAGAGGCCATAATCACACTTCCATTCAAATCTAGGAAAGAGACATAGAAGAGATCTCTAAAGCTGTCCAGCAAAGACAAGTAATGGAGACTTAGACAGTGATTGGTGGCTCTGCTGCGGATTGACTCTGAATTTCTTTTTGAAGTTGAAGCGCTCAGACAGAATCTTAAATGTACCCCGGCAAACAGCCTTGAATCTTCAATGGATCCGCCCGCCGGGAAAAAACCTTCTGGAAAAAAAAGTAGCCTTCATTGGATCAAGTGTCGAAGAGCAAACGCTGTGTCACATCTGAGTGTGAGCGGCTTTCATCATCACAACCGCAGATTACCAGAGAGGACTTTGAAAAATGTTATCTCTGTCACTGAGAAAATAAAACAGAGCAGAGATGAATGCTGGTAATTTTCTCAGCGATTTTTAAATTTAGTTTTACCCTTAGTCTTGTGTCAAATGCCCTTATTAGTTCTACTCAAATGACTAAAATCACTACAGATAAAAATACTTTATTTAGTTTTGGAGCTGAGGTTTCCTCATGCAGTATATATGAATAAAATTCAATGCTGCCCCCTTATAATTCTTTTTTTATTTTAACAGGTTAACTTACCAAATACTATTATGTATTTCTTTCAATTAACACATTTCCACAAGATTTAATCCAAGTGGATTTCAAACAATCATAGTATTTATCCAACATTAAAGGATTTAAACGTTTTTTCAACTCATTTAATTTCCAAAAGGAGGATTTGGATTTTGTGGCTGATTGGTTAGATCTTCATGCATAAAGCTCAACGCTGCCGCCTTATCAGGGGGTTTGGGATTTTAACAGGTTGACATTTGGATGCTGAGAGGTCAAGGGTCACAGGGACTGTTGCCTCAAAAGTTTATCCTCTAACTTGTCGCATATATATTTTACATTTTTCTTGAAATTTAAGCAGTTTAATTCCAATGAATACCTTATAGATTTATTAGAGACCTATATCTATATATATATATTTTACTGTATATATGACAGTGTTTAAAAATGTTTTAAAAAATCATACACAACCTGTATTCAGAAACTGTGCCTTAAAACAAGCAGTCATGACCACGTGAAGTTGTGATGTCACAACTATAGAGTCACCACCAACAGCCATTTAAAGAGAAGGAGGAAGAAGCTGGAGAAAAGAAGTGGAAAACTATACTGAGATGATCTTTGCTGCTTCAAATCTTGTTAGGGATGAAAAATTCACAATAAAAAACAGGAAAGTGTAGAATATGGGATATTTAAATATATATATCAATGTTCAGGAATCAAGTACTAGTTAACAACTTAGACATTCAGCTTTTCTGCAGTAATGGACTTAAATAAAGTGTGTAAAGTTGCTCCAACCAAGTTTCTCTGGTTAATTAACCCCCGTCTGTATATCAGCATGGATGAAGCCTGATGTCTGGGTCTTTTCTAGGACTAGAGCTCTAGAGCTAAGCAGAACCCCATGATCTAGACCTAGTTAGTCAGGAGTTCATCCTACAGCAACATAATCCACATCAGACCATCATCATCTGTCACATGACACATTAAACCAGGACAATTAAGAGAAAACCTGAAACATCAAGGTGTGGTTTATGTGCATGTGGAAGCAAACCTTGTTTGCTTCTTACAGCTGTATGGAACAGACCCTGCTCAACAACAGTGACTGTGAAGAACAGTGATTGTCATTTCCACTCCTTCGCCCCGCGGCCACCAGATAGCACTTCCAGCTGCAGATGGCAGACAGATTACATCTCATCCGTATGCAGAATGTAAGAACCGCTGTCATCCCCCCTTCACCAGCAGCCACTGATTACTGGTAGAGAAGGAGGGGGATGGGGGGGATCAATAAGGAGAAAGCGAGACTGATGGGATATTGGAGTACACCGGCCTCATCTAAAGAGATCCACGTTAGTGCCTGGACAATTCCAAACAGACAGGTGATACAAGGTTGCAGGAGAAGCACAGGCCGTTATTAGATGGAGCAGAGAAATCGCTGCAGCTCGGAAGGCGTGATACTACATCAACATATACATCGACGCACTTGAGAAAAGATGCAAATTGGATTCGGTGTGACCTGGTTTGAACAAGTGCATAAATAAGTGAAAGAGTCGAGTTTTTTTTTTTTTTTAACGCTGGTCCCTGAGAGCAAAAAGGCAAGCAAATAGACAACGCACATGCAATATAACGAAACATGCTGCAAACACTGGCACACGCTAAAACACAAGGGGAACATCAAATGAGAAACGCAGAAACATAGAGAAAACGCAATGAAACGCAAGCAAATGCAAAAAAATGCGCTATTATTAGAAACATAACTGAATAGGAGAATGAGATTCAAATGATAGAAAACACAACCAAATAGAAAAGCATAACTATAAATATATAAATACAATTAAATATAGAAAAGTGCTTCAAATACACTTTAAATACCACTAATGGGATCAAGCAGATATATGCTATTGGTACAGAAAAAACAGTTAAACACGCAAAACAACATGCTACTAATAAAGAAAATGCAATCAAATGCAAATAAAGCCGCAAGTTGCACAGAACAGATTGGAATTAGGTAATAAAATAAATGTCTCACATGACACTAAAACAATTATTGTAGCTCATAATGTTACTGAAGTTAACTTCATGTCAGAGATATTGGAAAAGGAGTAAAGTGAAGCAGTCGTGGCCCCTTCTTCTGTTTTGTTTCCTGACCTGCAGCTTTTCAATATTTTATTGTGTTTCCTGCATTTGTAGTAATATATAATAGTGAAATTGCTGTATTGGAGAGGTTAATAACATTTACCACTTAAGCTCCAGACCTATTTTACAGTTTTCCTGTTATAAATGACAATAAATCTGGGATATCTCTACAACCACAAAGGTTGTTGGACTTAAACCTGGAATCAAATGAAACCTACAACATGTGAGGTGACTACAGAAGAGTCAGAATCTATTTATGTTGATGTTATAGAGCAAATATATTGTGTTTTACTACAAAAAAATACTTCATTTAAAACGTAAAACAAGACCAAACTGACCCAATTCAGGAAAAAAACTGAAATAAGCAAAATTATCTGCAATGCAAAGTAAAATGATTAATAAGATAAGAGTTTAAAGATCAATTATTTGTCCATAAAATCATAGAAATCACACTGAGGATCATTACAGAACATGAAGAATATATTCTGTAAGATGTTTAAAAAGGAGCCAATTAAATAATCACACAAATCTAAATTAAATATGTAAATAGTGGTTAGTTACAGCCCTACTACTGATATTATATTAAACTATTTTATTATCGTATTGATGATATATATTGATGCTGTAACAGTAACATTTTATTTAGTGTTGGAGCTGAGGTTTTCTTGTGTATATATATATGAATAAAACGCAATGCTAAAACCCTGTATTATTATTATTATTGGATATTAACTAATTCTTCCTTTGCTACATTCACAAATTCTCCAAATGCTTTTGATTGCACAACCTCAATGATATTGTTATGTTATGTAAAGACGTTGATGTGTAATTTAACAAGTAACTGATGAATTATTTGACTTCGTTTCATGCTCGGGCATCTGTTTGATTTAGCAGCACTCTCGGCCACTTCAGGACGACGCTTCATTACCAAATAATTCATTAAGTGGCTTCCAGGCGACAAGCAGACTGGCTGCCAACATACTGTGGTCTTTTATTCATTAGCATTCTCCGTTCCCTGAGTATTCAGCTTTCACACCAACTGTCATGACCAACAAATATCTTTGCCGACCGCAGCTACAAGAATTGCTATTCAGAGGTATCATTTTAATTCAGGAATCGATCTGCGGCTTTGGGATTCAATTTAAAATTTAAAAAAAGGATGCATCGCGCTGCTTGTGTGTGAAATTCGATCCGCCGAGGTGTCTCGTAATGAGGCTCATCCCTCACCGCTAAAATACAAGTAAATGCACATCTTATCTGTCAATTAGCGAATTAAAGTGCATGATTATTTATTGCTTATTAGAGGCCATGTACCTGTGCGGGTAAAACAGGACAAGAGGAACACATGTGCATCTGTAGCAGCAGCAGCAGCAGCAGCAGCAGCAGTATCAGCAGCCTTTGGGCTAATGGCTTCATTAGTGAAGGGCACTAATTAGGATTAACGAGCCTTCGCCACAACAAGCCGACGTCCCTGCACTTAAACCTCCATCTGTGTCAGCTCTCAGTTTGTAGTCTGCAGCTTTCATTCTTTTAAAATGGACTTCACGTGGAAGCCTTAATAAAGAGCCACTGCATAAAAACCGGAGCACAAATTACGTGACTTAATTAAATTCAGTTTTGGTTTGGACTCAGTCGGAAAAGTATCCGCGTCAGACAATTACAGTAATTGAAACGCGCTTCATAAAGAATGTTGGGGTACAGCTCTCTTCCTGTAGCAGGAGCTCTATTACGCAAAATTGAATTTAGTTCGTTTGCGTATTGACTTATAGCTCAGCAGCTATAAGTCGATTTCATTTCATTTTCAATTTCCCGCTCGTGTTTGAGGATGTTTATTTGGTTTCTCGCTGAGATCAATATCAACCGGATTCAGATCAATTCTTTAACTGCAGCAGCACTGAGCTGCTCTGGCTGAGGACTAAACAGGTCAATTGGGGGGTTGAGGATCTAACTTCCAGCTAAGCTTCTACACCAGCTATCGCAATACATTTTGGAGACACTTAAAGGTCCAGCGTGTGAGATTTAGGCATCTAGCATCACCCACTAGAACAGACTTGGGAGAAATGCAATAAAATATTCATAAGTATGTTCAGTCATAATAATAATATGTGTGTTTTATTGCCTTAGATGGAACCACAGTTCTACAGTAGTCCAGAATGGACAAACCAATCCTTTTTGTGTGTTTTTCTCAGTTTTTACAGACACTATGTTCTGCTACAGCCTTGTCGTGCTCAGTAAATGAGTCAGTGATCACATAAAATGTCATGGTATAACTAAAAAAGAATATGTATGTCAACATAGAATATAAATCTAGTTGATAGCAGGTTTTTAAGACTATCTGGTACCAAGTTTTTAGGGTTACACCACATGACATTTATGACATTGTCCCAAATGTCTTTACATCTTTGCCACTTAAGAGGGCACTTTACCACGCGTTTTGGCTTCTAGAGGGCACTTAAACATGCATTTTAACTCCAAAGATGGCATGTCAGCAAGCATTTTGGCTTCTAGAGGGCACTTTAACATGCTTTTTTATCTCTCATGAGCACACTTCATGCTTTTTTCATGCTTTAGCACACATTTTGGCTGCCATTAGGGCACTTCAGCACATGTTTCGGCTCCTAAAGGACACTTTAGTACACATTGTGGCTCATAGAGGGCATTTTAGCATGCTTTTTGTCTCCCAAGAGGGCACTTGAGCATGCGTTTTGGCTCATACAAGGCACTTTAGCACAACTGTGTAACTATTCTTTAAAGACACATTTGAAAAAATGTGAATGTGCCCTTTAAAAATGAGCCTCACATCTGTACTGATTGATTTTCTTTGATAAACGTACTGGTGAATATGCAGCTTCTAACCCTTATCAAGTTGTTTTTTCTTTTTTCCCCTATGTGTAGTCATCACTGTGATTCAGGAACATCGTAGGTCCTGTTTTATCTCCTGTGGATTCATGCCGAGAACTTTCCAGCCGGCTGCTATCATATCATCATTAAGTAGAAAAGTGTGTCTCCCCCGGGGAGCTTCCCCGAAACCATCATATCCTTTCATCACACTCTGAAGAAGACGCCGTGTTTACTCCTCATATGTCACGTGTTTCTTCATGAGAGCCCCGACAGAAAAGCAGCATCTGTTCCTACAAACCGATGATGGCCCTGTTCCCCCATGAATCAGGCCAAATGGCCGCTCCTGGTCTCATTTATCCAGACCCAGAGCAGCCGACTCACGCTGGTTTTTCATTTGAAAAAGCTGTCTGATAGGCCACAGCCACAGAATAGAAGTCGTTTTTAAAAAACCCACACGCTGCCTTGATACACAAAGTTAGTGGAATATTGCTGCTTCAGCTCAAAGTCCCGATACTTCCCTTAATCTGCTGTAATATAAATGTGCTGAAACAGAACAAGGGTATGGATTGAGTGTAAATTAAATAAAATGCTTACTCTTTCCAGAAACTATCTTGTCTTCCTTCTGGCAGCCTGATCTTCCACTTGTTCCAGAAGGTTTCGATACCTGGACATTTACACTGATTTTTATTCATTGGAGAAAAAAAAGGCTTCTTTTTTGTGCCAGATCAAAATGAGCCCCGGTTCTGTCGTCCAAAAACTCCCCGATCGATGTGTTTCATTTCGTCAAATAGATGTTTTCTGGCAGTAACAGCGGTTCAATGTCCACCGCGCCAAATGAAGATGGTTGGTTTTTACACATTATCGACGCTCGGAATAACCTTCTCGCTTCTCTCCGCTCCTTTCAAAGTTTCTTCCTGCGTGACCTTTCTTGCGTTTCAGACAAACACACAGAAATGTATTACCATCCTGCAGATAAAGCCAGGACTGTCCTCTGGCCATAGGCCCATTCTCCATTATAATTATCCTTTATCCTTTGGGTGCTAGAGACTATACATCATCGCAGCAACCTTAAGTCCACTTCAAAGGCAAACACCACAGTGCAGCTTCTTTTTTTCCTCCACTTATCAGCTTCTATTACTCTACATTACACAGTTGTTTCTGGCAAGACGTGTGTGAATCAAGAAACAGACACTTTACTCAAAGAATCAAAACTGTATGGTGTTAAAGCTCTCAATGTCATTTGTTAACACTTTAACCTGTTAAAATCCCCTCAAAATATCAATAGTTATATTCATATACTGCACGAAATAAAGTATTTTTATCTGTAGTAAAACACAATGTTACTGTTACAGCATCAATATATATCATCAATATCCACATCATCAATACAATAAGACAATAGTTTAATATAATATCAGTAGTAGAGACTATTTAGATATTTAATTTACATTTCAGCTGTTTGTGTGATTATTTAATTGTCTCCTTTATAATCTCCTTTTTAAACATCTTACAGAATATATTCTTCATGTTCTATAATGATCCTCAGTGTGATTTATAGGATTTTATGGACAAATAATTGATCTTTGAACTCTTAACTTGAACTTTGCATTGCAGATAATTATTTTAGTTTCATTTTTTCTTCCTGATTTGGGTCAGTTTAGGCTTGTTCTATGTTTTAAATATGTTTATATTCTAACTATATTTGCTATATTTTAATGATCCTCAGTGTGATTTCTATGATTTTATGGACAAATAATGGATCTTTGAACTTGTATCCTATTAATCATTGAACGTTGCACTGCAAATAATTTAGTTTGTTTTAAGTTTTTTAAACTTTTTTCCTTATTTGGTCTTTTTTTAAGTTAGCTGTAGTAAAATCCCTTTTTTCTTTGCAATATTCTAACTATATTTGCTCTGTAACAGCAACATAAATAGATTCTGACTCTTCTGTAGTCACCTCACATGTTCTGTTGTTTCTGTTGATACCAGGTTTAAGTCCAATAACCTTTGTGGTTGTAGAGATATTCCACATTTATTATCATTTATAGCAGAAAAACTGAAAAATAAGCCTGGGTCTTAAGTGGTTAAGGGCCCTTTAGCTATTTATTACATTTTTTACTCTTAAATTTTTATCAACTCTAAGAAAACAAAAGATGCAAATGACACCAGGTGATATTAGAACGATATCATAGAGGGAGTCACATGACCAGGTTGCTGTTCTCTAACTCCAGTGGTAGATATTAAATCAAGTTTATATTTAGTCTATATTATATATGGATTAAAGTCTAGTGCTCCCTGGACGTGCAGGAGAAAGTGTGCTGCGGAAAAACTGGAGCTGAGAGACACTGCAAGGCGTTAAAAAAAAAAAAACGATCGCCCTCGTTAAAATTCTTAATTATCTCACATCATATAAATAATGTTAATTGTGTGAGCTACCAGACACCTGAATTTCCCCATGGAGAGGAATAAAGTATCCATCTATCTATCAATCTATCGATCGATCCTTCTAGCTAGTCGATTTTAATGAGGAAATTAAAGCCCGGATACAGAGACAGGATTACTGTCTAATTAAGTCTTATTAAAGCTCTCAAGGTGATAATAATATAATATATATATATATAATCTTGGGCGATGAAAAGCTGAGAGATGTTCTACTGCTCTTCTCTTGGAAAAACGCAGAAATACATAGAAATCTATAAAACACTCCCCTTTTCCTGCTTCCACCTCCTCCCTGATAATTTGTGGACAGTCCCTGACTGAAGTTCCTTGTTGTAAATCACTTGTGTTACATTATCTTAAACAGAAACTGAGCCTCATTCATCCCAATAACACGACTGCAGCAAAGCGCTGTGTCCTGATATCAAATGCACTCTATAGCAGTAACAACTGTGTTCATGTATCCAACTAATCTAAAGTGACAGAGAGACTAAAACAAACATATCAGGGTTTAGAAGTGTTGTTTCCCTTTTAACTGTGGTGCAACCTCAACTTTTACAGCACATTAGTCGCCAAGAACAATGATGTCCTTGTTTAGTTTCCATAAAATGAATGCAAATGCAAAATACTTTTATTATGTTGATTATTAGCCACTGCTATAAAATATTATACAGTAATGTCATCAATCTTTAACCACTTAAGCCACAGGCCTGTTTTTCAGTTTTCCTGCTATAAATGATAATATTTAATATCTATACAACCACAAGAGTTTTGTACTTAAACTTGGTGTCAAAAGAAATCTACAACATGTGAAGTGACTACAGAATATGTTGCTGTTATAGAGCAAATATAGTTTTAGTATATGTTTTAGTACAGGTAAAAAAAATACTCAATTAAAAACTTAACAAGACCAAACTGACCCAAATCAGGAAAAAAAACCTGCAAATTTCAATGATTAATATGATAAATTCAAAAATCAAGTGACTACAGAAGTGTCTACTACTGAGTCAACTTATGTTGCTGTTACAGAGCAAATATAGGTAGAATATTGCAAAAATTGCAAAAAAAACAAAATCTAACATTGTGTTTTACTACAGATAAAAAATAATCTATTTAAAACTTAAACCAAATTGACCCAAATCAGGAAAAATAACTTGAAATTAGCTCAATTATCTGCAATGCAAAATTAAATAAATAAGAGTTTAAAGATCAATTATTCATCCATAAAATCATAGAAATCCCACTGAGGATCATTCCAGAACATGAAGAATATATTCTGTAAGATGTTGAAAAATGAGATTATAAAGGAGCCAATTAAATAATCACATTATATATTAAATATCTAAATAGTAGTTAGTTGCAGCCCTACTACTGATATTATATTAAACTATTTATTTATTGTATTGATGATGTGGATATTGATGATATATATTGATGCTGTAACAGTAACATTGTGTTTTAATACAGATAAAATACTTTATTTAGTGTTGGAGCTGAGGTTTTCTACTGGGATTTATGAATAAAGCTCAATGCTGCTGCTATATCAGTATTTTTTTTTTATTTTAACAGATTAAACGACTTCACTCCTCATCATAACAGTGATTTTAACCCTTTAAATGCCATGTTGTTGTTGTATTTATGTGGCATCTCTACGGTTCAACTACTATTATGTTCTTGTGTGCAGCTTAGTGTGTGTTTTGTGTGTCCAGGTGCATGTATACGTGCCTTAGGGTTGGGGGGAGTAGAAAATTGCAAACCATTTCTCTTGCCTACCTACTACACTAATGTCTCACTTGGGCTCCCTCACTCAGATTGCTCATTTTCCAGCTGCTGCTTCTTAATAGGAAGTCTATCCTGTGAAACCGGACATTTGGTGGGAACCCACAGAGGGTCATTTAACAGCTGGATCCCTGCTCTATTTGGAGATGTACATTATGAGAGTGAAAGAGTGTGACACACATAATGTAAGTGCTTTGTTCTCCTCCTCCTGTGTGTTTGCAGCCTTCCACCCCATCACAGTTTGTTCTATTAAAGTGTGTAGGAAATGCTTGTGGTCTCAGAGGGGCTGGGACCCCTTAATCGACAGTTTGGACCCTCTTAAATCCTCTAAATGAAATTTTAGAAGGGCTTTCAGTGAGGCTTTTTTTATTTCACAATAAAAGTCTTTGGTTATTTTTATAATGACACAATGTGGTTAAAGTATTAATATCATTTGAAAGCAAATTGCTCCACCTCTGTATATTTAAAACATCAAAAAAAGAAATGCAAAATAATGATAATAAATAAATAATAATAAATAAATGCTGAATTCTAGATTCTTGATTCTAATTAGTCAGATAAAGAGTGTCTCCATTCCTGTTCTGTTAGATCATAGTGCTGCATTTAACACCATCAACCATCAGATCCTACTACATCTTTCTTCTATCCCTACAAAAGTTTGACATGGAGTTCCACAAGGTTCTGTGCTCGGACCAATACTTTTCACCCTTAAATGCTTCCTTTAGGTCAAATTATTAGGAAAAACTCTAGTAATTTCCACTGTTATGCCGACGATATGCAACTGTACGTGTCAATTAATCCAAATGAAACCAACCAGCTAGCAAAACTTCAAACATCCAGGACTAAAATAAAAGATCAATACATTTCTGTAAGTGATATGAACCATTGACTTCATAAATGTGCTTAAAATGCTGTTTTGTGTTATATATTATATTTTGTGTTATATATGAATGGGTTGATCAGGTAGAAAGGGGCGAAAATAAGTGACAGCGTGTGTTTTTCTTTCACTTATTCATGAAGGAATTCATATTGGATACAAAATAAAAGTCGTTTTTATTTATTGCCCAGAAATCACAGAACAGCATTAATAGACAAATATAAAACACGTCATGGATGGCTGATATACTACTCTATGTGATTTTTCCCACTCTACAGTTTATTATACAAACTGCTCCTGCAACTCCAATGTCACATATCAAACATGATGATAAAATCAAACCTGCAAGGGCAAAAACATGATTTATGGCGCCTTTAGATCATTTAAGTTTACAGCATAACACACTGGATGATATCATTTTTGAGGCATGGCAGATTGTGCAATGAATGATGTGAATTTCATTAACCACTGAAGCCCCAGGTCTATTTTTCAGTTGTTTTTGCTATAAATGACAAGGATTATGTATATGTACTGGAATCAAAAGAAATCGAAAACATTTGAGGTGACGACAGAAGAGTCAGAATCAATTTATGTTGCTGTTACAGAGCAACTATAGTTAGAATATTGCAAAATAAATGTGTTATAATATAGATAAAAATACTTTATTTAGTGTAAAACTCAATGTTGCTGCTGTACTGAAGAGACGTCAGTGTCTTCTGCCTTGTTTCATGTTGTAACCTCATTGCTTGGTTTGTAGTTTATGTCATAGCTTCAATCACATTGTGAGAATTTAGTCTTAAATTTTTGACAGTTTTAGAATTTGGCCTGCAGTTGTCTTTGGGTGTCAAAGCTCCACATATCTAAAAGTGCGATGTACGACCATTGATTTTGACTGGTGATGAAAGATTTCACGTTTCTCTAATGATTGTCTCAGATTGCTGAAATAACAGACTAACGGGACCTTAAAGGTACAACGTGTAGATTCTGGTCACATCTAATGATGAGGTAACACACTGAAACAAACTAAGTGCCCCAACTATGGTGACTGTGAAAAACATGATAGGACGTCTCTAGAGCCATTGTGTGGTTTGTCCTTTCTGGGCTACTGTAAAAACATGATGATGCAACATGGCGGGTAGATAAATGGTAGATAAAAACTAAGGCTCAATTTAAGCTAATAAAAACAATTATTTTGTACTTTACACCAATTAAAACAAACCTACCTGTGTCCATGCTAGTGGCTCTGTGAGGCTGTATAGGTAGCGCTTAGAGCTAACTGCTAACATACTGATGTTTAGCAGACATATTTGGTAGGTGTTTGACCATGAACCAAAGTAATATAATGCCATATATATATGTATATATATATCTTCGGGTGAGATATCAGGTAAATTGGGACACTTTGGTAAATCGCTTGGGACAACAACACAATACCAAATATGCCTTTTCCATGTATATTTATGATTAATAATGACCGTTTCTGATCATTTTGTGTTGGAATTATATGATAAAATTGTTGGGGGCTGGAACCCCCAAACCTTAAATGGCCCATTTTACCTAATATCACTCTATATATGATCTAATATGTTATTGCCATGTTTAGTCACATCATTTACTACTTATATCCATCTAAACATCCAAATCATAGCCTGTTATTGATGGGTAATTCATACTTACCTTAAAATATTTATATTTATTCCATGTCCTTTCACATTCAGCTTGGTGTTAACATTTTTACTTGTTGAAGTGTAGCTTTAGGGGAAAAATTTAAATAAAACAAAACTTATGGAAAAAAAATAGCAAGGTTATGACCTTGTTGTCCTTAATGGTGTCTACGGCCCTGGATGAAAGCACTAGAAGAAATGTCAGCGAATCACTAAAGTTATTACAGTTCATCCCGAGGGCCACATGATGAATATCTGCACCAAATTTCACGGCAATCTTTCCAGTAGCTGCTGAGATATTTCAGTCAACGTGGACCAAAGCGGTGAAGTGGTGTCATGTCAAGAAGTGATATGAGAGCAGAAAACAGACAAGTTTATATTTAATGACATGTCACACTGTCTCTGGAGGAATAATGATTATGATAATTAATTCAATAAGCCATCCGTTTCCCTTCATGAGCCACATAAATAAAAACTACCATCAGTCAGCATGAAGAGCCGTGCTCTCATTGACTTTCTCAAACTTTTTCTTTATCATGACACCATGAAGATGATTTCACAGTCTTGACTTCTGGAATGAGTCTTATTGAAATAATGAGGATGACGCTGTATGAACCGTAAATCAGTGCTGACATTATGACTTTGATTTGGCTCCTCGAGGGCACTTTAGCATGTTTTCTTTTTAGCTTCCAAGAGGGCACTTTAACGCACATTTTTGCTCCTAGAAGGTACTTTACCACATGTTTTGGCTCCTAGAAGGTACTATAGCATATTATGACTGCCATGAGGGCACTTTAGCACAAATTTTCTCTCCGATAGGCCACTTTAGCATGCATTTTGGCTTCCAAGAGGACAAGTTAGCACGTTTTAGCTCCCAGGAGGGCACTTTAGCACGTTTTGTTTCCTAGAGGGCAGGTTAGCATGATTGTCACACTCTCTCTGGAGTAGTAAGGATTATGATAATGAATTCAATAAGCCATCCATTACCCTTCATGAGCCACATAAATAAAAACCACGATCGATCAGCATGAAGAGCAGTGCTCTCATTGAGTTTCCCCAAACTTTTTCTTTATTCCTTATTCTTTATTCATTTCACAGTCTTGACTTCTGGAAACCATCTTATTGAATTAACAAAACAAAAGAACCACAGTGAGGATGGATTTATGAACAGTAAATCAGCGCTGACATTATGACTTGAGCATCTATTGACGCCTCTGTCATGCCAGGACTCAAACGCTGGCGAATCCACAATTAACTCGAGTCAGATTTTGCGGAGGAACCCTGCTGTCGAGTGTAATTACCAGCTGCTTAATTGGAATGTAAATTTGCTCTTTCAACTCCAACCAGAGGCAGAGAACTCCGACAGTTTGCAGCGAGACAAAAGAGAGTGGCCTCCTCAAACAAACTCCAGCGGTGCCGTGGTGCATTCAGAGCACATCCACATGGGTGCAGAAAACAAGGCACTCTGCAAATCACAGTAATAGAACGAGATGCCCACACTCATCACTAGCTTTAAGGCCAGATATGGTGGGCAGGTCTTGTTTCAGCAGTGGCATGCACAGATTTTTAAAGGGCATGGGCGAAAAAAGGAATAAAAGGGGCACATATATGGCCTCTTTGCCACAGAAGAGGGCATTTTAGCATGCGTTTTGGCTTTAGAGTTTCCAAGAGGGCACTTTAGGACTCCTAGAGGGCACTTTAGCACATTTTGGCTTTCAATAGGGCAGTTTAGCACACATTCTGGCTCCCAGAGGGCACTTTAGGACAAGTTTTGGCTCCTTCAGGGCACCGTAGCACACGCTTTTGCAACTACTTTGGCACATGTTTTGACTGCTAGGGGGCACTTTAGCACGCATTTTACAACAATTGAAATGTGCATTTCAATATCTCATTTGCATATTCAAACATGTCATTTCAGAAAGGGGAAGTTTCACTTTTCACCTGGAAAAAGAAAAGAAAAACACAGTTTATCATCATGCCAAGTGGTCTGTAGTCTGTTGTAGTTTATAGGAATTTCATTTGAATATTTAATGCCGTTACAGATGTACTCTGTGCTTGTGCCATGTTCTTGTTCTGCTGCTATTATGTATGTATGTATGTATGTATGTGGTGTGACTTGTACAGTAGCTGCAGAACGTCTCAGTCAGCCTCTGTTCTTATCCAAAATAACCACATGGCTCATGAATTCATAATTCTGCTTTGGGAGTCTTCGTTTTTGATATTTCTCTCTGAGGAAAGATTCCCACAACTGACTCCATTTTTTCCAGCCTATTCCCTTTTTGTCCAATATCGTGGTTGTTTGAAGCCTTTTGCCAAATCTGCTCTTGTTTTGTGTGTTTCTTCACATGCTTTTCACTGTAGTTATTATTCTGCAGATGAGCACTATTATTGTTTCCTTCACACCGTGAGTGAGATTTAGACCTCATTCAGTCAAAATAGAGAAAAGAGGGGGAAAAAAAGCTGATCCCCAAATGCTTCTCTTCTCTTTCTTTATTCACACTTCCACAGGGACGCCTCTCCCTGCAGAGATCTGAAATCCATGCACCCTTAGCAGCCGTGTAAATATTTGGTGAGTGAATTTTCTTGTACAGAAGCGAAGTCAGCTGGGTTTCCTGCAGGAAAATGTGCCGAGTTACTCGGTTCATTCTGTCATTTTCAGAGATGTCTTTCAACACGAGCTGAATTGTTTCTGCACTGGAACATTTCCCCTTGGAATAAGAAAAATAATATACAAGTTCTGTCTTTTTCAGGAGTTAGTTTGTGTTACACTTTCAGCCCCATGTGGTTAGTTGCACGTTCCACGAAACAGAGGTGGGTCAAAAAGGAAAAAAGGGACATATACAATATATATGTTATGCTTGCTTTTTTTAAAAATTGTTTGTTGAATCGATTTTTTATTTTTCGCCTTTTAATTAACTGTTTTTAAACTGTATCTTGATGCTGTAATATTTTATGTAAAGCACTTTGAATTAACTAACTTGTTGAAATGTGCTTTTACAAATAAACTTGCCTTGTCTTACAAATGGCCACTTAAACATGCATTTTAGCTCCCAAGAGGGCACTTTAACATAATATTTAGCTCCCATCAGGGCACTTTAACAAGCCTTTTGGCTCCAAGGGGCACTTTAACACACATTTTAGCTCCAAAGGGCACTTTAGCATAATTTGTAAGTCCCATCAGGACACCTTAACATGTGTTTTGGCTCCAAGGTGCACTTAAACATGCTTTTTAGCTCCTAGAGGGCACCTTAACATAATATTTAGCTACCAAACGGGCACTTTAACATTATTTGTAACTCTCATCAGGACACTTTAACATATTTTGGCTCCAAGGGGCACTTTATCTGTCATTTTGGCTCCAGATATTTCCAAAATGCTATGAAACCCTAAACTATTTTGCACTTAAATGAACAGAAATACATAGAGAAGCCATGTTGTTCTCATCCTGGTTAATTTATCACACTGCGTGTTGTATCAGTGTGTTTAATACATGGTGAGAGTCTGTTATATAGAGGTCCTCTCTCCTCATTAGGAGCTATTGGAGGCACCTGTGCTGGTCTCACCCAGCTGGAGCTGATGAGCCTGGTGAGTCTATAACAGGAGGATGCTCAGTTCTGCTCGTTTGTGAGAGTGATAGTGAAGAGTTAATCAGCTGATGCTGTGGGTCTGGGCTTGTTTGGTTTCAGTCAGGGTTGTGTGATGAGGCTGCAGTAGTGCTCATTTAAAACTCTCAAAGTTTTTTTTTTCTTCCTTTTCTCTACCAGACTCCAACTGTTTCCATTAGTGGCTCCCTACTCCTTGTGTTTTAGGTCCATTTCTCTTTTTGTTATTTTCTTTGATAGATTTAGTGGGTGTTTGGGCAGAGTTTATAATTCCTCCCTTCACCTTTTGGGGAAGATAAAAGTAATTGTTATTTCTGCTTTTGTTTCACTGCAACGTTGCAAAGTAAAAAATAATTTGCCCCAAGTTTGGTGTAAAACCAATAGCTGCAAAAACCTTTTTTTGCAGCTTTTGAGCAATTTGCTTTTCAGTCATGACACCACCCCATTAAAATAAAGGCCCAAGTCATTTTTTTCAAGTTTTTGGGAAAACACAAGAAACTTTAAAATGCAGGAAATATCAGATTCATTGATCATTTTAATTGAAATGGCCTTGACAGTGGATGACTGTGGACAAACATAGAATGTTGTGATGTCACTTATGTGACATTAAATACTAAAGTGACTTCAGGTCAGTTTTTGGAACATTCTAGTGTGACTTCAACTTTAAACCTGGTTTAAACTATCCTTTTATTCCAAAGTGAAACTCTAAACTTACATTACTTGGAGTTAAATTAAACTGTCAGCTCTTTTTCATCACTTTCCCAGATCTTCTTTGCCTGTTTTTTATTGAACGTAACTCATCTCCAATGTCAAGTTTTGACGACTTTTTAAAACCTGAGTTTCAAAAATGAAGTGATGACACATGTTTAATGGACTAAAGACCCTGGAACCTCCTTTCTTTATTCATATACATCTGCATATTTATTCACATTATTTATATACAGAACTTTATATTAAATATTAAAGTATAACTTGTAAAATTTAGTCTAAACTACTATAAACATTATAGTCTGTAGCCTGATGATAAACCTTATCACTCGCCAGAAGAAATTAACTCAAGAATTAGAGCTTCTTCTACACCATAGACTCCTGTTTGAAGCAGCTGCTATCATGAAACCTTGCTAAATTGCCCAAATCAAAGGATTTTTTCTGAAAGAATTAAAAACTTTGACTTAGGCTAAAAAATAAAATGGCGATTGTCCTATAGAACATAAAGAGTCTGATCCTTTCAACTCAGGATTAAGGTGATTTTACCATCAACGGATGATTTAGGCCAAAAACTCACTTTTTCAAAACATTATTTGGGCCATTATTTTTAATAGGGTGAAGACATATAGAATGCAAATGATTGCTGAACTTGTGCAAACTGCAGATCTTGATTACTTTGGGGATTTATTGCTTTGTTGGGAAGTTATTCCAATTTTGAAATCTGTGATTATTACATAAAAAGCTGCAGATTTGTATTAAGTTTGTTAAGTTTGGTGCATAAATATGACACTCAGATTTCAGATGATCTGTAGTGCACTATGGCAAATGGGGATGCCTAAAGTGGTAAAAGTGTACACAGCTTTATTATAATACATGCCATCAAGAAGCCTTCTATCATTTCTTTTCATTATTAGTCAGAGCCTTGCTGCTCTCAGTGGATGAGAATCCCTTCATGCATTGAAACTGTGAGATCTCGATTTGCAGAGAAGTTTAATTTGTTGAGGCAGTTTTTTAATTATCAGCAAACTTTAGGGTTTGATGTCCTCCAAAGTACGAAGGGTTCATATTACTCCTGAATCTGTATGAAACAATTACAGCCGTGCCCACGTATTATTTTCCGGTCCAGACCGCCTCATGAGGACCCGTCTGAGGAGCGCTGGAGAGGAAAATATGCAATCTCTCATCTGACAGGCAATATCTAATTGACATTTGCACAGCCACTGTCCTTCCTCTCTCAGGCGATTACTGTACCTCAGCACTGAAAGGTGAATCACATAAATGCCAAGTGGGAGCCGGTTGACATTATATAATTACTGACAATAGATTAATTTAATCCTGACGTCCGTAACAAAGGTGCAGCACCTTTCTCCGGCTGGTGAAGGTGAAATGCGAAGGACTGAGTTTGGGCAAATGACTCTTCTCTAAATCAATTTCAGAGACTTTCCTGCTGATATAACTAATTTTAATTTTTAAATATGTTTTACAAAACCATGAGAACTACTTTGAGAACTGGAAATTCAGATTTGTTAAGCTCCAAGTTTATATTAATGAAATTGGATACATTTATCCATAAATATTGTAAATTTGAATACATTTTTAATGTGTTATTAAATCATACTTATGTTTTTTTCATTCTATTTGTGTGTATTTGAACTCAAATAAATGAAATTGGATAAAAATATATCATTTACAATTTAATTTGCACCTTCAGCACATGTGCAGACAAGTATTTGTTTAGTTAACTCTCTAAATGTTTATTTATTTCTTTTCTTACATTTCAATAGATTGGATTTAACTTAAATATATAGGAGTTAAACTATTACATTGGCTGCATCTACATAATTAATTCTAGTACCAAATATAAGGATTAAGTAGGATTAAAGTAAATTCTACTAGTTATTGTGCAAATACTGAATGAATATAAGTACAACCAACCTAAAAAATACATCTAGAGTTGAATAAATTAGTTTTGTGTAACCACTTGACATAATGAAATTAAGTAATTTCAACAAAACCTTTTTTTTCCGTGTAGTTGGTTGTATTTTATAATCGTGATCATTTCTTCATGGTATTTTATGAGTTAGATATTTTATTAAATACGATAATTTGTGTTGCTCCTTTGCATCTATGCATGTTGAGCTACATTATAAGTTACATGCTCATTTGTACTCAACGAAGCCCTAAACTTCAGATATAAGCGTTGGTGAATAGTAGTTGAATCTCCCTCTGCTCTGCTGCTCTGTTCCTATGTGATCTCAACACTTTTGTGACCTTCACCAGCCCAAAAATATTGTCCCTCACCAATCTCCTTGGAAACAATTCAACCAAAGCTTTTCATTCCCCTCACAGAGCATCACGATGTTCATAAATAGCTCAAACTTTCATTAATGGCCTCACCGAAATAGTTTTTTTTCCAGTGTTTGGCCTCAGCGTGCAGACACTAACGGTCCGAATCTGCGATGGAGTCACAGCAGCGTCATCCACGCTCCTCGGAACACTGAGGCGGTGTGAACCCACTAATATGCAGCTATTTATGGACGTCAGTGAGAGCTTCATGATTAAGTGTGTCGAGCGTGGGAGGCAATGCTTTCACTAACTGGAGAAATGTACACCATAGCCTTCCCCTCCACTGATTCTGCTCGACTGATTTATCTAATGGCAGCCTGCCGCCCGACTGGCCTTCGCTGTGTTAATTTAATATAGAGGGGAAAAAAGACATATGCTTCATTTAAATGTGGTGATAACACGTTATTTCTAAATATGGCCTGATAAACACATGCAAAAAATGTAGAAACAAGATCAATTCATGGTATTGATCCACTGCATCCATGGGTTCCCATTTTATTGTATATGTAGGACGCAGTATAATGCATTCTGGTAGAAATGAACGTTGTGTTGACCGCTCCACATTTATATAAAGTTAAGGTCTAGTCTGTTTTATGCAAATTATGGTCATACAGGGTGACTTGCTGCCTCCCTTTAAAAGGTGAAACTCACTGCTGTCGATCTAAAATAAAGACACTTATTTCTCCCAACGAGACAAAATTACTGACCATGTCGAAAAAGCTGACACAGAATCTACTTTTTATTAAATAAAAGCCTAATAAAAATGTCTTTCTTTTTTCAGTCACTGATTTTTTTTAAATTACAATCCATAAAGTGCCTTCACTGGATGCCTGTCACATGTATCTGAGTGAGGAGCATCCATCAGTGCTGTTGGCACTAAATGCGGTGATGTGGCGAGTGTTTCTCTGGTAAAACCTGCTGCCAATCAATAGTCCTTTCATGTGTTAACCCATGTTTCAATGAATGTATTCCTGCCTGAAACACACTGAAATATAGAATATAAAGACTTGAGAAAAAGACTAAAATGAATCTATTGGTTTGACTCGATTAATTTTGATTAACATTACTATCAACTTGCTGTCAGAGACTAAAGAAATGATATTGATTATAACTACTATTTAGTCAACTAAAACTAGACTAAAATAATTTGCATTCTAGTTGACTAAAACTAGGCTGATTTTCTTTGACTAAAACTAGAAGAATATTGATTAAAACTAGACTAAAATACTTTAGATTTGACTAAAACACCATTGACTTTTTATCGATTAAAATATGGGCATTTGACATGAGATTAGAACTAATTTGACAAATGGCCGACAAAATTAACCCCGATGGAAGTGTTCGTCCAATCAGGTGCATCCATAAAGTTTTTGCTCCGTTTCTTTCTATTCACCATATTCACCACTTTAGTTTAGTTTGCTTCCAAGCTCATATTTGCTGATTAGCACTGATATGAATGGGAACGTCATTATTTTTGCAGCGATTCAAAGCGATAAAGTATCAGACACAAAAAAGGCATCAAGCTCCATCACTCTGTTGTAAAGCTTTGAACCTTACTGAGATTCCTTTTCTTCTGCAGCATGCTTCAAACAACACGCTCCAAGCACTGGGAATGCATTCCGGCACATTCCTTTGCTCCGCGTGCGGTCTCAGCGCTGCAGAGCAGAAGGACTCGTCGCTACAAGACTCCGCTGAGCCGCGGGGGTTTGGCAGGCCCCGACTCTGACAACCGCATTGTTTAAAGCTCCGGGAGATTAGCTGAGCCGCAGCCGCTGCCAGGCGCTGATATGACTGCTGCTGCTGGATTTACAGCAGGAACGGCCGAATTGAAGTCGGGTTCGGGTCTGTCTTTGGGGGTGACGGGCAGGTATGTTTATTCCAGCAGGAAGGGGCGAAACGGCCGTTTTACAGCGAGTGGAAATGGCTGCTGAGAGGTTTGCAGCGATAGTAGGGGAGGGAGCAGAGGTTAAAACCCTCCAGCGATGCCCCCACCCCAAGGCAATTCCATTTTAAAAGAGCCTCATTACCCCCCCACCCCCCACCTCCAGTCGCTTCAATCAGGTCTGCTGTAAATCTTTCGCATCCAATTTATTCTGGAGTGGCTGACATGGAGCCTCCACACCTTCCACTGTAATAGCTTTCACCGGCTTCTCACACCAAGAGCTAATCCACTGAATACAAAACCGACAACAGAAAAGTGTTGTTCAGCAAATTAATTAATACAAATGGTGTCATGTTCATTATCTGGACAGCAAATTAATTATTTAAATAGGCTCAAAACAACTCTTCTCCCTTTTACAACAATCGTTTTCCTCTGGGTTCGCTTGTTTTTCAGGCTCATACATCACCACTTGTTTCAGGCAAGATAAATTTCACTGTTTTGTCCATTTATATCACAATTTAATCCCCACATGTATGAAAGAAACTCTTGGGAAATGGTAAGCACCAAAAAATACCAAAGATGGACCTTGGACTAATTTTTTGGGCTTTTATTTTGAAATGCAAAGCAAAAAAATGTGTTGTATAATACAAATGCATAATTTAAAATACACCTTAAAAGAAGAAAAGTTCTATAAGTACAAGCTGTTGTATTTTTGTTGTTGAAATATAACGTTTCAACCGAGTGCTGTGTTTTTGACATTTTTCTAGCTTGTTAACCACTTAAGCTCCAGGCCTATTTTTTAGTTTTCCTGCTATAAAAGACAATAAATATTGAATATCTCTGCAACTCCAAAGGTTAGGTACTTAAACCTGGTGTCAAAAGAAAACTTGAGGTGACTACAGAAGTGTCAGAATCAATTTATATTGCTGTGGCAGAGCAAATATTGTTAGGATATTGAAAAAACAATCTAAATTTGTGTTTTAGGACCTATAAACATACTATATTTAAAACTTAAATCAAGACCAAACTGACCCAAATCAGGAAAAAAAAGCTTAAAATAAGCTAAATTATCTGCAATGCAAAGTTTGATGATTAATAAGATAAGTACCGTATTAGACTGCACCTGTGTATAAACCACATTGACTCAATTTGTACATAAAATCATAGAAATCACACTGAGGATCATTAAAGAACATGAAGAATATATTCTGTAAGATGTTTAAAAAGGAGACAATTAAATAATCACACAAACTAAATAGTGGTTAGTTGCAGCCCTACTACTGATATTATATTAAACTATTTTCTTATTGTATTGATGATGTGGATATTGATGATATATATTGATGCTGTAACAGTACAACTGTGTTTTACTACAGATAAAAAATACTTTAGGGTTGTAGCTCAGGTTTTATTAGGCAATATATGTGTAAACTCAGTGCTGCCAGCTTAAAAAAGGACATCAAATAATAAAAAATAGGGTTGCTGAGATTCAATTTCCAATCTAAAAATGGGCTAGAAACACCTATGCTTGTTTCTCTGTATATTCCCTCAACTGGCTCTCATTGGTAGTTGGACTAACAGGAAGCTGAAGCGGCTTCTTAACCAGATTTCAGCTTTCATTGCAAACCTCTAAACTCAGATTTAAAAACTAATCTTTTCAAACCCAGTGGCGGACTCAGATTGTTTAAGGGTCAGGGGTGAAAAAAGTCAAAAGGGCATTTTTCCAGTTTTTGTACACCGGAAGGGAAGCGTAGAAACTTGATCATGTTTTATATATTCTCTTTGATGCATCCAAGAGACACTTTTGCAGCTTTTTTTTTTCTTTTTGATTCCATCTCTGCACAAACCGTAACTACAGGAGCCCCTAAAATTTGTAGCATATGCTAGGCAGTCTCAGATATTACCTCTACAAAAAAAAAGTCACAATGCGTTAGATTCAAGACGAGCGAGTTATCTTTCTGAACATGAAAGAGCCGAGAATGTCTCAGATATAACATAAAGACAAATCTTACAGCTGCTTCACTGACAGTAGATGAAAATCTGGCAGAGATAATGTTTCTTCCTTTAGAGACTTCAAAGCCTCAAGTACTACACTTCATTTGGATGTAAAACATTCAGCTAAAGTCAGAGTCCCAAAGATCTGTCTCGACATTAATTATTAGCGGAGCGGCTCCCGAGTTCGGTCTCTTGATGATTTCACAGATGGAGGCACTGGCTCAGCATTTTTGAGGTTCATATATGTTTTAAGGAAATATCACGGCTGTGTCCAACACCACAGGCAAAACCTACACTTGTAAATTTATGTATTTGGGTGTGGTGAGAGTTTTTTTTTTAGCTCACACTAGCATAACATATTCACACTGGTATAATTTATTGTCGGATGAGCTCTGGGGTCATTATGGAGGCCGAGCCACGCTGTGCTATTTCCTCCGTTTTTCGGCAAATAGTGCCCATGAATGAATAATGAAGACTTGAGGTGGCTTTCTGTGTGCACTGCAGCATTCATTTTCTGCTGTTAAATGCCTTGTTAGCGGCAAATCCTGCTTCTCTCTCCCCCTCTCTATGAATTGGAGGTAATTGTTTTCAGTAATTGCATCATTGAAATTCGCCCAGATAGAAAAAAAAAACAGCGTCACGGCCTATCTCGCTCCGTCACATTTGTTGCTCCACAACAATTAGTGGGATTGTTACTGTATCATTGATTCCCTTCTTTTCTCCTGTGTCATTTTATATTGTGATGAACTTTTACTGTGAGGGTTTTCTCTCGCTGTATAGAACAGCACTGACTTCCATCCATCCTCATTGTCCTTAGGGGGAAAAACAGGATTTGGCAAGACTTAGTCATTAATTCTTATTTTTCCTCCAGGCAGTGCGGCTACTGAATACAGCACCAACAGATGTTACTACATGCAATTCTTTGCAAATGAGAACTCTTTAAGTTTTGCAGCTGCAGATTGAGGTCACTCAATGTTTTTCTTGTCACAAGTTTTCTTTTAGATTCTGCAACTTTCAGCAATTCTGTGACTATTTTATCTCCCCAAAGAGTCAAAGAATAGGTGTTCATCATGCTCTTAGTGATTTGGCTCATGGTGTTGTTGGTGCTCCAGACTTATTAATTTTCTAGTGACATTCATGGTTCCCAGAGGATGAATCCTAATAAGCTCTGACTTTTTGTCTCAATCGCTACACTATTGACTTTTTTCTCTTACTTTCCTTTTCTTCCCCTTAATATATTATTACGGTGATATCTGTTTATCTACTATTTCAAATTAATATGGCAACTGTGATAAAGATCTATTAGATGGATATAGACGTGACATTTGCTACAATCATGTTCCTCAGAGGATGAATCATATTGACGACCACAAAGTTGATATTAGTACGTTTCAGTCTTGACAAATATTGAATAGATTTCCATGAAATAAATTACTGTAAGTTACCAGGGCAATTTTTCAATTATTTAACAGAAGATAACTTTCCTTCTGACAGAAATCTTGCTCAGCAAAATTGGAAACAAATATGCTAATTTATTTAAATTCTTTTATTAAACCAGTATGACTCCTATATAACTTACATTTTTCATAGGTCAGATTACTGTAGTTAAACGTCTCGCGGCTGCTTCTCCCAAGTTTTCTTCTGCATATTTTATGATGGAAAGTATGAATTTTATGTCGTAATTTTTATCTTTTCTCTGCACTGGAGCCATGATGACTGACAATATTACCCAAGAGTAATGGTAAAATGGTCACGACCGAGGCAAAAGGTGAAGAGAAAAAATGTGCAGCATCAGTGATAACGTCTTCTTCCTTGATTTCTGTGTTTTAATAAATTAAACTCAGCGTTTATTTGGAACTTGTATTTGTATCAAAATATAGACCTGCACCTGGTGTTTAAAGTAGAGTGTAATTTGAAACACTATTATTATTTGGTAATTCAGGGTATATGCTAATATTACACAACACTAATATGCAAACCTAAGACTGAACATTAACTGCTAAATATGACCAGGTTAGCAATATCACTGAGCAGCTGTTAGAATCTTTTTCCTGCTTTTACAACAGTGTTCATTTTATCAGTGAATTTTCTGTTTAGTTTTAGGCTTAGTGTTGCCCTTAATGCCCATATTAGATTTAGTCTTATTTAGTCAACTTGTATTCAAGTTTTGAAGTGACACCACCAGAGTTACTGGACCGAAAAGTGTGTAACCCAGCAGGTTAAAACGGTAGCAGCGAGTAGCTTCTGGTGATGAAGGAACAGACGTTGCCGCATTTAGTGCCGGCAGCACTGATGGATGCTTCATACATAATACACAGAAATACAAGTGAGGCACATCTAACGAAGGCTCTTTTTTGATTGTAATTTTATAAGTCTGAGACGAAAAAAGAGACATTTCTATTTAAGTAGACGTAAGGTCAGTCAGAGGTTAATGATCATTGTGTTCGTCTCGTTTTCATCATGAAAAAAACATCATTGACGCATATATTTCGTCTAGTCGGTTGAGAAAACTGCAAAAAACCAAAAGAAGCTGTCCCTTTAAATGATCCGACTGTGTTCTGCTGTCATTAGATGATATTTCAGTCTGGTACAGGCTGTGAGACCATGAACTCTATTGAGGTGCTTCAGGTCACAGCTCTATAAACGCAGAGTGTAAATTGGCAGCTGTAGCGTCCCTGAGCAGCTAAAAGGACAAAGCCGGGTTCATGGTTAAATGGAGATGATATGCTTAATTTCCTCTCAAACGCATCAGGGCTCCAGGGTGTCATGTTTACAGATGTCATCTCATCTGTACCTGAAATGAAGGCAAGCAAAGAGGACCATGCCAAAATATGCAAAATCAATAGAGTATAGTTTTTAATTGACTTCATGCACTGTGTGTGATTGTTGAACTCACTGATTGGCTGAAATAAGGCTCAAGAATACAGATTTCTAGTTTTTGTAAGCATGACATATTGATATTTTATATTAATCACTTTTATGTGAAGTAAAACAAAGAATATTTGACTCTCCAGTTCTCTTGAACTCTATGATGTATGATATGATAATGTTTTATATAAAGCACTATGAATTACCTTGTTGAAATGTGCTGTACAAATAAACTTCTGTTTGGCCAAAAAGTCTCCAAAAAGTCTACATCTCAACAAAGACAAATCCATCACTGTACACATACATGTCCAGAATTGCTTAGGTATTTAAAACAAAACTTTTCATCCAAACTTTTTTATCCACTAAACATTTTTTGCATTGATTCTTTACACCTATCAGTGATCTGAATGGAGAGAGATTACTGTGGTTGCATTTCAATAACTTTTTAAATAGCTTTTTTTCATGCGTTATAATTTAATTATAATGTGCAATAATAATTTCTTGACAAAATATAATTAGTTTGATCCAAGCTCAAAATTGAGCTAAATTGATGTCTAATCTTAATATGATTTAAATGTTTTCAATAATCTAGTCTTTAATCAGCTATATTATGTTCTTTTGCAAATCCAAATGAGCACAACATGAACCCTGAGTGCTGATTAATGTTGCGTAAGTGACCTGGCTATCTGCTATGATTTGATTAGTCACGATAAACCGCTGTGAAATCCCTTTCATCAGTGTGTTTACCAGCAGTAGAGCTGAAGCAGCAGAGCTTTGAGACAGTGTGGATCTACAGGAGCTGAACACTTGCAGATCAAAGGCCAGCACCAGTCTGCCAGAGAAGAAGAAGCGACGCCTGAGGACAGACTCTGGCGTCTGGGGAGGAGTGTGGGCGCTTGAATTAAACAAAAAAAAAAGAAAGAATGTGATTCAAATGAGATACGAAAATGAATGTTTGCTCGCATGAATAGGCTGCATCTTTCTCCGTTGTTTTTTATTCTTTCCATCGCATTCTGTTTCCAGGCTTCTCAATCATCCCTTCTCGGAAAAAACACACATTTTGCACTTGCACAGTGTTCTCCAGTCTTGTGTAGAATATTAAACGCCTGTAATTCTCCAATATGTACCCAAGTGATTACTTCAGACTCTGTCCAGCTCATTTGTCTTTCGTCTCTGAGGCTGATATAAACTGACAAGTCCCTTCACGAGGGCGAGGTAGCCAGGAGATATTAATTTTACCCCTAGTTGTGTTTGAAAAGTGAGGAGCTCTGAATTGCTAAGGAGACACATTCCTCCCATCTCATTTATCACTTCTCAAATCAGACCTATAGAGTCTTGACGTTTTTTGAGTTGTTGCTTTGACGCATCCCCCATTTACCCGAGGAGGAGATGAAACATCCTTACTGAGGTCACTTCGAGGTTGCACTTACTTACACTCGATGCAGCCTCCTCACAAAATGGCGGCCATGTTTACACAAACAGTACGAACGTCTCTGGATCTCAGCGGGGATTACCGCTCCGTGCAGCCTTTGAGTGTCTTCCTGCCATGCTAATGCTGTAATTAATATTCAGTGGAGTTTGACAGAGGAAGTTAGAGTCAAACTGAACTTAAAATGTTAAACATGCATATATAGACCTACCTGTGTGAAGTATTTGGAACTACATTTACATGCATACGGCATACAGGACCAGTCTTTTATACAGTTTCTCATTCAAGTAGATGGGAATATGTCTCAAACTTGATAAAACAAATGTTTTATCTGTAATGAAGGAATCTGTCCGTGATCCTAGAGAATTTGGTCAGATCTGTCAGTCCCAGGGGCCTGAATCTGTGGACAGTGATTGTAATGTAATGTCCTCTGTGATGTGATCTTATGTTATCTACATCAAAGTCTTGTTCTTGTGATGTTGAAAAAGAAGCGACTAATGTAAAACACATCCTATCATAGATGGTGGCAGGGGCGTGCACAGGCATTTTTAAGGGGTGAAAAGGGGGCATGTCTTCATTTTGGCTCCTAAAGGACACACATAAGCACAACTTTTTAGCTCTCAAGAGGGAACTTTAGCATGCGTTTTAGCCCCCAAAAGGACACTTTTGCATTAGTTTTGGCTCCTAAAGGGCACTTTAGCACACCTTTCCTTCCATAAAGGCACTTTAGCTCACATTTTGGCTGCAATGAGGCCACCTTGGCACATGTTTTGGCTCCTAGAGGACACTTTATCATGCATTTTAGCTCTTAGGAGGCACTTTAGCACACGTTTGGGCTGCAATGAGGGCACTTTAGCAAGTTTTGGCTTCCAGAGAGCATTTTAGCACATGTTTTTCAATAATTGGGCAAACCCCCCTCCCTTGTGCATGCCACTGTGTGGTGGGGTTATATCACATTTGTTTTTGCCTATATCTTTAGTCTCAGAATAAAAATGTACATATCTAGACAAATTAATCCATATAAGCGGAACCCATTTTCATCTGTATATATTTTGAATTTTGCTGAAATCTGCCTCTTTTTTTGCAACTCCTACACATTTATTTTACAGCAATAGTAGAGCCACACATAGTTTTTCAGATTTTTTTATATTCTATACAGTTTTGTCATGTCTGCTGAACACTTTGTGCTACTGCAACCGCATTTTAAGGAAGTATGTCCAAGTGTCAATGACATAAATTTCACAAAAAGAGAGGAAGCCTCTCTTTTGCAGTAACACCCTGCTCACAGTCATACAGTTACAGCCCTGAAATGGATCATCAGGCCAACAGCTGGAGGCAATGCTACACATTCAGACACTACCTGCGATGGATAATGAAGACTTGATGAAGGGAATCAAGCACAGCATGGGCAGTGGACTGGAGGATATTTAGGGAAACATCTTTTGAGTGATCTGTGGCGATGCCTGTCTGTTTTCCGAACGCAGACTCATGATGAGTTTTAAAACTAATTGGCATTAGTGTGTGTGTGTGTGTGTGCCTGCTCTTGGGAATCGCATCAGTATTCCCCTCTAGCTCTTGTCAACATTTTCAGAGTTGGTGGAGAGATAACTGACAAAACAGATACAAGGACATTCATCTCCACTGAAGAGATGAAGAAAACTTGACTGTGAATAAATGAATGCGTCAGAACAGATAAATGCAGTCATGGTGTATTTATTTATATGCATGAAGTTCAAGCAGCTGTGTCACACGCTGCTGTTAAAAATATACAAAGCCAATGTTGTGCGGCTTTTGGCCTTCGTGTGATGTACTGTGTTGCATGTTTAATGCGTCTTATCCTTTATTGAAACATGCCTGTGATGAGGATGCCTCCCTTCGCCCCCCGCTTCAAGGTTGCACCCTGCAGAGACTGGCAGGTTTTCTAATGACTTCCTGCTGAACCAAAATGAATGTGAATCCTGCACTGCCTGAGAGGGAGCTGAGGGATTTGTCATGCCTTTAAATCACTAAATGGGGTAATCCAAGTGGAACCCAATATCTTTGGCTGGTGAAATATCTTAAGAAAAATAGGACATTACCAAATTGTGAAATGAGGAGGTTAAATATTAAATATCTATATTGTTCTGAAAGGGTTTGATTTGATTTAGGATGGAGGAAAAAAACTTGCAGGGATTTGCATAGTGTGAGTTAAAAAAAAGTGTCAGGAGGAGCTTTAATCTTAGCAGCAGAAACAAGTTGTGCACATAACACTGACATATCACCTGTGGAGTTCCCCAAGGAACCATTCTGGGTCCTCTTCTGATCAACATATGCAAACTCAAATAGCCTCTTATAGCCATGTCACCAGGGCTTTAATCCCATACAAATGCTGAGTAACAGATCAATGATTGGCTGTACCCAGAACTCTGTTCATTTTAACAAAGATAAAACTGAAGAAATTGTTTTTTGGAGCCAAGAAGAATGATTAAAAGCCAGCATTCGGCTTCAATCAGTGATGTTAAAAAATACAAACTAATCCAGAAATCCTGGTGTAGTCAGGGACTCGGATCTTAATTTCAACAGCCACTTTAAAACCGTTACAAAGTCCAACTAGTCTCATCTGAAGAATATATCAAGAATTAAATGACTCAGCAGAATTTTTAAAAACATGTCCGTGCTTTTATCTTCAGCAGGATTAACTACTGTAACAGTGACTTTACAAAGACGATCACTCGGCTGCAGTTAATTTAGATCATTGCTGCTTGATTCCTCATTAAGACTGAGAATGTAGATCACAACACTCCAGTTGTAAGGTCTTTACACTGGTTTCCCAGCTGCCAAAGACCTGACTTTAAAATACTGCTGTATTTTGCACTGAATGGTTTGAATATATCTCTGCAGGTTATCTGCTTTCTGTTCTCAGATCCCAAACTAAACTTTGAGAAGCAGAATTCAATCTAGAACAAATTTCCAGTAAACTGCAGGTCTGCTGCAACTCTGTTCTTTTAAAATCAAGGCAGAACACTTTTCTGTTTGCTCGCTGCTTTTTGTTAAATAAAACAATTATTTGTCTTCTTTCTTGTACTATAACTTTTACCTTTGTATTTTACTTGTCTTGTTCTATAGTGGCCTATTTTATTTTCTTCTAATTTAATTCACTAAATGTCCTTTTGTACTGTTTCCTTTGCAATTTTTCTTAATATTTTAATGTCTTATGTGCAGCACTTACCTTGTTGTTGTTAAAATCTACTATATAAATAAACGTGCCTTGCCTTTTAGGTTAACAAACCGATGCCTAATTGCACATCCAGCAGTTAGGAAGCAGCATTATCATTCTTTTTGAGTCATGTTCGCATCCCTCTGGTGATTATTTACCCTCCTTTAGTTTTTGGTCATATATCACCTGAGAAAACTACACTATGTTCACCGGTGAGTCTACAACTGAGTTTGTATTTGGTGCGGAGCAGGTGGGTTTTTAGAGGTTTTGCTGAAGCTGCAGTTGCTGATAAATCTCTGTAAATCACTACAAGCTACGCCTCTCACATTATATTGACATTGTCATTTGGTACATTATTATAAAACATATTGATTATAGCCACTTTAATAGCCATTTTACTCGACAAGTTGTAGCCCAATTCTACTGCCAACTGTCCCATATGTGGCTGTATAAGTTTATTCATTGAGATAAGGCCACTGAGATGAATCATCTTGTTTCTGAGGGTCTAAAGAGATGCCACCAGTCTGCAAAAAATGGGCCATATGTTGTAGACATGCATCTCATTAAACAATTTTTGTGTTCTCCCTATATCTGTAACAAATCACTGAAACCGAATAAAGTCATGGCAATATTTTACGTAGCATCTATTATCAAGAGAATTGTAGTAAACTTGAGATATTATTTATTTTTGCGGATAGTTTATCCTTTACAACAATGTTTCCTTCATGTACATTTATTATATCTTTCTGTTCTGAGTTCCAAAAATGTCAGTATTTATTTTGTTGCCTTGAATAATATGAATTAGAACTTCTGTTTATTTGCATATTTCTTTTCTCTCTCAACATCTGTACTGTTGATACTGTTTCGTGATGAATATATAAGAATCTAATTCAATGGAAGTTATGTCTGAATCAACCATCCATAAATGACACTGAATGTGGTCAGCAGTGCATAAAGAAAAGGCTGGAAATAAATGTGTTGCAGCTAAAGGATTTGTCCTGGTGTGTCCCCTCTAAAAGGCTGCAGAGGCCTGTTTGTTTGTGTTTGTTCATCTCTGTTTGTTCAGGAACCATGGCTCGGGTCCATTCTCGGTCTCCTCTGTGGCATGTGCCAACCTACTCACATGCCGGCCAAGTCCGCCCACTCTACTGCCCCTTTCATCTACCTGTCACTCTTCTGGAGCTCATCAAGGAGAAGGAAAAAAAAGCCTTATCTTATCCTCAAACACTATCTATCTAAATGAAATGCCTCCAGCTTTGTGCAAGCATGTGTGTGTGTCTTGGCCCAGTTTCTTTTGACTGTTTGTGTGTGTATGCGCTTAAGTGATTGCTCTCCGGTTCCTTATTTCACCGTTCCCCTTGGAAACAAGAAGATGCTGGACTGATTGCCTCTTCATTGTCCAACAATGTGCTTCAGGGGCAAATAGGGCATTTTTCTTTCCTTTTTATTGACAATTTTCTTCTCCTTCAAAAACTTTCTCCAAAGTAGTTCAGGGTTCACCAACAATGGTCTTAGAGAGGTCTTAGATTTAATGGTTGATTAGTGGAATCAAAGGTAACTGCTTGGTTAGAACAAAAGAACGGCAGCCACAGCAGGTCTCTAGGACCAGGGTTGGTGACGCTTTGTCTAAGGCAGGGGTCGGCAACCCAAAAGAGCCATATTGGACCAAACAAACAAATCTGTCTGGAGCCACAAAGAGTTAAAAGCCTTATATGAAAGTCAATACAGGCTGTAAATGTATATTAGCTTACTATTAGCCTACTACTATCAAAATGACTAAATAGGCTATAAATACATCATGAGCATTCATGATTAAATTTGTATTTTCCCTGCAGCTCATAATGGTGAGAGTGACACACCATGTGACTACTCTGCTGTACCATATTTGGTGCTTTAAAATTAAGTGTTTAAGATTGTTCTTTTTTCTTTTAAAGCACTCTTTACAGGAAGTTCATTTTAGCCAATCACAAGGCTAGAGCAGTCCACAAATCTCCATGGATACAACTTCCTGTTTGCCGTCACACAGTGTGACATCAGATAATGTCGACAAGAAAGTGGGGTACATGTTTTCTTTTTTTGCGACTTGATCAGATAGTTGGAAGAGGTATCTTGGAAGAGGTATCTCTGAAAAGCATTTTAGAAATAGGGTCAAGTGGGGGAGGGAGACGATATATCTTCTGTTATTCCTTCTTCTTTCTACAGTTCAATTAAGTAATAGTTCTCCAGATAGTAGCAATGGAACATTTTGAATGCTGGCTGCCTTAAAACCCCAAAGAAGAATAAGCAAGTGTAGTTTTCCTGTCCACACATGACTGCTGAAGGCAGTCTTTTTGGAAAAAAAAAAAATCACCCTGGATTACCGCAACAAAAAAACTCCGGTTTCTGGAGCCCACGACTGTGGTTACAAAACACACGGTTTCAAAAATATCCGTGTTAGTTTGGAAGGCCTGTAAGTTTAATAGATCTTGTTCAGACTTTCAGAGCAGTCTTGGCATACCCTGATTGAGTTTATAAAGCCGTGAGAGTGGGGGAAAAAAAACTAATTTTTTTGGTAGAACATTGTGAGGGAGCCATTTATACAATTCCATTTGCTTTTATGTTAGAAAATCATGGTGGGCCATTTGCTATGACTACTATGTAATTTGACTGCATTTTGTAGCCCTTTTTCTAGTCTTCTGACTCTAAAGCACTTGACAATATATTCACCCACTCACATACACATATACACTGACTTTAAACAATGTTTTAAAAATTAAAAGTAGTTATAACAAAGTTCCACATTTATATTTACATGTAAGACAAATGAGAACATGAGTCAATGAGTAAAATCTTTGGAGGACCCACGTAGAGCTCATTAACCATCATTAGGTCTGATCTTAACCAGCAACTGTTAACAAAAGAGGCTGAATTTGGACAAATGTTGCAGAAGTGGTGTGATACATGAATTATTCTACGTAGCTATCTATTAGCAAAATTTGCAGTTAAGTCGCTGTTCCTGCCCACTGGAAACCAGCATCTGGACCAAACCACTTTGAGGAATAAAGGTATATAACATTTAGTTTGTGTTGTGTCTTTATTTAACATTTGCATAAAATTTAAAATTATTTTGTTGGGGTCAAGAAGATTTTTTTGGTGGGGGACAACGTTTTGGTAGGGGTGGTCACGTCCATGTGTCCCCACCGCGATTTCGGCCAATGGTCACATGCCACTCAAAAAAGCAGTTCCTGCCTGGCTTGAGGCAGAGAGGAGCCTGGCACTTGCTGCAGTAGGCAGGTGTCTTCACTTTAGGTTTTCCAGCTTCAATGCATCTCTTACAGTACTTCCTATTAGACGTGGCATTTGTGTCACTGAAAAACATTGGCAGATATGTGGTAGTTGGTGGCGGTGGTTGTGGAATTGTACTGAGCCCAAACGCCAGCTACTCTCTGTATGTCTTTTGTGTGAACTTTTTAATGGAGGTGTCTTTCCTGATCTCCCACAACTGCTTGTGCAGAATGAAGCCATAGACCACAGCAGTCAGTCAGTCAGTCATTTTCTATACCTGCTTATTCCTCATTAGGGTCACATGGTCTGCTGGAGCCTATCCCAGCACGTTACGGCGAGAGGCAGGGATACACCCCAGATGGTCGCCAGCCACGCACACCATTCACTCACACACTCACACCTACGGGCAATTTAGAGTCTCCAATTAACCTGAGCATGTTTTTGGACTGTGGGAGGAAGCCGGAGTACCCGGTGAAAACCCACGCAGACACGGGGAGAACATGCAAACTCCACACAGAAAGGTCCCAGACCCAGGACCAAGGAGGTCTTGAACCTGCGACCTTCTTGCTATGAGGCAACAGCGCTAACCCCTGCGTCACCCTAGACCACAGCAATGTCTATAAAATGGTAGAAAAAGGTTTTGTACCATTTCATAGTTTTATGATGTACTGAGTATAATCCAATCAATGCATCAGACAAATGGCGATTGTATTCCACCACAGCCTTGGTCCGTTAGCACCTCCTCCGCCGTATATTTAATCGAACTATGCATTTTTTTAAAATCTCGAAAGAGTGAAAATTAGGTAGGCTACCATCAAAGCCAATAGACTCGAGTCGTGGTATAATTTTATGTCAGGGCGTGTTTTACAAAGATAAGTTATATGTTATGGTCGATGACTTTATAAACACTGTGGACTGCAATAAATTAACTTGACCAAGAAGGTTTGAAAGTAGCAGATTTCAGTGTTTTTAGGAGCTCTGATACAAGTTTTTATTGAAAAACAGCACAGCTATACATAATTTATAGTTATATAAATAAAAAAAGGAAAGGGTTTTTATGGCGGTGCTTGGAAAGACTGTCAAGGGAGCGTTTTTGGAAAAATATGACAAAAATACAGAAATTTACCTATTTATGTTTTCGCTACCTGCTCATATTATTGCTTGGGGTTGAAATGATGTTTTGTTAAGCTAATAATATTAGATATAGACTTGTGTGCATATTAAGAAATGATTATTTAATATTTATTATTTATGAATAAAATCCCCCATGTGCAGGGAACCTAGAGAGGAACAGGTTAAAATACATAAAAATACTCTACTTTGAATTTGAATTTGTAAGAGAGTACCTTACGTACCTTAAACCACTGGTGTCCTGCCATCCAGGTGCGCATAACTACACATTTATTAAACACACTCTACCTGGTTTTGTTAAATATTATTTTCTTCTCAAAACGAATTAAACCCAAACGCGTATAATAATAAATGGACACAGTCTATTTCAGGAGGCAGCTTACTCTTTGTTTTTTATTTTTCCGCCGAAGCAGCAAGCCGCTGATAGCGCAGAGAGCCCTTCCGGTCTTTTCCTTTCACAATAAAACTTCTCACATCCGGTACACCTGATACAACTCTATCAAGAGCTGCCATAATAAGAAAATAGATTATTTTTTAGGTTACAGCACCATTGCACATTATTAAAGAAAAAAAGCTTTTTGTTTTTTGATATTGTAATTTAAATGTAAACACAAATGGACTTTTAAATAACAAGAAACCAACATAACCCTGATGAATGCTTCTTAAAACTGTACAAACAAATAAAATGCAATCAGAACAGAATCCTCATCTCTTCACATTTTACTCTTTAGCTCCAAATCTTACTGTGAGCACTGGTGACGTCAAAATACGAGCGGTCGCTGTACATCACAGGCATCAGACAAGGTTGATGCTGTGTGTAACCGGATCTCAACATCAGTGAAGCAGCTGACGCACAAGCACAAAAACAATTTAAGTGAACCCCCACAAGGACGTGAGCAGCACCGGCTCCAATCCATAAAAGAACACTGTGGAAACACAGGTGCTCCCAGGTTATTGAGTCTATAATTAGTCTGTGTAATGGCTTTCTGTCGACGTCAGGAAGTGACGCGTAACCTTCTGCCGTCGTCCAGCGACGTAACATGTGATCCAAAGACCTTTAGGTATGGATGGTGGAGCTATTTACTACCTTTATGTAGTTTTTTTAATATATAAATAAAATAACGTGTTCCTGTTTCTGTAACATCTTTACAAATGGCCTAAGAGAAAGAAACTTTCTCCAAATTTGCGAAAAGTCATTTAATAACAGCGGAAAGAGCAGGGAATGTCTTCTGTGGCTCTTTTTCAATAAATCCAACAGCAAAAAATCGTGCAGCGACGAGCAGTGATGGAAACAATATTCAGAGCTGCAGGATTTAGTCGTTTCACCATAAATTGAGCCGCAGACATTTATCTTGCAGCAAAATACATGTGAGAAAAGAGGCGACAGAACTATGAATCACTCCTATGAACAGCACTATTAAGCAAATTTGCATGTGCACATTTCTTGCAGCGTGAGACTTCTTCAATTTCAGAATTGCTTATTATGTTTGACTGATTCTCATGAATTACTTAGCTGTATCGTTGCAGTCTGCTTTACTGGCACTCTGGCTTCTTGCTCTTGTTTTTGTTTGTTTTTTTCGTAGTCTGGGCGGCAGCTGACACTCGACAGCGCAGTTGTGGCCCCAGGAGATTACTTGACAACTTAGTCTAATGAGTTCTCACTCACTGTCAGGGAGCCGCGCCGTGAAATATTCAACACAAAGTATTGCGATTGTCAAATGAAAAACACAAACTCATGAATGTGCATCTCACAGGTTGGTTGTTCACAGCAGCGGCAGGGAGAGCATCCTCTGCCTCTGTGTTATTTTGACAGTGCTGCTGAGCTGCAAAACTCAGGGCATCTCATTTGCAAATTGCCAGGTGTGCAAGTCTTTTTCTCAGAAGATGGCATAAGGTATGCATGAGATGGAAAATGCGGCTTGTTATCTTTTGATATTTTAATCATCCGAGCTTGTACCTCAAATCCGACTGTAACAGGATATCATCGTATGATGCAAGCAATGGGGTTTATCATTTGTGGAAAAAAAAAACTCTGTATATTCAGCAGTAAACAAATACAGACTCAACCATTTCCTGCACCAGTGGGGTTTGGGGAATCAGACTTTTTTATGGGTAGAGGCGAAAAAGAAAAGAAAAAAAGGCATATAGTGCATCCTTGCCACTGAAATGAGCATTTTAGATATTTTAGCACATGCTTTGACTTCTAAGAGGGCACTTTGCATGCATTTTGGCTCCTACAGGGCACTTTAGCATGCGTTTTTTAACACCTTACACACCACTGATTCCATGGATAAGTAACACAGAATGTATATGACTATTTTGTACTTTCAGTGATAAAACATCTAAAAGCAAAAATCATATCTCATGGGGGTCTAAAGTGCCCTTCTGGGAGCTAAAAGCCATGTTAAAGTGCCCTGTTTGGAGCCAAAATGCTATAAATGTGCCTCTTTAGAGATAAAAAGCCATGTTGAAGTGGGGCTAAAAAGCATGTTAAAGTGGAGTGGAGCCAAAATGCATGCTTAAGTGTCCTCTTGAGAGCTAAAAGGTGTGCTAAAGTGCCCTGTTTGGGGCCAAAACACTGTAAAAGTGCCCTCCTGGGAGCCAAACTTGTGTGTAAGTGCCCTCTAGGAACCAAAATGTGTGCTAAAGTGCCTGTTTGCAAGCCAAAGTGTGTGTTAAAGTGCCCTCTAGGAGCCAAAACGTGTGGTAAAGTGCCTCTTTAGAGATAAAAAGCCATATTAAAGTGGCCTCTTGGGGGCTAAAACGCATGCTCAAGTGCCCTCTAGGCACCAATACCTGTGCTAAAGTGCCTGTTTGCAAGCCAAAGCGCGTGTTAAAGTGCCCTCTAGGAGCCAAAACTTGTGGTAAAGTGCCTCTTTAGAGATAATAAGCATGTTAAAGTGCCCTTTTGGGGGCTAAAAAGCATGCTAAAGTGTCCTCTAGGCACCAACACCCATGCTTAAGTGCCATCTTGAGAGTCAAAACGCAGGCTTAAGTGCCCTGTGGGAGGGTGAAAGTGCCCTCTTCAGTAGGCAGAGACGTGTTATATACAGAGACAGAGTGGAACCGGCCGTCACTGTCACTCTGTTCTCCACGCTGATGCTGCACAGCAGCGATACAGAGCCTTTGAGCATCCGTGCCCAGGCCCAGAAGCAGCTTTCTGGTTCTCCAAAAGGCGCCCCGCTGTGAAATGGCACAGCAGTCTCTGTATATGAGACACTTGGCGGGCCTGCGACTGCCTGTCTGATTTCATTTTCTTTAAAGACGCCCGAGGCTGAACGACGTGACAAAGCGAAACAAGCTCCGGATCAAGGGGCTTCGAGCTCTTGTTTTTCTGGAAGATGACGGCGATGCAGCCCAGCGTGCACCTTGCTGCTGCCATCTGCTCCTTCTTTTTCCGCCCGTGTTTACCTACGAAGCGGCATGTCTCCTCGGCTACGTGACACCGGCAGCCTGCCGTACACTAGGCATTACAGCACAAAACAAGTGTGACTTCATGGCGTTGTGAGGTTGTTTATCTATGCAGAACAGGAGCCGTATTGGAAGTGGCTGAAGGAAAATATGATAAAGCCGTATAAACACAAAGGACACGGGAATCCGTCATTAGATCCTGTTCTTTCTCGGAGGACAGAGGCAGTTCATTCCAGGAAAAGGGAAAGTATTGATCTCAAAGAATCCATTCAGAACAATCCATCTCAGTAACTCAAACCAAAGTCGTCTGTTTTTGAGGCACCTTTCCCTCTTCAAAAGCGGAGTTCCTACGCTGTCAAACAGAGCAGCTTTTGATGTCCTTACGCGAGACAATTAAAAGGGAATTCATGATCTGAATCAACATCAATAATTTCACACAGCATTAATATATGTATAGCGCTTGGCTTGTAATATCGTGGTCAATGAAACCACAACGAAGACTGTAAACCGCCCGATTGGAATAGGACAACATAACGTCTCATTGTTTTCACCGGCTGTGTGGTTCCAGTAAAAAGGAGCCTTAAAGACCCAGTCATCACTAAAATGGCTGATGTTTGCAGTAAAATGGTTGATGGGTGAGTCAACTTCCCGGTTCCCCCCCGTTTTGGATCACTCGGTTCTGTCAGCAGCCCTGACAGCAGCCGTGCCGAGGCGGGTGCTTTATGTTCATTTCCTGAACAATCCGATCCGCTGATTAATTGCCCCCCTCGGAGTGAAAAAAGGCTGAAACGCCAGCGCAAGGCCTGCAGGACTAAATCCAACCACATTAACATCTAATGAGACTGGCTGCCAGTTTAAAGTTGACATCCTGTCCCTTTTCCTTGCAGCGAAAAAGATTACGCCGCTGCAGTAAATATGTTGTTTTTTTCCATCTTTGAAGTGCAGCTTACACATATTTTCATATCTAAACATGCAAATGCATCCTGGTAGAATGTGGTAAAAGGCTTTTGAATAAACTCTTTGATAATATCTTGAAATATCCCTCCCCGCCTCTGAGATTCAAGAAGTGAAACCCGAGTGAGCGTGATTTTTATTCGTCATATTTTTTAAATAAATATATGAATAGCTTCATCCCATAACAATCACAATGTTTCTTTAGACATTGGCACAGATATTATCAACAGGAAAATTACCCAAAGTTATATTCAAAACATTTTCTGTTAAACTGCAAGGGTCCATCTGTGTTTCTGAATGAGGAAAAACAAAAAAAAAATAGATCAAGGTTGTAGTTTTTTGTTTTGTTGCGCCAGATGATGAGAAAACCAAAGCTGCATGAACAGTTGTGTATTTGTCCCTGGTTACATGTTAATCACAGTGTTCATTTTTTTAAAAGCTGAAGGATCAAAGATGCCACATGGAGGAAAAAAAAAAGGAGACAAAAGCTCAGCATGAAAGGTTACCGCTGACATGTCATGCATAAATGATAAGGACTCTAACAAATGGCAGCAATAAACACGTCAACTCGATGGCTTGCTTCCTAAATTATAGCCTTATTCATTAGTCGGCTGTGATCATTAGTAAAACAGTAATAAACTTCTTCTTCAGAAAGGTCAGTCCGTGAACAACACCGGTGAGGATTGTCATATTAGAAAAAATTACACAAATTTACAAAGAGCCTTTCCCTTTTTTTTCTAAAAAAATATCACAAGTCGATCCGAGAAAAACGTTCCCTGCTGGCAAACACCGCGTTGAATATGCTCACAAAAAATAAGACCTAAGAGGGACTGATAAACACGTCCTAGTGTGGTGCTGTGATCGATTGGCGATCTTTTTGTCCCCCTGTTCGTCATTGTGCTATCATTAGTCTGTGCATCAGCGGCTCCTCTTTTTGTAAACACGTACACACAGTTTTTCACAAACTGCTACAGTCGGTCTGGCCAAAAAAAAAAAAAAAAAGAAAAAACCCAGAATCTGAGCCATCTGGTCGGGATAGAAATTACTCCCACAGAACGGTCGTCTGTCTTCTTCTTCTCCCCTTTCTCACCCGGCAGTGGGAGAAGTTTCTGGTAAACGCTTCACATTACATGGACAGGGAGTAGGTGGGGGGGCGGGAGCCTGAGTGGGCAAAGAGAAGGAATGTGTTACTGTGGTGTCGTTTCTTTTTTGTTTTTTTCTCTCTTTTTTTCAGCGATATTAATAAGTCACACCAGAGAGGTTATGAACGTGAACGTGTTGTTGTTGCTGTCACTGACAAAGTTGATCTGGCACTGCTCCAGTCTGGCGATATCCCCGAGATCCAACTCCGATAATAACTGAGTTGGCTCCGTGTTTGTTGTGAGAACCCTCTGCTTCTCCTGCTGCTTCTCTTCCTCTTTTTCCCCTTTGGCGTCCTCGCCATCCTCCTCCTCCTCCTCTTCTTCTTCCTCCTCAGTGATGGAGCAGAGGCGTGTGGCGCTGCCGGCGTTCTCGGCCGGCGGCCTGTAGTGGCACTGCCCGTTCAGCAGCCTCCTCAGCGGCATCAGGGGCACGGCCTCCTCGCCCAGCAGCTGCTGCTGGCAGTGCCGGAAGTCGCTCTGGCGCTTCAGCCGCTTGAACTCGCTGAAGGCGGATGTGGCGTTCCGGTACAGGCTGCACGCGATGGCCTGCGCCTTCTCCGCCTTCCCCACCAGCACGGCGTGGCACCGGAGCACCACCGCCATGTTCTTCACCTGGTGCCGGTAGATCCACGCCAGGATCTTGGGGCGGCACGGGTCGGCGCCGCAGTGCGTGATCCTGTTCAGCGAGTACAGGTGGACGGGCTTCTTCTTGCCGGACTTGTCTGCGCTCATGCGGATCCCCTGCGGCCCCACGCTCAGCCGCATCTTGGCGCTCTGCTCGCCGAAGTTGCTCCTCGTCCAGATCTTGGCGACGGCCTCCTGCGTGCAGCCGTCGCCCTTCGCCGTGATGGTGACCACGCTGCCCAGGTAACGCACGCTGTACACCGGCTCCTCCTTGTTGAGCTCCACCTTCTGCCGCTTGGTGTGGAAGAGGCCGCCCACCCAGTCGAAGGGGCAGTCGGGCAGCAGGTCGGGACAGGAGCGCAGCAGCGAGGAGAGGATGGAGTGGTAGGTCAGCCCCGTGCCCAGGCTCTTGGGTTTGGTCTTGGCCTCGTCCTCCACCAGGACAAACTTGTTCCGTCTCCAGGGCAGCATGGTGCAGGAGGAGTTTTTATTTTGGAAGCGAGCCCCTCTACTGCTGCTGCTGCTGCTGCTGCTGATCGCGCTCGTCGGCTCAGGCGAGAGGGAAAAAAAACAGAAGAGAGAAGCTGCCTCGCCAAGCTCCGAGGAGAGAGTGAGCGCTGCGAGGCTCGGCCAGTCTGTTCCCCCTGCTCGCTCCTCCTCCTCCTCCTCCTCTTCTCTCTCCTTTCTGCTGTCTGCATCATGCAACGCTGATCAGTGCAAGAGCCTCAGCCCAGTGTTCAAGCACCTCCACCCCCCTGCTTTGTTGTTTTGCTTCCAAACAGCTACCGACCCCGAAGCGTGATTTATCTGTCCAGCTTCTAACTGTCGTATCACTGTGTTGATGTTTATGGTGAAGCCAAGGAAGAAGGCGGCTGATGTGACTACTTGGAGATTTCTGATAAAAGTCAACTACTAAATAGCAGCCGAGCTTCAATTAACCATCAGGTACAGATGTATATTTTGATAAATAACTGCTGGTTACACATAAAGTCTTATTTATCTAAATAATTGAATAAAAAATCAAGGAAGAAGACTTGACCACTGACAGTGCACAGTTCTTCTTTGTCTTTCAGCAAGCGCCTCATTGTTGAGCTCAAATGATGTTAAAGAAAACCCTCTCGGGTAATATTGCATAATTGTCCATTTCCATGGCTCCGGAGCTAAAAAGCTTGTTAAAATGACCATTTTAAGGCAAGATTATTCGTATAGCAACAATAATTTCAAGGTAATTCAAAGTGCATCAAGATACAATCTAAAAACAGTTGATTAAAAGGAGAAAAAATGTAATTATTTACAATTAAATAAGAATAAAAACCAAGAAATTGAAATAAAAAACAAAAAACAGTTGATTAAAAGGTGGCGAAAAGTCAAAAATTTAAATTAAAAAGAAGAACAAAGTTACATTGCAGTGGAAACAATTTTATAAATGAATACAATTAAAAAATAAAAAGTACAACATGAAAGTCAAACTTTCTGTGGTAAAATATGCAGAGGAAAACTCTGGAGAAGCAGCCACATTTAAATGTTGTCTTACTTCTGAAAAATGTAAGTTATATGGTAGTCATACTGGATTAATTAAAGAATATGAATAGACGACCATATTTTAGGATTTTTATCAGGAAGGAATCAATCTCCTGTCCCAAACTAGTCCCAAAAACCTGATATATTAAGTGAAACAAATAAACACCCAGGCTATTAGTTGGTAATTTACAGTAAGTCTATAGAATTGAATCTTCTTGGATACTTTGATGTTTAAATGTCCGTAAAATCGTCTTTTTGCAGTCCTGTTAGTAGCAATGCTGAACAATAATGAACATACTGGTCCTGCTGTGTATTTAAAACTGTCTCCATCTTCTTTTTAATATTAAAGGTGCAGTGTGTGATGCACGGCACCACTGCTAAAACACAAAGTCACAACATGGTGTTTCTCTTAACCTGCAAAAGCAAGAATAAACCCTGTGATGTTCTCTCTAATGCTGTGAGAAGCTTGTTTACAGCAGTAATTGTACTTCTAAAACACATAAAAGGCAGAATTTACATGTCACAATCTCTTGAAAAATGTATGTGACAAAAATACATCAAATCTGATACCCTTCAATAATTCAAGAGCGACTCAACGAGCAAGTTAAAGTAGTTTATAAGCACTCGCTGCTGAAGATTAACAGGATGAATTATGCATTTGAAATGAGTAATCCCAGTGTAGTTGTTACTCACAATGGATTCTCATCTTTTTCTCTCTCTCCGTAATTGTTTTAATTTTAATTATTAAGGTAGTAATACTATTATTGTTTAATGCATCAGTGCTTCTTTGTCTACTCATCTGTAAAAATCAAATGGGGAAACTATTATATTAAAAATCTATATCCATGTTAGTTCTGTGCTAAAATGTGGGTTTTTTTTATAATAATATTTACCAGCGTTACTGAGAATGGATTCTCATCTCTATGTTTTTCCTCCATGATTGTCAGTCAGTCAGTCATTTTCTATACCTGCTTATTCCTCATTAGGGTCACATGGTCTGCTGGAGCCTATCCCAGCGCGTTACAGCGAGAGGCAGGGATACACCCCAGATGGTCGCCAGCCAATCGTGGGGCACACACACCATTCACTCACACACTCACACCTACAGGCAATTTAGAGTCTCCAATTAACCTGAGCATGTGTTTGGACTGTGGGAGGAAGCCAGAGTACCCGGTGAAAACCCACGCAGACACGGGGAGAACATGCAAACTCCACACAGAAAGGTCCCAGACCCAGGACCAAGGAGGTCTTGAACCTGTGACCTTCTTGCTGTGAGGCAACAGCGCTAACCCCTGCTCCACTGTGTCGCCCCCATGATTGCTTTAATTTTAATTATTATGGTAGTAATACTGTTGTTTTTATATTTCTTTTCATTGTGATTTCAGGTTGGGGGCATGGAATATGGTGGGATGGGATGGGATGGGATGGGGTGGGATGGGATGGGGTGGTGTGGAATGGGGTGGGATGGGGTGGTGTGGAATGGGGTGGGATGGGATGGGGTGGTGTGGAATGGGGTGGGATGGGAAGGGATGGTGTGGAATGGAATGGGATAGTGTGGGAAGAGGTGGGTGAGTCGTGTAGGACAGATGTCTGTAAGCAACACTCGTGTTTCCTTCTCATGATGAGAAGCTTAGTATGACTCGATTTATTCACTACAGTAGGCAATATAAATGTAATTCATACATATATTCATACTTAGCTTCTTTGAAATTCTACAGTGGATTGTGCTCTGGAGCATGACTAAGAGAATATGGGGTGAACATGCTGCTTTGTGTCCTAAACATCTACGTGAGTGTCCAGCATCTTTTAATGAGGGCAGATAAAAGGCATCGACTCCCTCAGTGGAGAATTCTGCTGCAATTAATCAATAAGCATCATCCGTGTCTGCCACTGAGAGCTGAGATGCTGGATGGAGCTCTTTGTCGAGACAATGACTCGAGAGAAATAGAAGTTACTGTGGCAACACTGGGAAGTAAATGTGTGTTTTTTCAGCCCTGGTGTGTGTGTGTGTGTGTGCTATGAATGAAAGAAAAGCATGAATAGGAAAATAAATTGAATCACTTTTGAGGCTCTATCTCATATGCAGACCTGATTTATTCCAATTATTAAGAAAGAGAGAGAGAGGGAATTTAAATTTGTTTCTTTTCTGTCCCACTTCTTGTGTATTTCTAAAAAAAAATCTCATTGTTCCCAAAAGCTCTGGATGTGTGCACGGTGAAAATAACTCCTTAGTAAACCACACACGTTTGGTGAAATATCTGCAAAATATCCAACAAGAACTTTGTGGAATGAACTGATTTTGACATAGACATATGTTTTGTAATTTCCTGTTACCTCAACCCAGAAAACAGCCCTTTCAGTCAATTTTTAAACTGGAACAAAAAGTTATATTTTATAGTGCGAGAGTTTGTGTGTCCAAAAGCAAAGATTGTTTGACAACTGACCAAACGCTTCTGGGAATACTCTGTGCAGGAGCCATGAAGTGGAAGAGACTCTCGTCTAGTAGTTGGAATAAATAAAAAAAAAAGTTGGAACCATGATCCGATCTAGGATGAGCCAGCATCTTCAGAGTCTCCAAAGACGGTGTGATGGAGAGGCCGAATGCAAACAGCTGCGGTTCCATAAATCACTTCTGTGATGTGAGATAGCTCGTCCCTAACCGCAGAAGATTAACACGGACCCTGATATGCTAAATATACGCACTAAATCCATCATGGTTTGGCCTTTACAGAAATAGGAGCACATATTAAGTATTGACTACTCCGCCATCTGACTTATCAGCCTGTAGAAGAGGGTGGAAAACGTCTGGAGTCTCACTGTTACGGCTCCAATTGTATCCCGTCAATGTCCGGTCGTTATTGTGCTTATCGCTCCACACCTGCCCTGCTCATAAGGCCCAGCACCTCCTCCTCTTCCTCCTCTTCCTCCTCTTCCTCCCCAGAGTCAATCAGCTCCTTGTCTGTTCTCTCTTCGTCACCTGCTCCCCATTCCCTCATCAGTTTAGTTTGTATTCAAGCCCTGTTGTTCAGTTCTGTCTTCGACGGATCATTTGTTCTGTTCTGTCTCTCCTGCACTCCTGTGCCTGGTCCTCAAATAAATATTGATTCTTCAGTTTCTATTGCCTGCTCTGTCCTGCACTCGGGTCCGTCCGCTCCACTCCGGTGACACCAGTCACTTTATATCCTGGCTGACAGTTTACTCTGTGCCCGCCTTAGCTTTTGCCAAGAATAATGGATGTGTTTGTTTATTCATTTATTTATTTCCAACATCAGATCTAGTGAAGTTAATCGTGGTTCCAAAACTTCATGTTAAGATATGTAAAAATGCTCCCTGCGAGTCAAAAACTAGGGAAAATGATGAATTTGTATATATTTGTTATTTTCCAGAGAGTTTGGGAGCCTAGCTAACACCAGACTTCATGAACTAGTTCATGGAGAAAATGGAATTTCCCAACACTGATGGATTAGCGTTGGACAATCAAAGACACCTGTTCGACGCCATTTTGCATCATCATGTTCGGCAGTTTTCAACTTATTTGATATTTTAACAGAGGTTTTTACACCAAGCCTATCCTCCTCGACTGATATTCAGTCTGGGGACCATCTGTTCATGTTGTTTGTATTGCAGCTGTTTATTGGGCTCTATGAAAGTCTATGAAATGCTTCTGTACATAACCAATCGTATCAAACGCACCCAATGACGATTAAATAGATTAGCGCTAAAAGTTGCTAATTTTTCAAAATAAACTTGCGACCTAAGTTACTTCGAACACTTTCTAAAGGTAAATTACCGCCATGTTGGATCCACAGTTATCAACAAAGTCGCTTCTGTTTCATCATCGTCTTGTTGCATCCTCTCCTGTTCTGTGATTGGTTCCTTAGATGAGGGGATAATCATGTCCTTGGTGTCCAGACTGAATTTCACAGCTGAGTGAATTTGTGTGCACTGAAGGATGGGTATACACAGGCTAAGAGTTTGGTGCGTCTTAATAAATCTGTGTTCAAGGTGAATGACAGAGTTTTAAATGGTTCAAACTAGCTTCTTGTGTATATATGGTTGAATTCACCAACATAAAAAGTTGTTTAAACATGTTGGAGAAGTAGCTGTTCCTACAATAGTGTGATGAAAGCAGTCATTATACAGTCTAATGTTGTGGAGCGAACATCAGCCTTTTCCATTGGAACTAATGTCATTTTAAAACACTTTAAAAATGCACCAATGCTTCATTATCAACTCATCTGTAAAAAAAAAAAAAAATGGGAAAGTATGAGACTAAAAATCTGTATCCATGTTAGCAGCTCTTTGAGGCTTAATGCTAATTTCTAACAATGATAAAATATGGATGTTTAGCTGGTATAATATTTACCATTGTTATATTTATAGTTTAGCAAGCTAGGCTGCTAACGCTGCTAATTATTGCTACACAGGAATGTTGAGGTAGATGAAAACATCAGTTTTGTAGAACTAGTCAAAGTTTGGGACAAATTATGGTTTTGATGTCAAAATGTAGGTGATTTTTTTTTTAATTCATGAGGGAGAGAGATGCATTTTATTATTTATTAACGTCATGGTGGTGTTTCTCTACAGTCATCTACTGCAGAAACCACTCATTTTTGTACATTTTCTACCAATTAATCAAATAGATGTTGCAATATTTTACTGGATTAGTGAAATCTTTGACCTGCTCTATCCTATCTCTAGTCCCGACTGATCGATGTTTCCATCACTCGAGTTTATTTGAAACGTTACGAACCAGTTTCCATCTCACCTCCTCGTCTCCTGATTCATCCTCATTTCCTGTAACTTCTCTCCCCGTCTCATTCCCTTGAAGATGAACATCAACCCTCACGAGGGTGCAGAACGTTATCATAGCGATCCAATTACTTCCACCTAAACGACACACAACTCTCACCTCCCTGAATTCTTCTCTCTAAACCTTGGCTTCTTTCTTTTTTCCGTGGCTCTTGAAGATTCTCCTTTTTATCCAGGGCAGCGTATCCTACATATTTCTGTCCGGTAAGGCAGCCTAATTGAATTGGGCTCTCTCTCCATCACGCTACAGCTACCCGGTGCGGTGTAATCAATGAGAGGGGCCTGGCAGTGAGGGTCCCGGCTTCCAGATGGTTGATTTATGGCTGGACACGAGGGCGGCGAGGCACACAGTAAAGAACAAGAGAACAGGGAATGATGACAGAAAAGGGCTACTGTGCTCTTCATACATCAGGCCGCTGCCACAGATAACACACACCCAATGAAAAAATAATATACTAGTTCCACTGAAACGATAAGGGGAACGTCAGGAAGATTTTGACGAGTTAAAGTTTGCTCTTTGTCACGAAAAGGAGAATTATAAGGCCGATAATGTGATGGAAATCAATAGCATCTCATTGCTGACCTATAAATTTAACTCGGTTGCCAGAGGGCAACGTTGACAGTTCATGTTTCTATGGAAACATTGAATGTCAGTGTTTGATATACCTATCATAATGTTTGACATATTTCCACAAATACGGTTTCACGGTTGTGGTTAAGACCATGATTTGGGTTAAAATTATCAATGTGTGACAAGATGGGACAAACCTAGTCTAGGTATAGCCTTCTTTTAATGGACACAAGTTCACTTTACAGTGAAATTCCATCTGGACACCAAGGATCCAATTTTCCACTGATCTAAGGAGCCAATCACAGGAGAAAGGAGGGTGCAGCAAGACGAAAATGAAACATAGACGTGACTTTGTTGATAACTGTGGATCCAACATGGCGGCAGATGGTAATTTACCTTTCGATGCAGCCTTAGAAAGTGTTCGAAGTAACTTAGACCGCATGTTTATTTTGAAAAATTAGCAACTTTTAGCTCTAAACTATTTAATCATCATGTTTGATATGATTAGCTACGTACAGAAGCATTTCATAGACATTCGTAAAGCCCAATAATCAGCTCTGAACTTTCATAAACCACAGCTCCAGTACAAACAAATGAACAGATGGTCCCAGAATGAATATCAATCTACATTGAGGATAGGCTTATATATAGCATTAATTATATTAACTGTAAGGTCACAGACGAAGAACAATGATCATTATTTAAGGTTAAGTTGATGATTCAGGAAGTGATAAGGTAACACGGTCACTGTTGTGAGAGGAAGGTTGAAGTCTCCTAGGATGATTGTTTTATTGTTTATTTGTTCCTCAAATGTAGATAAGAGAATTGTATTATAGAATTTAATTATAATTCCTGTGTTTAGGCTTCATCTTTGGTTCACTTCGGCAGACCTGCATGTCAGCTATAAGCTACATACAGATGCATTAGAGAGACATTTATAGCCCCCAATAAATGGCTCTGGGCCTCCAAAACGAACAAATGAACAGACAGACTGGAGATAACCACTGGAGAAGTCATGTCTAGGTTTCTCATATACACAAACTGCAAATACAAACATTAACCTGGTGTTAGCCAGGCTAGGACAAACCCCTGTTAAAATATCAAATAAGTTGAAAACTGCTGAACATGATGGTACAAAATGGCGTCCAACAGGTGTCTTTAATTTTCCTACTGTGGTCCATCAGTGTCCAACAACTATTGTTGGGAAAGTCCATTTTCTACATGAACTAGTTCAAAGTTCAGTTCACAAATTTCAAAATGAACTAGTGTGTTTATAGTAAAAAAGAAATGAAGTACTGTAGTTCATAGTTCTTTTTTTTTCCAACGTGTTGCTGTGCTATTTTTTCAACATCATTGCCAAAGTCCATATAGAACCACAGACAGAAACTATTTTATCAGCTTTAACACTGAAACTATTTCATCTTCATAGTGAATTTTGAACCTTTAGCCAAACAGGGTTCACATTAGCATTTAGGGAACAGCTTTTCCCAATCATTGCAGCTGCAACTTTCAGCCTCACAGTATATTCTCAAAAACATGAAGAAAAACCTCCTCCTAGAACGGTCTTTAATTTTTAAGCATTTCAAGTTTTAAGTTTGCTGCTGATGTGACTGAAACTTCTTGGAAAAAAAGTTCAAGAAGCGAAGTTTGCACAAAAATGTGAGGTTATTCCCATCCTCACCGACCTTGTCATAGAGCGCTTTAAATTTTCATATGACGAATCCGACCACAGCAGCCTCCAATCTGCTTTTTTTTTCCTTTTGATGATGCTTACGGCTATGCAATGCTAGTTGCTAGTGTTGTTGCCAGATTGAATATTTTTCTGCTAAATTTTTAGGGCTCTGGCACCCTAATAAACAAAGTTAATTAGATGCATCCAATGGTCCACAGGTCATTCATCAGGCTGTAATTCAGTAAGTTCTGTTCAAATTTGCCTAAATTATGTAATATTCAGGTACAACACAACCATCACTGTATCTGAAATGTTGATATTCAATGTATTTGTGGTTTGGAGAATTGTAAATTGTTTTCCTTTGGAGACCAGGCTGATAAATTCCCGTCGGCTTGGTTGAATACATAACAGTTCATGCGAATCATAATTTAATGAACAAGGAGAATGCAGGACATTAAGGTGCAGGAGGCTCATTCCATCCTTTAATCAAGACAAGGATACAAGAGACCTGCATGTCCACTCCCTCTCGTTTTCTCTTGTATTTCACCACGTAGGGAAGTGCTTCACTAGAGCAAATAATCTATGCATGTGCATGTAAGGTCAAAGAAATAATACGGTCAATAAAAAATTAGCCAAGAGAAATTAAAAAATTCAATTAGATTGAATTATACATAGCAGAGTCTGGATTTAAAGGTACAGTATGTAGTTTGCAGATTGATGAGGTTGCAGATTGAATCTATAAATCAATGAATCAACCATAGTGGCAACAAATAATGCAAAAAATGTGAAAAAGGTGTCTCCAAGAAAACAGTTTTTGTCAAACAAGGTATTAAAAATACAGCCTGAGTCAATGTTTTATGGGATTTACACCTTTTATACCTATGATTCTACTCACAGTTCATGTGATAAAAGCAGGTTTTCTCTATATTCACTATTATCAGCATTGAATGCGTCGCCATGTGTCAAAGCTAAATAAACCGTATGGCTATATGACAAAAATATGACAAACCATGATAAGGTTTGTGCCAAATCGACATCCACTGCTCTTGTAGCATAATCCTCCAAGTGCAGTGCTGATTTCACTCTGTCCATGAACTGAGACTTTTCTAAATAATAAGCTTTTCAGTGGGAGTGTAAGCAGATTGAATGCCTGTGTGTGATATGGTGTGAGAACTGGAAAAAAAAAAGAAATCGTCCAATTATTCCAAATGGATTTCACATGAGAAATTTGCTTTTGAAGTGTTTTTTTAACCTTAATAACCAAAGACTTGATGCATCCTTGATATTAAATGCTTAAAATGCAAATCTGAATGAAGTAAAAGCCTGTCTATTGCTGCTGTTTCATGCGGAAACGTTCTGACAGTTTCGTCTTTCTCTGTCCTTTATATGAAAGCAGCCAAATAATCGAATGTGACATTTTAAAAGTGAATCCACTGGCTGCATGAAAACAATTTATTCTTTAACCCTCATGTCGTGTTCCCGCTCAAATCTGACTGTTTCTTTGTCTCTAAAAAATGTTAATTTGATCAGATTCGTTTAATATTCAATGACTTTGTCCACAAAGAGGATTTTCGGTCAAAAATTACCAGAATTAATGTAAGAAATTAAACATGGGTGCATTTACATTTATCAGATGGACACATACATATTTTAAATGGATTCTAAACTAATGTCCTTTGTAACTTTGACCCAAAGTAGTCTGTGAAAAAGATTATTTCCAATAGTCAAAATAATCCATGTCATGCCATAAATAACAAATAGAACTCTAAAACTTTTTTATGATGAGTCTATGAGGCTTTAAGTCTAATACTGTCATTTCATACTTAAAATAAAAAATCCAAATGTTACTCATACAGTTATTTTTCTGACATGATCGTAGGCATTCTTTATGCTATAAGGGAAAAAAATGAAGTTTCCAAATGTTTCCTGTCTTATATAATATCATTAACTTCATGCTTTTTCCTCCTGAGAACGTAACAAAGACAAACCCTCAGAGAAAAAGGCCATTTTATTTAGATTATTATGACTTCCAACCCTGACATGTATATATCTATTTAATCATCCAAGTCTTTAGAATAATCCCCCAAAAAAGAATTTTGCACATGGGATGAATAGATTTCAGTTTGAGGGTATATTTGTGCAAGCAGCAACTATAACAACCATTAAAATGCTATTTTCTGCAAAGAAAAGAGAACAAAATGGTAAAAATAGATGCATAACATGATTATCAGTGACTCAACTTATGTAATTAACATGAAAGAACACAGCATGAGGGTTAAGGGTAAATCTGATACAATATTAGAATAAATGCAGGTGTTTTTGTGTTCTTAGTGTGCATTTTAACTGCAGTCTATAGGTTTTTGAATGTTGTCCATGCAGATGAGGTGCTGGGCTTATCCCTAACTCTAAACTCCAGCATCTCCTCGCCTCTTGTGCTCCTCCCTTAAAGCTGTTGCCTCAATCTGCCGTCTCTGTTTCTGCTTGTCTGAAGTACACGTGAGTGTGTCTGAGGCGGCTTTTTGAGCAGAAGTCATTATGTGACGGATGCAGAAAGGAAGTAAGGCAGCGAGGAGGTTTATATGAGCAGAGAGGCCACTGGCTCTACAAGGTAGGACAGTGACTAATGCTGATTAAAAGCCCCGAGGACGTTTCTGTTCTTTCGCCGGAGTTGAAAACAAGGTTGTACCTTTTGACCACTGGAAGCAAACCGTGAAAGGCTCGTAGGGCTAATTATTCATTCAGGTTTGACTGTATCAGACAGACGCTGCCAGAGGAGGTTTCCATGGTCTGTTACATTATTGAACAAGTTTTGAAGGATCGCTCGGCACGGGCGAAGTTTTGAACTTTAAAGGTTGGCGGGATGCCATGAATTGTTGATATGCATCGGCCTACAGGCTGCAACAGAGGCTTCGTCTGTTTAAAATCAATAATCAATAATAGCCCACAGACTATTGTGTTTTAGAAACTAATTAATCTGCCCATAAACAGGACACCAGGAGGCCTCCAACGATCTGCAATATTCAACTCATTTCAGGGTCCAGGGGGTCACATTTCTGAAACTAAACCAAATCCCATTCAAATAGTGTCTGTATGCAAATACAATAATCTGAGATCAGCATCTCTACATGTTGAATTCCAACACATGCACACTTCATTCTGTTTAACCCATTTAAGCCCAGATTTTTTTTTTAAATTACAATTTTAGTAATATTAGTTTTTACTTAAGCACTAACATTGTATCTCATCCACATTTTAATGCAGAACTGTTTTTATTGCCCATGTCGTGCTTTGTCAGCTTCTCAATTAACTTTCTCCAATATCAGCCTCCTTGTGTCGTTCCCCACCACCGTCCATGGAAAAGTGATGACAGCAAAGATACGAGACACCGAATATGAGCTCAGATCACGACTGACTTTAATATTTTTCTCTGACAGCAGCACAAACTGAGGAAATGTGATCTTAGATTTATGTTATTGAGTTTATTGTGTTTGCTGTATTCTGGAGTTATATTTATCCAGACCCGCCCCCGGCATCCCCCAAACTTCGAGAAGATGTTAGTAAAAGTTTACAACCCTGTTATATTTTCTGCTCACATCAACAATTTCTGTGGCGAATGTGCAAAACAATTAGAATTACAGCGTCTGCGTGCACTTTTGAAGGCAGGGACACCGGCCAAAAATGTAAATTGAGGGTTTAGAGGCTCTGAAGTGGAAGCAATGATCGGCCATTGATTTCCTACTTTTAACCACCTCCGTGAATCCTCAGATTTTACAAACTCTGCCTTTTTAAATTCATTATTTTTCTATTGGGAAACCTCGATTCCTTCAAAATTCACTACATCCACTGCTTCTTTGTCAAAATGCGTCTGCCACCACCTGCTTTCATATGCATATCTTTGAAATCCTGCAAAAGAAGAAATATTGGCATCTTCATTAGCTTAATTGCCATCACAGGCCCTCCGGCATTTACAATTCTGCACAGCACTGCAGAATAAAAATCATCAACTGAGGTAGAAGTGGACAAAGCAGATTGTGTACAGCTTCCTAATGGAGTAGTTGATTATTTGGGGAAATGTGCATTTGAATTCTTTTCCCCGAGCTTCAGATGAGAAGATTGTTTTCATCTCATGTGTGTGCTTCACGCTGCAGGACGTGGTTAGAGCAGTTTAACATAAATACTTGAGGTAGTGGGAATAAACTACTCCCTTAAACTGGAAAAAAGACAAACCAGTAGCTATAAAACTGCACTATTTACATGATGCATCTCAGTTTTCCAGTTCTCAACTACCACATGAACAGATATGTAAAAAATTGTGATTTTAGGGAACTATTTCTTGACATATTATACATTTTTCATCTACCTCCGAAGCCAAAACCGCCCCAGTAACAACAGTGGACATGATTTTGTTCAAAATGTTGGATTCTCCTATATATTTTCCATCTTTTCGTCGATTCCTGCTTGTTAAATATGCACCAATGTGCAATACTGAGTGAGGAGCACTTGCAGAAATACCTTTGAAACAGACACAAAACCCAAAGCAGATCTGTTTGCATTGATCAATGCGAGCTATTATTGACAGAAAGCGGCTGGTTATTTGCTCCGCAGGTCAATTGTGTGTAATTCACTCACAAACACTGTGCAGTTAAGTGTTTTAATGGATTGCAAAGGGAGGTTGTTGACAGAGATCCCCGGAGCAAACAAATAAAATCTGAAAATGGTTTGGGATATATTATGTAGCCGATATCATCTGGATGTCTTCCTGTAAAATCCATATCATGATACTCAAACTCCAGCATCATAGACTGATTCAATCACTGTTAGAATTGCATTGTATCCATCTATCCATCAAAGTAAAGAGCATCTGTGTCTGTGGGTTGTGAATGTCTGTGTTTATCAGATCAACCTCAGCTTTCAGATATAGCTGTAAACAGCAGGATGGTGCAGACATGTAGATATTTAAAACATCATCATCTTTAAAAGTTAAAATCCCATAGACTTATGTATCACAGCGCTATCCTGCAGCAGCAGTGTAAAGCTCCGTATCACAGCTCCTCCTCATGTTGCTTCCCAGCACTTTCACTACAATTCAAAGCTCCGTTGTTGTTTCTTACTGCACCGATCATAAACTAAACTAACAAAACCCACATGCTAAACATTAGCCAGTTTAGCAGCTACTTTATTCCTCATGCTAACACAGGTCTTACTCCAAGATGCATTCACAGGCCCTCAGGAAATCCCAGCACTATCACCTAACAGAGCAGAATCTGGGGCCTATATAACATTATTACAGATATGTTCATGTCTCTCCTTGTCTCAATCTATGTCCATGTCTTACCCAATGTACAATTTGTCTATTTAGACTATGGAACAGTCCAACCCACATTAAAAATCCACTTAAGCTTCCACTTTTCTATAGGAATACATATATACTGCAGTAGTTTAAGTAAAATAATATAAGCAACTTATAGCTAAGAACTGTATAACTGAGGAAATTCACTGTGAATATGATGCAAAAAAGCAAATTAGATCACCAGATTTTACCAAAAACCAAAAAATCTGGTTTATTCAGTGTCAGCTCCTCGTCCAGATCTCAGTATGTCTTTATCCACAGGAGGGGAAGGGGTATTTATTCTTTCCTCAGCTTCAATACCCACTTTGCAGGGTCTAATCACTGAAGACTTTTCACATTTTATCATATTCTGCTTGTTCACTGAGAAAAAAAAACAAGTGTCTACTAATTTAAATTCATTTATTCAGTCGTTAAGTCTACTGACTCATGCTCTGCCCTATTTTGTCTGCCAGAACAGATTTGTTTTTCTATCCAAATGTAACCGTGTGCATGAGAATTCACTGGCAGGAGTTATAACCAAAGGTGAGGTTCGGGTGAGAGTCTTGTGAGGAAAAAAACAAAAAAAAAAATCCTAATCTGTATGCAGCCTGGGTGGAAGCGTGAGCTGAAAGGGTCAAGTCAGGGCGAGGCAGCCCTCATTCCCTCCAGGTGGTTTGTGGGTGCTCCCTCACATTTCTATGGGTTGGAATCTGTTTTAATGGCTCTGGCTTTATGTCCTCTGCAGTGGTGCGAGAAGAATGTGTGAACGGTGCGGCAGACAAATTAAATGTGAAATGGAAATGAGAGGGAAAACACTCATAACACCAACAGAGTCTAGTTGGCATTTTCATTTTAAATCTGCAGCATGAGCTGATTAATTAGTTTACTGCTTAGATGCAATCATGCATTGTAATTGAAATGATGAGCACTTTACCAGTTAGTTATTAAATAAGTTATTAAACTTTCTAATATATGTTTATGGCCAAATTTAAAATGTGTATTAATCAAAATGTACTTTTAATTTGATATACATTTCAAATATTCAAAGCTGATGGATTATTAAATTTATGATAAGATATTAATTTATGATAAGTTGAAATAATTGGTTCACCTTCAGGAAATCATTTACATAGAATTGAAAAATACACTAAACTGAATCAATTATTATTATCAAAGTTTTCTTTTATTCAGTTTATAGTGGATGCTATATTGACATGCTTCAAAATTCCCCAAAATATTTTGGATAGAATTAAACATTCCAGGTCAAATTGGATGGATTATTTAAATTAAATCAATAAAAAACTACTCAAATATGGACAAATGTGTTTAATTATTATTATTATTATTTATTTTTTGCCCAAAAATTCAAAAAAAGTTTTGCATGAAGTTAAACATATCAGGTGAATGGATTATTTAAATTAATTCAATGAAGAAAACTTATTTATCTTAATTTTCATCAACGTAAAATAACTGGTTTGCTAATTAAAAGTAAAAAAAATACACTAAACTGATATACTATATATTATAATATATATTAGTAATAATTAATTAACAACTATTGTTTCTTTTTTTACATGAAGTATGCTGATTTACGCAGGTGTAACTAATAACACTGATACCAGTTGCAGGGTTGAATGGGATTTATGGTTTTATTTAGCAGGTCTAGACCAGGTCTGGAGGATCTGGGTCATGTCAGCACCTCAGCACCTGCAGGAGCCGGCTCAGCACAGCGAGGAAGGTTTGAGTGAAGGTTTGAGTGAAGGTTTGAGTGAAGGTTTGAGTGAAGGCTGTAGTTCCATCGTCCTCCTCCCTCTTCCGGCTCCTTTTGCTTCCGCCACATCATGGAGGAACATCTGGAGATGCTGCTCCTGCTGGTTCAGATCTCGCTGCTCCACATCTGTTGTTTTCAACTCAATACTTCCAAAAATATGTAAGTACTGTCACATTGTGAGTATTATTACAATACACTACTGGATATATTCAATTATTTGTCATTTACAATTCATCCAATGATTAATTTAATTATTTACACCTGTGATTTTTTCTACACTGAAAAAAATGTTGAACCAACTTATTTTCAAGTAGTTAACACACTCAACTGAATTTTTTCAATTGGTAAAACTTAAATGAATTATGTTTATTCAAATTAAATTAATTGTAACTCAGCAGTAACTCCAATTTTTTAATTTATACTGGAGTAATTTAATTTCAATAAACATAATAATATCGGTTGGAGTTACTCTTATTAATTAATTTATTTAGTTTTAAAAAATTAAATAAAGTTAATTTAAATTATGTATATTATTTAGTTTATTTCAATGTATGAGTTTATTTCAACTTATTAATTTAATTAATTAAATTCCAATGAAGGTATTTATTTAGGTTGAAGTTTCTCCAATTTATTAACTAAATTAATTAATTAATTAATTTAGCTCCAGCTGACCTCCATGACCCTATAAGCAGGTGTAGAAATTATTAATTTAATTTCAATTAATGCATTTATTTAGGTGTTACCCATTTAAACAATTCAATAAAGTTTGTTAACTACTTGAAGCAGTGAAGAAGAGAATAAGTCGGAGCCTTCTATCCGTTCAGCCATAGTTCACTAATGATTTATAGGTGACCTCAGTTCTGTCTGAGGATTTCAAGCTTGTGTAATCAGTGGCATCTTTTATATCACTTCTCAAAACTTATTCTTTTAGAAAAGCCTTTATTTTATTGATACCACATTGTTTTATTTAAAACACGGCTTCTCTATTTTATTGCTACTGTTGTTTTATTTATTTATTTACTTATTTATTATTATTAAATATAAAGGTTCCATTCTATTCAGGCCAAACAGAAGCAGCTATTGTGCATGTTGGCTCACTGTGCCTCCACTAAAAAGAACTTTAATTACAGAACCTTAATTACTATCATTAGTGACACCTACCTTTCATACCATTATAGCTCTCTTGAAAAGAGTCTATTGCAGTACTTTCAATGTTTTGACCATGTAAAGCACTTTCTTTCATAAAGTCTATCATTTTTATTATCATTATCTGTTATTATTACTATGTTTATTACTAATATTGCTCGTAGCAGTAGTAGTAATAGTATTTTTATACTATATTGTTTTATATATTATATTAAATATATTATATTATATTTATATATATTTTATATTCTGTCAGATTTTACTGCAAAATGTATTTTTTAATAATGTAAAGCATTGTTTTGAAAGTAGTAGATATTTTTATCCTTATATACTCTATTAAGTTTTTTATGACATATTTTACTGCTAATTGTGGTATTTTAATGTTTTAACCATGTAAAGCACTTTGTAACTCTATTTTGAAAAGTTCTGTATCAATAAACTTAATCATTTTTATTATCAATATTTATTATTACTTTATTCATGTTGTTATTAATAATAAATAACGTTATGTACTATATTCTGTGTTTATTTTATGTCCGATTTCACTGCCAATTGTGGTACTTTTAAGCACTTTGTAACTTTATTTTGAAAGGGTCTTTATGAATAAAGTAGAACATTTTGATTTTTTTACACTTTAGTATTACTATTTTATTTTACTATCATTATTTTTTAAGTAGTAGTATTCAACATTCTAATAATAATATTGACAATAATATATATATTTATATATTTTTTGTTATAAAGTACTACGTTTCTTCTATATATCTATGGTTTCTTCAGTATATCCGGTGGCGCACCGCCCCCTGCAGGCCGCCAGTAGAACTGCAGCCAGCCTCTGTTGTTTTTAGCTACAGCTGGAACATTAGTTCTACTTGTAGTTGTCGCTAAATCGCTGCTACTGAGGGACGAGAGACACATTTGCAGGTTTGATAATCTCTCTGTGGTCCGTAGAAGTCTTTTACTGGCCTCACTGGTTTATTACCTGGCGGATTTCAGCCACAATATCTTCAATATCCGCTGTTTATCTCGCGTTGTCCCAGTCAGGCTGAAGCTAGCAGAATGCTAATGTAGCTAGCAGCCATCAGAGAAACATGTGAGGGAAATAAAGGAAGTCTGAGACATATTACTGCACTTTGATTTTTAACCAACACGGTTTGACTAACAAAAGTTTTATATCTTTGTTTTAATGTCTTCTATTAGTGAGATTTTGCAGTTAGCATGAACCTCTGAATGAGCCATTATATCAAATATTATATAAGACCGAACAGAAATGAAAGTAAAGGCTAATTTAGCATTAAAATAACTATTACGTACAATTTTGAGGTACTTTTCATTTGATTCTACATTATACTACACAGAGGAAATATTGTACTTTCTACTCCACTACATTTCCTCAGATGAAGATTATAATATTAAACATTAAATAAATATATTTTAATATTCTATTAATTAGTTGCTTTTGTTGTGTGCCAGATATTATTGATTAATTTAGGTGGTTGAAACCTAATTTTTGCACAGAAGGGAGGTTGTGAATTTTATGACATTGACAGTGTTATGAAGGGAAAAAAGAAAAAGGTCATATAGTTTGGACGTAAAATCTTTCACATTGATGACTTTGAAGCTGTCAAATAAATGTAGAGGAGTAAAAATCTTTTCTGAGCACAAATAGAAATAAAAAATACGTCAGAATTTTGAGTAAATGAGTTATTTTCCACCACCGGATTTATCTAAAAACAACAGTTTGACTCTGAGAATCAAAGCTAAATCTGTGTTTTCTCTCTCACGCCAGCGCTGCATGCTGCAGATCGCAGGATGGACTCCGGCGGCAAACCCTCGACTGCACAGATCGTGGTTTTAGCCACCAGCTCGGCCCTGACGGCTTTCTTCTACTCGATTTACAAGAGCCGAGCCACGACCGTCGCCAGGTTAAAGGTCAGACAAGTTCAGCGTATGCTCTGACCTGTGAATGTCAGGAATGTGTGGAGATAATATATGACACGTCTGTAATGTTCCAGCTGTTAATGTTGAATTCTCTACACAGGAAGCCAAGAAAGTTTCCATCGACCAGGATCTGATAAACATTCTGTCTGAAACTCCTGGAAGATGTGTCCCCTACGCTGTCATAGAAGGTCTAAATCAAATTAATAAGCCGTGGAATGCAGTTTTACTCCACTAATACATCCATTTTATACTCTATAATTACAGTTATATCAGTAGCTTTAATGCAGGTTTGGTTTATTGCTCGTTGCAGGTGTAGTGCGATCGGTGAAGGAAACTCTCAACAGTCAGTTCGTTGATAACTGCAAAGGCGTCATTGAGAGACTGACCCTGAAGGAGGAGAAAATGGTCTGGAATCGCACCACTCATCTTTGGTAAGTCCGACTGAATGATTGATTTCAGTCTTAAAACAAGAGAAACCAAATAAAATAATACAAACTAACCCTTTAATGCATAGTGTAAAGTGGCCATATCTCTAAGGTTACTTTGGCTTAATTTCACTAAAAGGCAGTGACATAAAAATCCACATTTTACTGCTTCGTCGGGAAAAACGTGTCCTTAACTTTGAAGAGCAAAAATATTCTCACATCACATAACCAGGAAATCCAGTTTTTACGACTTTCTCCATGGACTGATGGGAATCTTTACATTAGTTGCAGCAAATCTGAAAACCAACGTACATTCTGGACCAGAATTAGGAGAGAAATTATGCAAGAAATTTGCCCAATTTCACACAATAGAGGGTTAAATAATAAACAATAGTACATATACAGACACATTTTCAGCATATACATAGTTTTTCTGATTATAAAGCTTAGGTGCTGCATCACAGCAGGTTTGGCTCCACCTGAGCTGAATGAATGTAAATTTAATGTGGAGAACGTTAAATATAACAAGCTGTTGTTTTTGAGCTCTTTGGGTGTTATTATCCGCTCGAGCTTTTACAACTTCTTTTTTTACAACACTATTATGGTAATAACTATAGAGCAAAATGATGTGAAACTGCTTGGTTTGTTTTTTATTGAAAAGTCAAATGTTTTCTCAGGGAAACACAATCACATAGTAAAACCCTAAAATTACACATCTTCACCACAACAAACTTTAATCAAATGCAGAGAATATTGTATTTAATCCAATCCAATGTGGACAGTAGATAACTATGCACATACATAGAATGTTGTGATGTCACTAATGTAACATTAAAGTGACTTCAGGTCAATTTCTGAACATTCTAGTTTGACTTTATTCAGCTTTAAACCTGGATTAAACTGTCCTTTAATTCAATAGTGAATCTCTAAACTTCCATTAACCTGGAGTTAAATTAAACTAATATCAGCTCCTTTTTCATCATTTTACCAGATCTTCTTTACCTTTTTATTTTATTGAACATAACTCATCCCCAGGGTCCATTGTCCTATAGAACATAAAGAGTCTGATGCTTTCACCTCAGGATTAAGGTGAATATGCAGCAATGCAGGTGTTTAAACATCTTTAACTGGATGAATAAATGCACAAAAACTTCCGTTCAAAGGTTTAAGTTAGAAATGTAATGATTTGTACTTGAAATAATATTTTTTTTTTTCCTTCAAACTTTGCTTTCATCAAAGGAAGGTCAGTTTTCTATCTTCTCTAAGCAGCTAAACTGTTTCCATGTTAGCATGTTAGCATCAAGGGTTTTCTAATCATCCATTAACCTTCTGATGCAATGATCAAACACAGTAGCATTAGAACACTAGAGTGAGAGTTGCTAGAAATGGGCCTCTATACACCTATATAGATATTGATGCACCAAAAACCCGACATTAGCAGCTAGAATAGTCATTTACCACATTAGCGATGTATCTCTAAGTGATGTCAAATACAGTTCAGTCATGTTTTGCTGCTATTATTATATATATTATTATATTAATGAACAGGAACAACACAGAGAAAGTCATCCACCAGAGAACCAACACGGTTCCTTTTGCCGTCGGCTCCCACGATGAAAGCATCGCCGCGGCGATCCGGGTCATCCGCCCGCTGGACGCCGCCGAGCTGGACCTGGAGACCACCTACGAGAACTTCCACCCCACGGTCCAGTCCCTGTCCAACGTGATCGGCCACTTCATCAGCGGCGAGCGGCCCAAGGGCGTCCACGAGACGGAGGAGATGCTGCGGGTGGGCGACAGCGTGACGGGCATCGGGGAGCTGGTCCTGGACAACAACCTGATCAAACTGCAGCCGCCCAAGCAGGGGTTCCGCTACTTCCTCACCCGCCTGGACTACGAGTCCCTCCTGAGGAAGCAGGGCAGCGGCCTGAGACTCTGGCGGGTCCTGACCGTGGTCTTCGGCGTCGCCGCCTGCTCGGCGCTCCTCTTCATCCTGTGGAAGCGCTACGAGCACCACAGGAGGAGCCGGAAGGAGCGGAGCATGCTGGAGGAGTTCAAGGAGCACCAGAGGAGGCGCATGCGCGACCTCAACGTGGAGGAGGGCAGCGTGTCGCCCACCAGCTGCACCGTCTGCCTCAGCCGGGAGCGGGCCTGCGTTTTCCTGGAGTGCGGCCATGTGTGCGCGTGTTTCCAGTGCTACGAGGCCCTGCCCGAGCCCAAGAAATGCCCCATCTGCAGGGCCACTATAGACAGGGTGGTGGCGCTATACAACAGCTAGTGTGGAGGAAACTTTACTCACAATCTGGTTGATTCAGGCTGGAAACGGGTTGTTATGGAAGTAGAAAGGAGTAGGGAGGAAAAAAGTCTTTACATTTTTATATTATCTCATTATTACGACATATTAACCCATTTAAGCCCAGAGTTGTTTCAAAGATTTCATCAGTTGAGTCATTAAGTCACGTTATAGATCTATTTTTCCCCATTTTGTACTGATTTCTTCGCAGAAAATAGCATTTTAATGGCTGTTATACTTGCTGCTTGTACAAAATGACTCTTTCTGGGGTTTGTCTTCATGTTCTCAGGAGGAAGTTGATGACATATGAGGAAGCACTTGGATATTTAACTTTTTTTTTTGCTTAAAACATAAAAAAGCTGCATCAGTACCATTTACATTTTGAAATGTTAGTATAAAACAACAATTATAGATTTAAAGGCTCATAGGCTTCAACGGGTTAAGTTATTTTTGCAGGATAAGTCATTATTACAGGACGTTAAGTTGTAATTATGAGATAATTCAATTTATTTTATGAGATCACAAGTCATAATTATTATTAAGATATTAAGTCATGATATATATATTCAGGCTATGGCTTAGAATGGCAAGGCATTTCATTACAACTTAATATCTCACAAAAACAACTTAATATGTTGTAATAATGAGATAATATAAAGAAAAGTTCAAGGTTTCGTAGCTTGTGCCTGCACTTTTTGTACTTTTTGTTGTTTTGTGCTTACTCCATACTGATAAACACTGAAGTTGAGACTCAGAGTCTGAAGGGCAGAGATTAAACTCATAAATTCGCTAGAAAATAAACAAAAAAACACATGGAAATTCCCTCGAGTTCATAAAAACACAAATGTCTGTTTTTATGTAAAGAAACCAGACGTTTGCATCTGCCTCTTGGGATGTTTCATCCCTGCAGTGGATGCTCTAATCAAATTCTATACTTGACAATCGGATTATTAGTAATAAAGAAATACTTATGCTTCAGCCCAGATTCACCATATTCCAGATACATTACCAAATATCTATCCTGTTATTGTTCATAAGCATAAATCCTTCACACACTGTTTTTTTATTTTAGCTAATTTATGATTTCATAAATTCACAGAATCTCTCGGGTGTTTTTCTAGCAAATTTGTGACTTTCTCGGGATGCTGCTCTTATATTAGAGGAGTGTAGCAGCTTGATGCTGTGGGAGCTGATCGGGTCACACAGGTACTTGTTATATAGCAGAGCTGCCAGAGATGGTCCAGAGTTTGTCCATCATCACACTTATCAGTTTATTTCTTCAACAACTGCATAAAAGACGACTGATAGAGTCATAAAATGATTTGGGGAGAGCCGCTGTTCACCAGAGGACCTCAATCTCCTCAGTAAGAAGAGTCAACTCTGCCTTTTTTGGGGTTTTTTTGTACAGTCCGTCCAAATCCACCGTGACGTTAATATTTCTACGACAGCACATACGACTGAACGTTTTCATTTACCTGAATGTAAAGCGGATTGACTTGTAAAAGGGACAATTTCCAGAGAATTTCCATGGGAACTAAAGCTCTAAATGACCAGCTGGTTAACTACTGGTATGAATATATTTGTATTTAATAAAACCAAATGTACACTACTGTTCAGAAGTTTGGTGTCACCCAGACAATTTAGTGTTTTCCATGAAAAGTCACACTTTTATTTACCACCATGGGTTGTACAATGAATTAAAAATATAGGTTAGAAATAATTATTTCTATTAGAAATATTTTTTTTTCCTTCATTTCTGATTAGTTTAAAGTTGACCCCAAACTTTTGAATGGTAGAGTAGATCAAATATATTCACTATTTTTTTTAATTTGATGGGGAAACCAAAAAATACCATTAGCCTTGCTGTAGCTGAGCAGCTTTTAAAGCAGCTATTGTTACGACTAAAAATTGTTAAACTATCCCTTTAAATCTGGTTGTTTTAGCCGAGATTATGCTATGATATATTTCCCCAACTATATTTTAAGTTTCCTGTTAAGGGCCAACGTTCCAATTATGTCGATTTTGGATTTATTCCAGTTAATTCCCATGGAAAACTTTGAAAATTCCCATAATTTACTGGAGACTGTTTTTCTTTGTGTTTAGGCTTCTAACACTGAGAGTTCATTGATGAATCAACGTATCATCACACCCGGTGATACTTTCCACAATCACTGTGACATCTGAGAATTTGTTGCCATGTATGAGAAGTCAACCGTGTATAGAAGGAAGGGAAGTGGAGCCATGACTTCACCTCTTTTGATTCAATTCATCTCATCTCCGATCAAACGTTGAAATCAGATCAGACGGAAGGAGGAAAATGAAATTCCTTCTTTCATCCTGAGAGAAAATTCCCTCTGTACTCACGTAGCCGCAGACAGATTCACCTTTAGAAGTGTAGACGCTGGTAAATGTTAGCACTTCAGAATGCTGAATACACTTTAAAGTCATATATTTAAATGTGTTTATCTGTCTGTAAGAAGGAATGACAACAATCACAACGTGTGAATGTTGTAAATGGCACAAAGAAACGTTAACAGCTTTCTGTCTCTGATTTATGTTACTGGACTGAAGGAAATCAGCTTTAATTGGTGTAATTGTTGATTTAATTTGCTTTTATTAAGCACATTACCTGAACTACCTGAAATAAAGTGGTGGCTATCTGTCATTAAAGAGTGTTAATCTGTCATATTTCTGTATTTTATCTCCACCAACGCTGCTCCATCGATACAATAAGACAATAGTTTAATATAATATCAGTAGTAGAGACTATTTAGATATTTAATATTTAATGTGATTATTTAATTGTCTCCTTTATAATCTCCTTTTTAAACATCTTACAGAATATATTCTTCATGTTTTATAATGATCCTCAGTGGGATTTCTATGATTTTATGGACAAATAATTGACCTTTGAACTCTGATCTTATTAATCATTGAGCTTTGCATTACAGATAATTTAGCTTATTTCAATTTTGTTTTTCCTGATTTGGGCTGATTTTTATCTGTAGTAAAACCCAATTTTAGATTTTTTTTTGCAATATTCTAACTATTTTCTCTATCACAGCAACATCAATAGATTCTGACTCTTCTGTAGTCACCTCACATGTTGTAGATTTAATTTAATACCAGGTTTTAGTCCAATAACCTTCATGGTTGTAGAAATATTCCACATTTATTATCATTTATAGCAAGAAAACTAAAAAAAATCGTCCTGGGGCTTAAAGTAGTTGATAATTAGGCTCCTGATCTCCAGTATATAGCACATAGACAACACTCATCACTCATTTTCCATCAAATATCAACCAACACTGTCATTTCTCATGATAAAAAATAGAAACTCAAAGCAACTTTGATGAATATTCAGAACAAACAACATAAGATGATCTGTGACGTCACTGCTGTCGTTGGTGCTGCAGAGACTCAGTGACTGGCTCCCGGCGGCTTTACAGAGATTTATTCTGAGTTTCAGCTCATTGTTCAGTGTCTGGCTGACTTCACTGTTTTGGTTCAGGCTCACGTCTCTCAGAGAGTCGTTTACAGCAGCAGCAGCAGCTGTTTTCAGAGGAAAAGGCTCTAAAACCCCACCGTTCACTACCTGCTGAACAGCAAACACACAGTAGTACTCGTATAAACTACTAAAAAACGTTGAGCTGTGATTTTTCTGGCAGATTTTGCGATTTGGGTTTCATCAAAGATTTTTCTTCACATTAAAGTTTCAGCTATTACAACTAGAAAACTAAAAGTAGAGCAAGAAAGCTGTTGGACACATGTATAATAGGAATTAAATTAAAAACCTGCCTTAGGAAGAAAAAAACAGCATCAAATCACAGTTTATCGCTGCAAAAACTGAAATCCTAAAGGTAAAAATATCTTGTTTTTGGTGCAATTAGTCCAGTATTTATGTCATTTCAGGTTTTTCTTCCTGATTTGAATCAATTTGGTCTTATTTATGAAAATAAGACTAACGTTTTCTAAAAAAAAAAGACTAAATTGACTAAAAATAACATAAAAAAAAGCTTGAAATAAGCAAAAGAAACAACTGGTAAATCTATTAGAATTATTTGGAACATTTTCTTAAAAAAAAAAAAGATTAAATTGACTAAAATTAAGGAAAAAAATCCTTGAAATAAGTAAAATCACCTGAAAAACTATCAGAATTATCTAGGATGAGATAATTCTACTCATATTTGGACTAATTGTACCAAAAACAACCTATTTTCACCCGATGACATTTCAGTTTTTGCAGTTTTGGGCCTTATTCAGACTTCCCTATATTCACTAGTAACTGGTAAACACAGTGAAGCATTCAGCAGCTGAAGAGACAGATATTTCCATCAGGAATTGGTAGAAACCAACAAAAATGCACAGAAACAAGGCTCCAAATGAATAACGGAGTCTTCTGAACGTGCAAATAAGGATAAAATAAGGATAAGTGCAGGTTAAAAGATGAATTATAACAAGGTCTATGTGTTATATAAATACCGACCAAAGGGAGAATTGCACAGTTTCAGAGAGAAGCTCCAGAGATTAACATTTAAAACTATATTAGGATGATTTTTCAGTTCTTAAAACCTCATTAGTGAAAATCACAGCTTCAGAAACGAGACCTAAACTGATCTCAGCACTTTAAAAAGGCCTCGTGGTTTGGTTCTGAGGTTCAGAGGCAGCAGCAGTTTGTTTGGTGCTGGATGTGTTGATGGAGGATAAAGCACTCGGCCCTTTTTTTGTCCTGATGGACGGAGACGCAGAGATGGAGCTGACCCCGTCCTGGTTTTAGCTCCTCTGGGCTCCTGCTGCATGTGGAGCAGGTGCTCGGCCTCCAGACAATCAGCCTCGGTCCACAGAAACGTCAGACTCGTTAAACAACGTCACCGACGATCCTCCGAACAGCAGAGGATCGAAGAGGAACAACGTTGGTGTCGGGAAAATCGAGTTACGTTAATGTCATTGTGTAAAATTAGACCCAAGGAGAGAGAGAGAGAAAAAAAAGGCTCGTTAGAGGAAGATGGAGACTTGCTGCCAGGAGAGGGGGATGTCTGCCTGTGAGGAGAATCAGAGAATCAGAGGCCTGGAAAATATGAAACAGGTGAAGATGAATGAATGAAACTGTATTTGCTGCTTAACCAGCATATTAGTATCATTAAAATCACAGTAAAACAACCTCAGCTCCATCACTAAATAAAAAAAACCTGATACAGGGATGAGTTTTATTCATAAATGACATGAGAGAAGCTCAGCTCCAACGCTGGTAAATGTTAGCACTTCAGAATTAAAGTCATATATTTAAATGTGTTTATCTCTCTGTAAGAAGGAATGACAACAATCACAACGTGTGAATGTTGTAAATGGCACAAAGAAACGTTGTTAACAGCTTTCTGTCTCTGATTTATGTTACTGGACTGAAGGAAATCAGCTTTAATTGGTGTAATTGTTGATTTAATTTGCTTTTATTAAGCACATTACCTGAACTACCTGAAATAGTGGTGGCTATCTGTCATTGAAGAGTGTTAATCTGTAAATTTCTGTATTTTATCTACAACAACGCTGCTTCATCCTGATTCTAATGATCAACTCGTTTTCAAGCAGCTGAAGTTTGTCAAGGACTCGTTAACCTGTTAAATAAACTGATGCAGCAGCAGAAAAGAGTTTTACTCATAAATCACAGTATTAAACCTCAGCTCCAACATTAAATAAAGTATTTTATCTGCAGTAAAACACAATGTTACTGTTACAGCATCAATATATATCATCAATATCCACATCAACAATACAATAAGACAATAGTTTAATATAATATCAGTAGTAGAGACTATTTATATATTTAATATTTAATGTGGTTATTTAATTGTCTCCTTTTTAAACATCTTACAGAATATATTCTTCATGTTCTATAATGATCCTCAGTGTGATTTCTATGATTTTATGGACAAATAATTGACCTTTGAACTCTTATTTTACTAATTATTGAACTTTGCATTGCAGATAATTTAACTTATTTCCATATTTTTCCTGATTTGGGTCAGTTTCGTCTTGTTTTAAGTTTTAAATAAAGTATTTTTATCTGTAGTAAAAGACAATTTTAGATTTCTTTGTAATATTCTAACTATATTTGCTCTGTAACATCAACATAAATAGATTCTGACTCTTCTGTAGTCACCTCACATGTTGTAGATTTATTTTCATTCCAGGTTTTAGTCCAATAACCTTTGTTTTTGTGGAAATATTCCACATTTATTATCATTTATAGCAGGAAAACTGAAAAATAGGCTTAAGTAACCACTTAATCTTTAATCTTTAAGCAGATTTTACAATAAAATAGTTAAGTCGTGTCATATTTAAACGTTTTCCTCAGTGCTTATCCAGCATAAATACTTAATTTGTCTTTGTTTCTGGGCCATTGATGATTCTAGTCGCCTCATGTTCATTATAAGACTGTTGGTGAAGTATAAAACCTTCCTCAAACCCCTTTATCAGTGAGAAAATTGATGATTGCCCAAGCGCAATTTTTTTTTTCAGTCAGACAATTTGGCAGCTAAAGTGGAGGCAGGAGAAAATGCTTCAGTATGAGACCAGCAGGAAGCAGCTACTAGAGGAGGTGATGTGGCTCGCTCCAGATTCTGCTTTGTATTTTCTTTTTCAAATCATAGCGAATTATTAAAAAAAAGAAAGAAATTCACATTTTTCTACCGTCTCACATTACACTGTGAAACCTCTGATGTATTATTGAACATTGCCAGGACTTCATGATCATCACATCAGTATTCAGTGGCTGCTTTTCAGATGTGAAGGAAAAACTGCTGCGTGTCGTTTCTCCAGCAGTAATCGAGCAGGACGACATTCATGCAGTAACTTCTGCTGAATTTATTGATCCCACTAAAAACCTTTACCATCAGGGCCATAACTGAGCTGCTCTGCTTTTTATTTGAATCATGTTTTTATTATGTCATAGCAGCAGCTATGAATGTGATAATTGTTCCTCTGGTCCTAAAATATCTCCACAAGGAAATTGCACAAAATAGTTGGTAAACACAGGTGTTGCTGATGATTCAGAGTGTTTTCATCGAGGAAAAATCATGCAAAACAACACCTGACTCTGTTTGAGTCTAATTACTATGATTAGTAGCACCTGTGTTTAATTACCAATCACTAATCAATATAGAAAGCTAATATTTTGAGGAGGTGAATAGAGGCTAATGCAGGGGTGCTCAAAGTGGGGTCCAGGGACCTCCAGGGGTCCTTGAGGAGGTACCTGAAAAAAAGGGGAATCATTTATTTTCACTATAATTCCACTATGACAAAGTGTAGAATCATTTGTATAGAGAATTCACACCATTTAAAACAAATAAATGTATTTAATGTATTCAATTTTTATGTGTTTATCTTTTTATATTCAGCATTAATGTGAAAATGAATGGGGGAAACGAATACATATACAATATTTTAATTAAATACACTGGAAAATCAAGCTAATGGTGCGATAATAAATAGAGGTCTCCAGAAAAAATTTGACACAACTGATATTTTAAGACTTGTAGGGCCTAAATAATTCTATTTTATTACTTAATTCCAACACAAAATGATCAGAAACAGTCATTATTAATCATAAATATACATGGAAAAGGCATATTTGGTATTATTTTATTGTCCCAAGCAATTTACCAAAAAGTGGCCCCATTTACCTGATGGAATCCTACAGTTTTTATATTTTATCATATAATTCCAATACAAAATGATCAGAAACAGTGTAATTGTTAATCATAAATATATGATATAAGCCTTTTCCATATATCAGGCATATTTGTGTTATTGACCCATGCAATTTACCAAAAAGTGGCCCCATTTACCTAATGGAACCCTATACACTTTCCTGTTTTTATTCGATTTTTTTAACATCCCTAATAATATTAGTACCAAATCATACCAATAGTACCAAAGATCATCTCAGTATAGTTTTACACTTCTTTGTCTTTGTGGATTGAACACTTTTTAAATATGGGACAGTATTAATACACTCTCTCCTGTCACATATACAGTTAAATTTACATAATGGATATTTCAAGATTTATAGAACCTAAATAATTATATTTTATTGTATAATTCCAACACAAAATGACCAGAAACAGCCATTATTAATCATAAATATACATGGAAAAGGCATATTTGGTATTATTTTATTGTCCAAAGCAATTTACCAAAAAGTGGCCCCATTTACCTGATGGAATCCTACAGTTTTTATATTTTATCATATAATTCCAACACAAAATGACCAGAAACAGCCATTATTAATCATAAATATACATGGAAAAGGCATATTTGGTATTATTTTATTGTCCAAAGCAATTTACCAAAAAGTGGCCCCATTTACCTGATGGAATACAAGTAAATAGCATATTTGGTATTAACGGTGTTTACCTGATATCACCCTATATTTTTTGTGCCATGAGATAAAAACGATCATGATGCTTTTTTTTTCCAAATGATCTCACTTGTGAAAACATCACTTGCTCAGCCACTAGTCAGGCATTAACAAACCACTCCTGCTCATTGTGCCAGGAACATGAAAGCAGCAGCTCCGGCCCAACACCATGGAAACCCTTCAGGCTGCTGCCGCCGTGCTTTTAGCAGCAGGAGCTGTCACTGCACTGACAGTGAGTGAACCATCAAAGACATTCCCTCCATTATTCCCCCCCCACACACACACACACACACACTTAAGAGTTCTGAATTTCAATGCCGACGAGGGCCACGCAAGAACTGCACCATAAGAGCAGGAGTGGGTCCACGGGCCTAATGACGGAGCTGAGGTGCAGCGTTTACCCTCGGGTAGAATGAATTCCATTTGCAATTTAAAAGAGATCACATTTTCCTGCGCGTGCAGCGACCTGGCCCTGACTCAAATCACTGAGAATTCACCCAGCAGCCGTCCGGTCTGACCCTCACAGCAACGAATGTGTCAGCGATGGGGTTTTTTTTTCTCAATTCGGGACGATCTCACACAGTCAGGCAGGATTAATCAGGCAAACATCTCCTCAAACAAAACATTGATGTGAACAGCACCTGGGAATACTGTGTCATTTGCTCTGACAAACCGTGAAGAATGGGTACTAATTTTTCAAATTAATGTGGGAATTAAAATGAGAAGAGTTTTTGTGCAAAATGGTATAATTTAAATGTGCTCTCGATTTAATTGCTTTAGTTTAAAGGCCAACTGGAAAAACAGGTCATTTATTCCCTTGGATACAGAATGACTGCAGCAGGGAACACTTGTTATTTTATTAGATTTATTCTTTGTTAGCTTATATATATATAATATCATTTCACTAGTGTATGTGGCATATAGGGTGATATCAGGTAAATGGGGCCACTTTTTGGTAAATCGCTTGGGACAACAACACAGTTAATAATGACTGTTTCTGATCATTTTGTGTTGGAATTATGTGATAAAATATAATTATTTAGGGACTGTGCCATTTTTTTTAGTTTCAGGTAAAATGGGCCATCCTAAATGACAAAGGGGAATTCAAATTCACAATTAATTCATCGTTAGTTTCAATGTTAAATTGCTTAGAGCCATTAAACAAACTCATATTGCTGCTATTAGAACAGATCAGTTATGTGTTGTACAAACACACGTTAACACACTACGTATACAAGCTAAGCTAACGCTATAGCATCCAGCCATATGTAACAAGCTAAGTTACACAAACAGTAAAAGTAATAGCTTAGAACCCCATAACTTTAAGTTAAAATGCATTAAACAAACTCATATTGCTGCTATAAAACAAGAACAGATCAGTTATGTGTTGTACACACAGACATGCTAGCAAATATAGGTGTACACGCTAAGCTATCAAGCTAAGCTAGCACTACACAAAAGCTAGCATCCAGTCATATGTAACAAGCTAAGTTACACAAACAGTAAAAGTAGTGACTACTATGAGTTGCACTAATTTCACATGACAATCAACATACTGTCCATGACCAAATGTCACACACATGTGTGTGTGACCCATTTTATCTGAACAACGTGGCCCATTTTATCTTAGGGGGTTAAGGTAGATTGAACCAACAAGATAAACATCACTTTCCCCAAAAAGTATGTTAATATATTAAACTAACATAATTATTTCTGATGGATGCCATCAAAACAGATATCATGCATAGTTTTAAATAGATTAATCATCCTTTATATAATAGTTTAGTTAGATTTATCATCCCAGGCTACTTACTCTGCACTTTTCTGGTTCAGTCTGGTTTAACAGTTTTAAATCCTTTTAGTCATTGGCTCTAATTTCCAGAGGGGCTGGGATCCCAAACTGTAAATGGCCCATTTTACCTGATCTCACCCTATTGTATGTTTTAAATGGTTTGCTGTGCATAGTGTATGTGTGTTTAACTTTGGAGGAGCCAAAGTCAAACTTCTACTGAATTGGACAATAAAAGTAATTATCCAGTCAATCAGCTGCAACATGAATGGCACCAGATTTACTAATTGTTGGTTTATATTGTAATTTCGTGTTTGACTTTACTCAAAGGTCACAGAAGTTCTTTTATATATCAGAGTGGATGGAAGTGTCAGAACTTTCTAACAATGCACTCTTCATTGTGTCATGTTGAAATTGGTGCCAACTCCTGCGTTATAAAACACTTGTGTCGCTTCAGTGAATAACTTCGCCTCGGTTATTTTCTTCTTTTCAACAGAAAACTGATGTTAGCTGTCAAGGCAGCAGATTGAGTCATTGACTCACTGATGCTTAGCAAGTGTCTAAAAGTCTCTAAATAAAAACACATATTCTCAGTTTACCCAACCTCATGTTTCAAGGAAAAGGCTTTTTTTCACAAGCTAAATGGTTCAATTATCGGACTTTCACATGAGGCAGATTTAATAATCGTTTTCATGTTAACCACTTAAGCCCCAGGTCTATTTTTTCAGTTTTTCTGCTATGAATGATAATAAATCTGGAAAATCTCTATAACTATGAAGGTTATTGTACTTAACCTGGAATCAAAATAAATCTACAACATGTGAGGTGACTACAGAAGAGTCAGAATCCATTTATGTTGATGTTACAGAGCAAATAGAGTTAGAATATTATAAAAAAAAATCTAAAATGATGTTTTACTACAGATAAAATCCTATTTAAACCATAAAACAAGACCAAACTGACCCAAATCAGGAAAAAAAAATTGAAATAAGCTAAATTATCTGCAATGCAAAGTTCAATAATTAGTAAAATAAGAGTTCAAAGGTCAATTATTTGTCCATAAAATCATATAAATCCCAGAGGATCATTATAAAACATGAAGAATATATTCTGTAAGATGTTTAAAAAGGAGATTATAAAGGAGCCAATTAAATAATCACATTAAATATTAAATACCTAAATAGTGGTTAGTTGCAGCCCTACTACTGATATTATATTAAACTATTGTCTTATTGTATTGATGATGTGGATATTGATGATATATATTGATGCTGTAACAGTAACATTGTGTTTTACTACAGATAAAATACTTTATTTAATGTTGGAGCTGAGGTTTTCATCAGAGGGTTTGGGATTTTAACAGTTTAAAGGATAATTTCAACATTTTACAACACAAACCCTATGTTTTCCTATCTTTTACTGTCCGTTAGACTCATCCTTAGAAGAAATGTATAAATGTATTCCAGTATTGAGCAAGTAGCAGCAGCCCACTTCACAGCACACGCTATAATAGAAGCAGATGGGGCGTGTACAGTCCATATGTGTGTGTCATCTATAAGCCGCTGCCAGGTTCAGCTTGTTATCAGACGGGTGACGACAGGAACCTTCCACAAGTCTCCTGAGAGTCTTATGAGAGTTTCTGGACATCACACGTGTGGAAACATGAGCTGCTGACAGCAAATCATAATTTAACCAAACAGATGAAACATGTAAATAATCAGGGGTCAGCCAGATTTCATGCATTTCTATTTTTTTTTTCCATTTTTTACTCCTTTCTTTGCAGAAAACTACAATTTAATGGCTATTATAGTTGCTGCTTGCACATAAATGCCCATAAACAAAAATCAATTTATCCCATGTACATAATTCTTTGTGGGGGATTATTCTAGAGACATAAAAACACATCTGTATGAGTAATATTTATATTTTTTAAGTATAAAATGACATAGACTTCAATGGGTTAATCATCGATCTCAACATAATTTATATTTATATTCATGGATATTCAAGGAAACACACGATCAGTTAATAAATAACTAAGTCTATAAAAATAAAACAGATAAATAACATCATCGCTGAGGTTGTACCTTGCAGCACTTGATGGAAGAAAACACCAGCGGTTGCCATGGCAACTGCTAATCATCCCCTTAGCTCCCACACCCCCAAAGTTGAGACGTGATTAATTTATCGTACCCCCGTGACACCGCCGTCTCTGGACAAGCTCTCAGCCAGACAATGCAATTACTTACGTTTGTTCTGTTTTATTTATGAGGCACAGTCACCTCTCATGATATAGTGCGGCGGATTAAATTAGAGACATCAGCCCCGGCCGTTCTGCAGCCAAAGCAGTTCAAGTAGCTCGCAAAGTAGGGGAATAATTGTTTATTTAGGATCCCTGTCACCATAGTAACAGCTATTCTTATCCATCAGTGGGAACTCTTTAAAAGTTGACTGTAATTTTGATGATATATATATTTTTTTAGTGTACTAATTCTGTTCATATTAGTTCAAACAATACATTTTTATCATCTTATAGTCTTAACGTCTGTAACCTAGCAACAACACATGCGGTTAAAAGTTCTTATAAGGTTTTTTTTGTCTTTTTTCCTTTGCCAGTGTGGAAATTAATAACCAAGGTGTGTTTGATGTTCTCATATATTTCTTAACGTACTAGACTTTGCAATAAATAGTGCAGTGAAATATCTATTGTGTGTGTGTGTGTGTGTGTGTGTTCTCTGTATACCATCAGGAAGTGTTAGAGTCCTGTGTGACCTCTGAAGCAGGGGTTAGCAGCACAGTAATGAGCACCGCCATCTGTTTTCTGTCTCTCGCTCCATTCCTCCTTCACTCATCCTGTTTAGATCTGTCACTCACGCTGTGAGTGTTTTTATTCGTAATAGGCTGTGTAGTATAAATTACGTCTTGTCATCCTAATTACTAATGGCTCTTTGATTTGAAGGAGCCATATTATGACACCTTTTTGTTGTTAATGAGGCATGTGTCGTGTCAGTCTGTGAAGAATCACAACTGATATCACTATAATATCATATGTGCCAGATGCGGTTTTACAGAATGTATTTCACTATGTGATTTGCTTTTTTTGTTGCTTTAAACCTATTATGAAGTAAATGTTTATTGCGCAGTAGGACAATGACGCCATCAGGGTTTAGATTAGGTCTCCCATAAGCCTCATTTCACGATGCAATTCTGTCCAATTCTTCCCCTAACACCAAGTTTCAACAAAATCGACCCAGTAGTTTTTCCGTAATCCTTTTCACAGATAAACAGACAGACAAATGGCACCGAAATCAATAGCTCCTCAGAAGGTAACCATCACTGTGTCTGAAATCATGCCCTGATTCACTCATTCACTGTCCCATTGACACTGCTTTTTAGCTCCATTGTGGAATATTTCGAGGGCACAAAGGGGATTTATTTATACACTCAGCATTCAGACAATCACTTTAAATGGCAGAGGGTTAATGTAGTTTGCTCTATAATAAAAAGGGAGTTATTTCGGACAAAGCTAGTGCAGATAATCGCACCAAAAAGAAGGTAGTTGTGTATTTCGAAGGGGTCCCAGCACAGATCCTTGAGGTACACCTTGTTGTTAATGTAGTTTGCTATATAATCAACAGAGTTATTTCAGACACAACTAGTGCAGATAAATACACCAAAAAAAGGTAGTTGTGTATTTCGAAGGGGTCCCAGGACAGATCCTTGAGGTACACCTTGTTCTTAATGTAGTTTGCTATATAATCAACACAGAGTTATTTCAGACACAGCTAATGCAGATAAATACACCAAAAAAAGGTAGTTGTGTATTCTGAAGGGGTCCCAGCACAGATCCTTGTGGTACGCCTTGTTGTAATATAGTTTGTTATATAATAAACAGGGAGTTATTTCAGACACAGCTAGTGTAGATACATGCACTAAAAAAAGGTTTTTGTGAATTAAGAAGAGGTCCAAGCACAGATCCTTGAGGTACACCTTGTTGTTATTTGTGGGGCAATAATAGCTGTACTTTATTTGTAGAATTGTTTTATTACATGCACCCGCAGAGCTGGTCATAGCAATTAACAAAGACATTACAGAAGCTTTCAACAGCCTCGAACAGTCAACATTCATTTATAAAGGCACACACAGCAAGTTGAAAGATACTCCACTATACAACTGACCCAGTACATAAAAATACAACTTATTACAATTACAGCTGCATTTTACTACTGCGATTACAGCACAAAAATATTACTATATGACATCCACTCTATTTCTCATTTAAGAGAGCAAAATACTGTACTATTGGCTCCAATGTGGCAATTCAGTCATTAAACATCGTAACATCAACATCTGTGTTCATGCAGAAGGATTTATGCAACTCAGCCTGAGTGGGAAAAAAAGAAGAAAAAGAATAAATACCTGAGTAAAACAACACTGTAATGTAATAAGAAAGAGAAAAATCAATACTGAAAGATACCTAAATATGCCACGAAATAATCAAGAAAACAAAAAAGCATAAGAAGACTTTTTTTTTTTAATAAAATAACTGATCATTATCCACTAATTAAACTGCAGTGAAGAAATAAACATTTTCTGCCAACATTAAACCTTGGTTAGGCACTTGCGGTAAATGAGCTGTGAGCATGACAGAAGTAGCAGGGCCCCGTTCTTTGATTTCTAATAGGACTGTTGATCACTGCACATACTTTATAAGTTTTATTCTAGGGTTTCGTCGTCATTAATTGAATATATTGGCAAGTAAAGACTTCAGTAATGCGTAAAGTCTTTGCTAGTAAATCTGTTGTGCTGTCAAATACAAACAGTAATAGTTTTATGGGGTAAAAATACATCTTAACTTGGGTGCCAATCATTTGTAAATATCAGTACGACTTTAATATATATATATATATATATATATATATATATATATATATATATATATATATATATATATATATATATATATATATATATATGTATATATATAAAGAGAGAGAGAGAAATCCATGTTATAAAACAATGTTGGCCAACTTGACGAATTAATATTAGCAAGCTAATGTTTACTTTGTCAGTTTGTTAGCATAATAGCAAGTTATAATAGCTTTTTTGGGTTGGGTGTTAGCATATTAGCAACAACCATAGCAGCTATATTAGGTTGTATGACTTAAGTACGACTTTATTTTATATATATATGGAGAAATCCATGTTATCAATAAAATGATGTTAGCCAACTTAACTATCTAATTAAGCTAATGTTTTTTAGCATAATACCAAGCTATAATACCTTTTTTGAGCTGGTTGTTAGCATATTACTAAGCTATATTAGTTTTGTCAGTTGGTTGATATTATAGTAGCAGGCTAATTCTAACAACTGGCATTTACTGTTTTTTAATATTTAGTAATAATTAATCTGTGTACAAGCTAGTTTTGTGATTCACCTGTGTGGACTAGTGGTAAAATATCTTTTACTAAGTATTTATAACCAGGCAAAGCTTGAATTTATGAACAGCCCAACTCTGGCTCCTGGTCTATTATTTTCTCTGAACCCAAAAAACAAATGCATGATCAAAACCTCTACTCTAATAACTATCATTAACAGTAAATAATACGCCAGTGGGATACGCATTCATAGATTCCCACCCAAGCCACATATTTTTTTTTACCTTTTTTTTTTGCATATTTTTCTATAAAACCGCAAACGTGGCAAATATTAATAACACTGTAATGGTAACAGGCATTAGAACAGACTGGCAATACTGGGAGCAAGTACCCAGTTGTTTTCATGTAACAGGTTATACACAATACAATCAATTCAGGAAAAAAAAACAATTAGAAACAGTGGTTGTTAAACGAATTGAACAGTTTTGCAGCATTCCCCCATAACATCAATATGATGACAATAAGGTCTTTTACTCAGATGGGGATGATCAGTGGTCCAGCATGCTACTAAAATAACAGACATTCTTCTCCAATGAAACTAAAATCTGTGGCATAACTTAGATCCCTTGCTAGCAGGGATCCCAGCTACAGAATATGGCACGGGTGAGGTAATAGCTTGCACATAGCTTGCCCCCGAAGAGTGATATGTTTGGAGTAGCACACAGAAAGAAGAAAAATACACATTGTTCACAACTGCAACGACAAGATCAGACGTCGGAGGACATACCGCTGGACAGAGAATAGTACAGCCTCGGTTAGCATAGTATCATATGTGTGTTTTTAAGTACTTTCAGTGGTCTGTGTTACGCTCAGCAGGGCTCAGACGCTGTTGGGGTTGTAACAGAGCATGTTCAGTTGCAGGTTTTCGTCCCAGTGTCTGAGGATGATGAAGAGCTGGTTGGCGGCGGCCTTGACGGAGGCCAGGTCCCGGCCTTCGGGGACGTCCTGCGCGCTCAGCCACATGCTGGCTTTGGCCGCCACCATCTCCCACTCTATGAAGTAGCTGGCCGAGGTGTGCTCCAGCCAGGCCAGGGCCACGGCCGTGGCCCACACCATGCTCTCCGTGTCGAGCATCCTCTTCGGTGGGCCGCCGGGCGACGCCGTTTCCGAGCTTCCGGAACCGGAGTTCCGTCCGCTGTCGCCCTGGGAGTTCAGGGAAAGCGGCGGCGGAGGAGGAGTGGACGGGCTACACGACGAGGAAGCCCGGGCCTCCGTCCAGGATCTCCTGGACGGGTGCTGAGAGGGGCTCTGGCCGCCCACGGTTTGATCCGCGGGTTGCGGACACGTCTCCGGTTCGGACGGCGACGCGCGGCCATCGTCGGTGCTCTCAGCCCGCCGGGAACTAGAGTGAGACAGGTGGCTCAGGCTGGTGCGGTGGCTGGCGAAGGGAGACGTCCACTTCAACTTGTCGATGGGGACGTTGATGGCGTCGCACAGAGCCAGGTCTAGATGAAACGCACCACAAGCTAACTGCAGCAACACCTGTACGCAGGGAAATAGTTTGATATCAAATATTATTTCACTGGTTTTGCAACCTTTAATCAGTCGACAGCATAGGTGTCAAACCCAAGGCCCGGGGGCCAAATCTGGTCCACCACCTCATTTTCTGTGGCCCCTCTAGAGCTTCACAGACTTGTGTGATTTATTGAGAGATGGGAATAAATGACACGCTGGTCCAAAACCTTTTTCTCAATCGGCCACGAAGGTTATTTAAAAACAGGAAAGTTTCTGTTTTTCCTTATTTTCCTTTGTTGAAGTACATCTGTCATTACTTTCTTGTACTTTCTATTCTTCAGCAACACAAAACTATAGATTCCAATCTTTGAAAAATCCATTAAATAGATCAAATAGTGGTTATCAGCATATTCTTGTATGATTCTCTAGATATCTGTTGCTGCAGCATTTTAATAATTAGATGCTAACAATAATATAACATTATTTCTGCATCAGCATATTTAAAAATTCTGTTTAAAAAACTTAAAAAAGGCAATTATGGAATATATTAACACACATAATAATACAAATAATATGTAGATACATATATATGATCTTTATAACCAGAACACTGATGTGGCCCAGGAAGAAACTGAGTGACTCGTCTTTTTAAGACTTGTTTTAAGACTGTTCTCACACTGGACGACAGTTTTGTACATACTCTGTCCATAATTGCATATTTCCATTGTATTTTATAATTTATAGTCTTTAACATATTTTATATCTTTTTATTCCTGAACACTGGGCTTCCCCCGGGACCAGGGAATCAAATTTCATGTTGAATGACAATAAAGAGTCCTTGAATTCCTTGAATTTATATAAAACTTAATACTTATGCCACGGCCTATTTCACAAACCTACCAGCAAAGAAAAGATTAGTTTGTATTTGAATTAAATACGTACTACATCCATATTAAAGACTAAAACCTCACCTGTAGTAGTTAGGTCATTATGAATATGATGATTTTTAGTGAATATTTTCAGGTATTAAATGTTTACTAGTATCATATAAAATATGTTTTTACTAAAACCTCAGAGAATGTGATACAGAAAAGTTAGCAATTACCAAAGTTAGTTATCAATTAAATTTTAAATGTCTTTTTTAGAAGTTGAATAATACATCAGCACCGTGCTGCATAATTTGCAGCAAATAAGGCCTGATTAATTCACCAGAGCCCTAAATGCAACTTATTCCTTTTTTCCCTATTATTTTATATTATTTAATTAAGTATTTGCGACTAAATAGGGTCCTACGCATCAACAAAATTCTCTCCATGTCTCTGAAAGTCTCTCCAGATAAAATCCACAGTGTATGTGAAGCACATGCAGGTTGACGGAGCATTCACGTGTACGGATCCCACCAGAGGAATGTAGTCTTTACTCTCGTTGTCACTCTCTCCGATGGAATCTCCAGACTTGCTGTGTGTTCGGCACATGAAGCCTTTGGCAGCTCGAGTCAGGAGACGGGTCCTGCTGAGGGCCAATCTTAAAGAGGACGGTGGAAACCACAGGGTTCAGTACTATCAGACAGGATCTACCACTTCTAGCAGTTAAGGGAAAGCGATCGGTTCCTGCAGTCATGCTGGTACATTTATAGACCTCAATGCTAACAGGATATAAAGCTTGAGATCATATTCCCATAATGTCCTGAAGATTATTTAAAATAACTTTGGTAATGTCTTAAACAGAGTAAATAAGTACAAAGCCAAAGGTTTATTTTCCAGTTTTCCAGCTATAAAGGATGATAAATACGTAATATCTCTACAATCACAGTTATGAACTTAAATCTGGTGTCAAATAAACCTACAGAAGAGTCAGAATCAACTTATGTTGCTGTAACACTGTGGGGAAAATGAGATGAAGTCATGAAAACAAGCAATTACCCATTATTCAGTTTAAAATAATTCATTTTTACCTGGCAGAAAAGAGGCTCTCCACTGATTTCAGAGACTGGTCAGAGGTGATAGACGGACTCCTCTGGGAGACTGAGAGACACAGAGGCAGAGATTTAAGTCAGATGAGGAGAAGAAAGACAGAAAGAAACAGCAGCTGTGGCATTTCTGTCTGTGCAGTCTCACTTAATAAAAAATAATGCTTCCACTGAGATGTAACAGTGACGTCTGAGGACATACAGCAGCCGTCTATCCTCTGCTGAGCATGTGTGTGTGTGTGTGTGTGTGTGTGTGTGTGTGTGTGTGTGTGTTCTTCATTGTTTTTTGAAAAGGTCCAGACAGTGTTTGTCAATACCCGCCACAAAACTGCGCTTTCTCCTGTCATCACTTACAAGAACAGGGGACTAAAATGTCAATAATCTCATGTTTCACATTTGGAGCAATGTGCCGATGTTGCCCAGAAACCAAGAGGCGACTGCCAGGCAGTGTGTGTGTGTGTGTGTGTGTGTGTGTGTGTGTGTGTGTGTGTGTGTGTGTGTGTGTGTGTATGTGTGTCAAAGGTCTCCATGGAGAAAATTGATGAGACACAGCGAATTCACTAACCGGCTGATGTGCTGCTCTTACCCTCTGTGAAGCTGCATCTCTCCCAGCCGGAAGAAGAGGGTGTGCTGCAGGGAGAGACTCCATCTTCTCCATCTGAGACACAAACCACAAAGATTTACAGGATTGTTTCCCCAGAACCTAACTGGATATTTTTGCTGACGCAATTCACATGCATCTGTAGCTTCCGTGCACCTGTTGTTTAACTGCTCGTGCCAAACAGATGCTGGATCAGTCTTAGCTCCTGCTGTTGCTATGCCACCGGCTTAAAACCAGTTAAAATGTTCTGCCCTTTTACTGAAGTTGGAGTATTTTTAAACATGAGTAAACAGCTTTTTGAGTGATAAATATATCATAGTGATGCAAAACTCCCAACCTTTTCTACTTTAAATGAAACCACATTTGAATAAACATAAATCTTGCTTCAAATGAAAGAATCTCATATCTCTAATCCTTCTATCATGTTCAGCTGCTAGTCATATAATAAGAGTATCAAATGTGAAACTTGTATTTCACACAGACTGTTAGTTTTTAATATTGATGAATAAAACTGACAACTAATTGGGCATCTCTGAAAATGTGAATATTGTGGAATGATTGAATATTGCAGACACCTGGTGCCACATTCTAATCAGCTGATTAACTCAAAACACCTGCGAAGGCCTTTAAATGGTCTCTTAGTCTATTTCTGTGGGCTTCACAATCATTAGGAAGACAAATTATTACATAGTCTTTGCTAAAAAGGCTGTTGACTATTTGATAGTGGTTCCAGGTGAATGTTATTTTTGCATCTTTGAGGATTAGGAAACGAAACCATTTCCCGTAGGCTACATTTCAACAGGTAAAATCGAACAAACACCGAAAAAACAAATGCTTAAATCCCATCTAATTATCATGACAGTGAAGTAGTCTCACGTGAGAGAGATGTGCATTATCTGCCTCGTTAAAAGGAAAATTAAACACAGTCAATCAAAGTTAGCATTTCTTCCAGCAGGAAAGGAAGGCCAGGCAAAGAGGAGGACTGTTGGAAACTGTCAATAGTCAATAGAGATGCTGCTGTAAATGTAGCCGAGGCTAAAATCTAAAAGGATATGCAAGGAATCTGACTGTTTTAAAGTCATCTTCAGTCACAGGATGAATTATCTGTCAATAATAGGCTATGATTTGGATGTTTGGATGGATGTAAGTAGTAAATAATGTGTCTAAACAGGGCAATAACATATTAGATCATATAAATACACATATATATGTCAGTATATTGTATATTACACTGCCATTCAAAGGTTTAGGGTCGCCCAGACACCCAAACTTTGCTTTCAGTGTTCTATCTTCTCTAAGCAGCTAAACTGTTTTCAGCTGTGCTAACATGTTAGCATCAAGGGTTTTCTAATCATCCACTATGTAGATATTGAAGCACCAAAAACCAGACATTTGCAGATAAACATTAGTGATGTATAGAGTGGATTTATGATTAGTTTAAAGTTATCTTCATTGAAAAAACAGTGATTTTCTTTAAAAAATAAGGACATTTCTTAGACTTCAAACTTTGAATGATAGTATTGAATCTTTATCCCAGTATTTGAACAAATCCTTCCTATTTATATATGTAATTATAGCATATTATAAGCATTTAATATGAACTGCAGCCTACTGTTGAGCAGCAGGACGTCTTCAGCCTCCTCTGACATGCCTCCAGACTGAGATCGGCCCAGTCCGATGGAGTACGCTCTGTTCTTCCTGCTTCCTGAGCGAGAGCGAGAGTGGGAGCCCCTCTTCAGACCTTCTGAAAAACAATAAAAAGATTATTATTATTTTTTTAATACACAGACTAAAGTAAATTTGCAGCTGACCTTTATCTGTAATCCGCTCCAGGTGAATAACATTTTTGGATTCTTGGTATTCATTCATATTCAGATACAGGTCAAAGCCAACAACTAAAGTGAATATTAATACCATTTAAAGGAATATCCCCATGTTCCTGCATTGAAAGTTAAAAGGAATAATTTGACATTCAAGATCATGACAAAACTCCAAAAACAAGCTTCAGCATGTTAAATATAGATCTTTACAGGGGTTGGTTTGCAGATGTTTCAGGCAGATAGGAATAGCAGTTTCCTCCTGCTTCTAGTTTCTACGCTAAGCTCCTTTCTTTTTCTTTTTATCAAAGCACGCCCACCTTACTGTGTGAATTAGTCACATAGTGTTCCCCACTCAAAAATCCAAATCCAGCAGGGTTTATCTCCTTGCATCTTCAAAGATATTGCTGTGATCCCACAGAAGTCCACTATCTTAAATCAAATATATTTACGGACTGTGCTTCTCGACTCTCGACTTTTCTGCCTTTTTTGGATTTTTCAAGTCACAGCGGGGGCGAAATCTGCAGTCGTGAGTTCAGGTTCAGGTTCATATTAAAGGGACAGAAGAGGATTTTGTTCCATTTCATCTAACTAAACTAAATAAACGTGTTTTCCATAATGCAGATTTACTCCTTTGATGAGGTCACACCTACAGACGTTATAGACCACAAGGAGGCTCAATAGAGACGTCTTCACATGAAATCTATATTACTTACCGGGGTTTATGTATTCAATGCATGTCTGCAAATATTCGTTAGTGTCAAGGTCAATGGGAACCAGCGCTGTGTGTTTGCTCAGGATATTGCAGGCCTTGCTGGTGTGAATAGCGTAGAGTTGGTATTTCCTCCCAGAGCCTGAGAATTATAATGAGCACAGAATGAATATGAGACATTACATGAACATTAAATGGGTTATATGTCACTTATGTCATGATCATATGTTGCCTGATAAACACAAAACACTGCCCATATTTCAGAAAACCCATATATTTTTTCGGTTTATAGGTTTTAGTCTATATTTGCACTACATTATATTAAACACAGCATCAGTGTTCTATTTATTTTCATGTCTTAAGTCTGTTTAGACCTTTGATGGAATTTACAAGTCAAATTTCTTGCAAATTATGAGAAAATACCATCATTTTGATGGCAGATATCACAAAAACATATTGTTAAATCCTGGTAAGACTGATATGTAACTTTAGTTTGATGTTTGTGTCATGGTTTAATTTTATTTGGTGGGTTTTTATGTGTGGATCTAACTAAACTCATGCAGGTAGAGAGGGGGAGGGTAGACTGAGGTGATAAGAAGACTCAGAACAGGTGTGTCTCACACATCAGTGGTGAAATCACTGCATGGAGACATCAGTGGTAAGAAAAACTTTACTTTAATCATAATGAACAATATAAGAACTTTATTTTGGTGACTTAAAGGCTAAAACATCTGAACTGATCATTTAAGCCCTGTTTATTTAACATTTAGTGTAAATTACTGGTGATTGGAGGAGTGATTTAATTCTTTTGTTTAAACGTATAAAGGCAAAAAACTGAGATCATGTGATTTTCTTTAAATATCGACCAGTTATTAATCGATTGATATCATGTTTAATATTGTAATCATTAAAATAGTTAAAATAATGAACATACAGTAGTTAAAATTAGGATTTATTTAAAATATTTAGGTATAAAAAGTTGAACTGAACTGAATTTGTCAGATAAGTTTAAAACTTGTCAAATCAAGATCAAAGTAGTTTAAATAGTTTAAAGAATTTGAGTCAATTTATTCTTTTCTTCCACTATTGTGACCAATAAATAGAATAACATGAAAGAGGATTGTTTCCCACTTTATAGTTTTCACAAAAAAAAACTAAAAATATACATAAACATTTTTGTTTATGGGCAGATTTGTGCAAGTGGTGAATATAATCATTAAAATCATCGTTCACGTCATTAAAATATTTTCTGCAAAGAAAATGGTACAAAATGGAAAAAATATGCATGAAATCTTTGGCTTAAATGGGTAAAGTATAAAATGACATAGACTTAAATGGGTTAAAGCAAAATGCAGCATGTCCATTTCCACTGCTAACACATACACACACACACACACACACACACACACACACACACACACACACACACACACACACACACACACACACACACACACACACACACACACACACACACACGCACACACACCCTGTGGGACATGAAGTGTCAGATTAATCATCAGGAGAGTCAAAGAGGGTTAAGATATGTTCTGCTGTGTGTGTGTGTGTGTGTGTGTGTGTGTGTGTGTGTGTGTGTGTGTGTGTGTGTGTGTGTGTGTGTGTGTGTGTGTGTGTGTGTGTGTGTGTGTGTGTGTGTGTGTGTGTGTGTGTGTGTGTGTGTGTGTGTGTGTGTGTGTGCACTGTGGAGTGGTGACTCATTATTGCAGCTGTGTTTTGATGTTGTTGGTGGTAGCGCTCGTCATCTCATTAGCTGGAAAGCTGCTATCTGTGTTTTAACCCTGTTTGTTGCTGGTGTTGTTGACTATTCTTCAACTCGAGCCTTAAAAACATAAAAGTCTCCACACCGGCTGTTAAATTCACTGAAAAACTCAGCAAGGGTCTCATTTTTTTTTAAAGTTACGTTACAACTCATGTAAAATAAGAAAAAAAAAATCATGAATGTTATAAATAACCCCTTTAAAATGCCTTACATGACAAAAGATAACATTTGTCAACCATACATAACACTAAAATTCAAAAGTCTGAGATTAATTTAGTGTTTTCCATTAAAAATCACACTTTTATTTACAGGTAACATGATTGCACAAGGGTTTTCTAATCATCCATTAGCATTCTGATGCAATGAGCATCATAGAATAGACATTTACCTCATTAGTAATGTATAGAGTGTATTTCTGATTAGTTTGAAGTTATATTCATTTGAACAGAAAATGCTTTTCTTCTCTTTTGACCCCAAACGTTTGACTGCTAGTGTTAGTATGAAATGAGATATAAAAGATATAGTTTGACATTTTGGGAAAAGATTTTCTTTTCTTGCAGAGATTTGGATGTTCTGTAAATGCGTAGCTGCAACAAGCAGCAGCAGCAGCATTAACAGTGTGAACAGGCAGGAAAAACACTGAGCCTGGATCTGTCCCAAGGTAACGAATCTGCCCACCAGACCCCGGAAAGGTCACTAATTTACATATGTGAATAATCCATTTTGTTACCTCTGGACAGAGCCAGAATAGCTGCTTCCCTGTTTCTGCCCTTTATGCTAAACTAAGATAATCGTCCTAACAGACACACGTTAGAGTGCATCGATTTTCTCCTCCAACTTTTGTCAAGGAAGCTATAGAACGTCAAACTAGACAAGAAATGCAGCAGCTGGATGTCAAATAGAATTTACCAGTGGAATCTCTGGAGTTTTATTCATATATTGCATGTGAAAACCTTATCTACGAGGCTAAATAAGGTGTTTTTATTTGTTGTGTGTTAGTAAACGTGATTTCTATGATTTTTATGGACAAATAATTGACCTTTTGAACTCTTATCACATTAGTCATTGAACTTTGGATTGCAGATAATTTGGCTTATTTAAATAAAGTTTTATTTAAGTATTAAAACACAATGTTACTGTTAAACATAATAGTAATAGAGCTGCAATTAACCACTTTATTGATGTTGTTTGAGCTTAGCTTAATTTTTTTTTCTCCTGATTTGGGTCAGTTTAATCTAAAGTATTTTTTTTCTGTAGTAAAAGACATTTTTTGCAGTATTTGAACTATATTTGCATTAACATAACCTAAAATTGATTCGGACACTTCTGTAGTCACTTCTGTAGCCAGGTTTAAGTCCAATAACCTTTGCGGTTGTAGAGATATTCAATATTATCATTTATAGCAGGAAAACCGCAAAATAAACCCGGGGATTAAGTGGTTTAAGACATAAAATCCTTATAATCTAGTCACTTAAATCCCCGTGGAGCTCACCGTGCTCGATCTCACACTCTTTCTCCGCCATGTGCTCAAAGTCGTGTATGATGGAGCGTCCGGCCAGGTGGTGGAAGGTCTCGTTCCACAGCTCCTCGTGGACCTTCTCCTCGCGTTCCCGGCCGTTCAGGAAGGGCTCGACGTCAAATATCACCTCCCACTTCACCGGCTTCCCACACAGCAGCCCCGACACCACGGCCTTACAGTCGCCTTTCTGCTGGCCCGGGGCGCCCAGGTCTGGGGGTTTGGTCTCCTGAGGGGTCTCGGCCTGACAGAGCTGGTGTCCGTATCCGTCTGAAATGTCACAGGAGTCGGATTCAGCACCGGAACGTGCGGTCGTGCATCACAATGTGATGTGTTGTGATAGGATTTCTGCTAAAAAGAAGTCGAAGTGCATATTTCCAAGTGAATATTTATATTTTGGGGGATATCAGGAATATCTTTGCATGATTTACATCCCAAATAAGTCCATATCTGTTATTACAGGATGGTTTAATAATGTAAGGGTCTCTGGGATGGGTTATCAGGTGGAAAAAAGGAAATTGTATATATTAAAAAGGAGTCAAAAGCCTTAAAATTAAGTGGAATTATCTTGCATTATCTTATTCCACTGGCAGATGGTTCAGCTGCTTTTTGTTCCATTGGTTAAATTTGGTCTTGTTTTCTTAAAGTCGGACTGAATTATTTGATTTTAATTTTATTTTAACCTGTTAAAACAGCTTCAGCATTGAGTTTTATTCCTAAATCAACACTAAAAGTATTTTATCTGCAGTAAAACACAATGTTACTGTTACAGCATCAATATATATCATCAATATCCACATCATCAATACAATAAGACAATAGTTTAATATAATATCAGTAGTAGAGACTATTTAGATGTTTAATTTAGATTTGTGTGATTATTTAATTGGCTCCTTTATAATAGAATAACAGAATATGTTCTATAATGATCTCTCTATGATTTTATGGACAAATAATTGACCTTTGAACTCTTAACTTATTAATGATTGAACTTTGCATCACAGATAATTTAGATTATTTCATTTTTTTCCTGATTTAGGTCAGTTTGACCTTGATTAAAGTTATAAATGAAGTATTTTTATCTGTAGTAAAACACATTTTTAGATTTTTTTTCCTTCTGATTCCAGGTTTAAGTCCAATAACCTTTGTGGTTGATGAGATATTCCACATTTATTATCATTTATGTGACATGTGACAGGACAACATACAATTTTTAGATCTCAGTCTATGTAGATCACAAATATCCAACATTAAAATATAAATGCCAGAAAAAAACATCACAAAAAAGAAAACGTCCCCTTTAAATGAATTCATCTATTTACAAATAGCTGTTTTTCCTCAATCGCTGCCTCTTTCATTTTCTATTCATTTCCTGTCTAATTTTCAGTTTTGTCCACTAATTCAAAGGAAATGATTTCCTGTCCTCGCCACGGCTGCAGCCTTTCTCCTCTCGGCTCACGGATGTTTGCTGCTTCGATCAAATGTTGTCACATCAGACTGAATAAATGTGCTGTGGTCAGGGTTTAAAATCAGGGGTTTGTCGTGTCATGGCCACAATCACTGCAATTCATCGTGTTAAAGGATTATTTGTAGGGGTGGTTTCAATCCTCGCATCTATATTTAGTCCAAAAATCTACCACCGCCTCTTTAAATGTTCTGAAACGTTCCTCATTCAGCTTTTACCTCAACTTAAACTGAGGCTGACTCATTTTAAACAAGTAGATTTTTGTTACTAAAGGTCATTTTCACAATTTCAACAATTGTAATCATTTAATATGACATTTAACCTGTACTGACCACAATTCTCTATTCATCCTTTAAAGGAATAATTCTAAATGTATATATCACTAGTTTCTGCAATGTTATAACTGTGATACATGTTGAGGAAATGCAAATAAAAAGATAAAATGTGATAATATGTGCTATTAAGGAAAAAACTGCCTGAAAATCTGATTAATTTTCTAATGAGAAATAAATTTATTATAAACACCCAATGTGACATTACAGGGCTCTGATAATGGGAGATAATATTAAAAAAAAAATGTAAAAAATCAAATAAACATGAAAAATAATACACAAACAAATTAATTTATTAAATAATAATAGGAAAATTAAATAAATTAGGAGATTTACTGGTATATTTATTAATGTACTGAGTCTTTATTTATTTATTGATTATTTTTTTTATTTGGTTTATGACACTTTCTTTTATAAAACATTGACGCAAGTGTCAGAATAAATTTATGTTGCCGTGACAACGCAAATATAGGTAAAAAAAAATCTTAAAAATACATTTAAAAATTAATAAATTAATGAATAAAATAGAAAATCAAATAAATGTGAAACACAAACAAATGAATTTATTAAATAAAAGGAAAATTCAATAAATATGGACATTTACTGGTATATTTATTCATGTACTGAGTCTTTATTAATTCTTGATAATTGCAGTTTCTATTATAAAACATTTTAAAGGTTTTAATGAGTTTTAGACCAGACAGAGGATGTAAAGCCCATTTGATTTTTGGGCTATACAGATAAAATTGATTTGATTTGATATAATAATAACTCTATACACAATTATTAAATGCAGCCAAGCCGGATATTTGAGCTCGTGCTGTCACCTGTGTCTCCCACGCTGCCGACAGACGGGCTGTCCGTGGAGGATCTGGATCCGTCCTCCCCGGCGGCGGCGTGGCGAGGGTTGTCCTGAGGCTGGGGATGGACATGAGGCTCCGGGTCCACTTCCTGCTGCAGAGACGCCTCGTGCTGAGGGAGCAGCTTGTGACAGCTGGCTGGACGTCCCCTGGAAGACGCTGCACACAGGCACGCCAGCTGTGGCTGCAACAATAGCAAACATCTTTAAATTTAGGACGCCCGCCGCCATTTTCCACAGGTTTTGGAATTGGAATTCTGGTCCCGTCAGGTGTGCTTTCATGTGGAATATCAAGTGACGCCATTAAAAATGCATCAAAAAGCACAATTTATTGGTGAAAAAGACAATATAGAACACATTTTTTCCACTTTTATTGATATTCAAGCAGTTTAAGCCAATAAGTAGCTTATAGAATTCATTAGAACCCTATGAGTCTAATGAATAAAACAAAGAAAAGCATCAAATGCAAACTCTAATTACACTGTGAAACATTAAAAATTACACTAAGTGGCAGTAGGTGATTATTTGCACAATAAAAATCAAGTAAATAGTGTGATTTCAGTTGTATTTACAATATTAGATGATTAATTATACAATAAAAATCAATTAAATACTTTGATTTCAGTTGTATTTACAGTATTAGATGATTAATTATACAATAAAAATCAATTAAATACTGTGATTTCAGTTGTATTTACAGTATTAGATGATTAATTATACAATAAAATCAATTAAATACTTTGATTTCTGTTGTATTTACCGTATTAGATGATTAATTATACAATAAAATCAATTAAATAGTGTGATTTCAGTTGTATTTACAGTATTAGATGATTAATTATACAATAAAATCAATTAAATAGTGTGATTAGTTGTATTTATAATATTAGATGATTAATTATACAATAAAATCAATTAAATACTCTGATTTCAGTTGTATTTACCGTATTAGATGATTAATTATACAATAAAATCAATTAAATACTTTGATTTCAGTTGTATTTACAGTATTAGATGATTAATTATACAATAAAATCAATTAAATACTGTGATTTCAGTTGTATTTACAGTATTAGATGATTAATTATACAATAAAATCAATTAAATACTTTGATTTCAGTTGTATTTACAATATTAGATGATTAATTATACAATAAAAATCAATTAAACACTTTGATTTCATTTGTATTTACCGTATTAGATGATTAATTATACAATAAAAATCAATTAAATACTGTGATTTCAGTTGTATTTACAGTATTAGGTGATTAATTATACAATAAAATCAATTAAATACTTTGATTTCAGTTGTATTTACAGTATTAGATGATTAATTATACAATAAAAATCAATTAAATACTGTGATTTCAGTTGTATTTACAGTATTAGATGATTAATTATACAATAAAATCAATTAAATACTGTGATTTCAGTTGAATTTACGGTATTAGATGATTAATTATACAATAAAAATCAATTAAATACTGTGATTTCAGTTGTATTTACAGTATTAGATGATTAATTATACAATAAAATCAATTAAATACTGTGATTTCATTTGTATTTACCGTATTAGATGATTAATTATACAATAAAAATCAATTAAATACTGTGATTTCAGTTGTATTTACAGTATTAGGTGATTAATTATACAATAAAATCAATTAAATACTTTGATTTCAGTTGTATTTACAATATTAGATGATTAATTATACAATAAAAATCAATTAAATACTGTGATTTCAGTTGTATTTACCGTATTAGATGATTAATTATACAATAAAATCAATTAAATAGTGTGATTTCAGTTGTATTTACAGTATTAGATGATTAATTATACAATAAAATCAATTAAATAGTGTGATTAGTTGTATTTATAATATTAGATGATTAATTATACAATAAAATCAATTAAATACTCTGATTTCAGTTGTATTTACCGTATTAGATGATTAATTATACAATAAAATCAATTAAATACTTTGATTTCAGTTGTATTTACAGTATTAGATGATTAATTATACAATAAAAATCAATTAAACACTTTGATTTCATTTGTATTTACCGTATTAGATGATTAATTATACAATAAAAATCAATTAAATACTGTGATTTCAGTTGTATTTACAGTATTAGGTGATTAATTATACAATAAAATCAATTAAATACTTTGATTTCAGTTGTATTTACAGTATTAGATGATTAATTATACAATAAAAATCAATTAAATACTGTGATTTCAGTTGTATTTACAGTATTAGATGATTAATTATACAATAAAATCAATTAAATACTGTGATTTCAGTTGAATTTACGGTATTAGATGATTAATTATACAATAAAATCAAGTAAATACTCTGATTTCAGTTGTATTTACAGTATTAGGTGATTAATTATACAATAAAATCAATTAAATACTGTGATTTCAGTTGTATTTACAGTATTAGATGATTAATTATACAATAAAATCAATTAAATACTTTGATTTCAGTTGTATTTACAGTATTAGGTGATTAATTATACAATAAAATCAATTAAATAGTGTGATTAGTTGTATTTACAGTATTAGATGATTAATTATACAATAAAATCAATTAAATACTGTGATTTCAGTTGTATTTGTAGTATTAGGTGATTATTTGTACATACAGTAATACTTGGACTACTTTAAATATACATCAATGTACTGTGATAATCTTTTACAGTGACATTTCTGTGTTTAACACAGATCTCACAGCAAGTTTTGGGCCTTTTCATTTATTCAACTGACTAATTGATTCAGTCCTAATTGCTAAGATGATGCAGGATTTGTTTGTGCAGAACCATTAAGTGAATATAATAAAGTACGAGTCCTCATCTATTAGCCCTCTTGTCTTTTTAATACCTTAATTTATATTTCTTTCATTTATCTGCAAATAAACTATAGAGGGCTATTACATTTACTTAATAATAATTAAAGAGACATTAATTATAACAAAAACAATGGATCCTCAGGAGGATTTGCAAAGAGAAGATATAATTTCTTCACACCCCAGTTGTTGTGTTGTGTTTACTAATCTGTTCCCTGAGCAATATCCAAACCTAATTACCATTCATAAATGTTACCCCTAATTACTGAGGAGAGCACATTATTCTGTTGTTGGTAATACTCCAGCCCAGACAAGGTCAGATGGTTGTTTAATTGTCAACATAGTCTGAATACAAATGATTTTTTTTTCATATAATTAATACATAAGTGACTCCCTTTAACATCCATAATGCATTTATATAACGTGCATATGTGATCTTAAAGGGACAGTTCAACATTTTTGATAAGTCACCCATAGTCCGAGCAATAGTTTAACTAAATAATGGCTATAATTATATAACTATATCATATATACTTAGTATAGTTTAATATAATATGATAGTAAGGCTGCAACTAACCACTATTTAGATATTTAATTTAGATTAGACAGAATATATTTATGTCCTATGATTTTATGGACAAATAATTGATATTTGAACTCTTATCTTCAAGATAATTTAGCATTTTTAAAATTGTTTTGTCTTGTTTTAAGTGTTAAATTATTTTTATCTGTAGGAAAACACACTTTTAGATGTTATTTTGCAATATATTGCTTAATAATTCAAGTTTTCACTGCAGATAATTTAGTTTTTTTCCTGATTTAGGTCAGTTTGGCCTTGATTAAAGTTTTAAATGAAGTATTTTATCTGTAGTAAAACACATTTTTTGCAATATTCTAACTATATTTGCTCTATAACAGCAACATAAATTGATTCTGACTCTTCTATAATCACCTCACATGCTGTAGATTCCAAATTTAAGTACAAAAACCTTGTGTTTGTGGAGATATTCCATATTTATTATCATTTATAGCAGGAAAACTGATAAACAGGCCTTGGGCTTAAGTGGTTAAACATACAGCAGGTGTATTTTTATTAGTCTGAGGTGTGTGAGCGCCCACTAAATTAGCTGCGGATCCATTTTATAAACCGTATTTATTACTATTCTCAGTGTGGGAACCCACCTGGTAGTCGTTCTTCCACTGGGCCTCGTGCTCTGGACTCATCTGGCCAATCAGCTCTTGGACTTTGGCTCGTCTCAGGGGATTCTTGGCCACCACAGAGGACGGGTCACTGGACGTGTAGACCTTCTTGGCTGGGTTGAAGTCCGTTATCTGGTTGGTGCTGTATGCACGTCTTCTCGGGGATGTCTTGTCCAACCCTGAAAAAAACAGACACTTCGGTATAACGATGACCTTTTCATACAATAGCTGTTCATTTTACTACTCCCGTTAATTTTAAAGTTATTACAGTTCACCCTGATTCTGTTAGCATGGCATTTTACTCAAAACCACAAATGTCAACGTCTTGATGGAGGGAAAAAACTCTTTGTTAATCCATCAAATAGATGTTGACATTTGTTGATTTCTCTTTTCCTGGTGGTGTTAGAAGGAAAAGTCAGGGGATCATCAAACGCTCAAATATCTTTTCATCTTTGTGTCGTGTCTGAACAAAATGTCTAACAAGCCTTTAAAAAGGTTTTAAAACATTTCAGCCTGGATCAAAGACTCTGATCATCTAATCCTGGCCTGATGTACCGTAAATCAGTCGTTCTCCAAGTCATGGATCCTTAAATTCATGAAAACTAGACCCCATTCTTCAAGGTTTTTGCTTTTAAATGTTTTCTAACAGAAAGTGTAGGAAACCTGATTAATATTATAGAGGATCGAAAAATAACTATGATCAAAAACAACTAAATAAATGGCCGATTTTGCTGTAAATGGTTTAATTCATTCATAAACTTTATTTATATGTGTATTATTTTCCCAACTTATTTGATTTTCCATTTTATGTTTTCATTTATTGGTATTTTAATGTATTTATTCATTCATTTTCCCCCATTCATTTTCACCTATATAAACTGGAAAGTAAAAATTAATAATAATAAATTAAAAATAAAATAATAAAATATAAAATACACAAATAATAAAATACTAGAAATAAATCCAATAAATAATAATAATCCAATAAATACTAGAAAATTCAATAAATGTATTTATTTTAAATTATAGCAGTCCTCTATACAAATGGTCCTACATTCTACCATTATAGAATTACAGTGAAAATAAATGTATTAATAAATAAAATTTGAGAACCTCTGTTTTAGAGAAATTAAACATTGATTGATGAGCTTTCCTGTAATTATGTAGTGTCCATATCGTTTGGAAAGGACTTGACAATAAAGATGTGATGTTTTTGAATAAATACATAACTTATTCTGATTATGCCAGTCCTCCTCCTTACTTATGTGTGGAATTAATTTGATTTTTATGATGTTTCAAACAAGCTTTAAACAGGCAGTATATGTTATAGGGGAAAAAACACTGAGATAATATGCAAGTTGGAGAAAAGGCTAAAGAAAGCCTGATCAGCCTCCTCTCACATTGTCATATATAAATATATGAAATGGATAAATGTATAAAACCTTAGAAATTAAATTGTTAATATAGAATAAAGTCCTGCTTAGCTAAATCAAAATCCTTTCTCAGAAAGTATAAAGTAGTGAATTAACACTCCAGTTCTTTATAATTAATCCAGAGTGATTATTTTCCTCTTTTCTATGAGGACCCCCTGCCACCACCTCAAGGACCCCTGAGGGTCCCCGAACCACTGCTTTGAATTTCTTTATTAACCCAAAGAAAATCAGACACTTTTATATCCACTACATCTACTTAAACTTGTGTGAAATGCAGTTGTCCAGCTTCAAATCGATGCTATAAAAGACAAGTAAAAGCAGCTTTCGGGACGTATAAAATCTCATTATGCAGCTATAATCTAAGCCTGTTATTTAGTCAGTATTTCAGGTTTCTTACCCATGGGGTCCTGCTCTGTGGTGACGGGGCTGCCGTCTGTCACTGAGTAGGAGTCGTACAGAACGCCGGAGACATTTTCTCTGTAAGACCCTGATCCGTCGCCGCCCGCCTTCAACAAATCCTCTTCTTGCGAGTGGTAAAACACTGAGCTGGCCGACTCGATTGATCGCATCATACTGTATCGCCTCCTTTTATCCTGTGGAGATTTTGAGTGGGCGCCGCATCAGAGACGGAAAAAACACTCACAAGGTTCGACTGAAAAATCCTCTGGTGGAGTTCCCTGGCATTTTGCTACCTCCGTCTGTTCTATACATGTTAAACGTGTAACTTCACCCCCATGTCTGCCCATTATATACCATAAATTACCAAATACAGTATCTTCTTTTGAAAAATGTAAGTTATTTGGAATTATGACAAGTGGAAACAACCTATCGGGATATCTGTAATTCAATGAAATTACAGAATTCAATGATGTCACTGAAATGTCATTGCAAACCTGCAGATATCTGTAATTCAGTTCTGACTATAGGCGTAATAAAAGTTATAGATATCTAAAATGCCGTGCATGAAGTTTGTCTATCTTTTTCTCTAGTCTTTAACAGTGGAGGCGTTTCAGCAGCTGTAATTTAAGATATCTGTAATTACATTCTGATTAGGAGGAAGCGAAGTTACAGATATCTCCCATGTGAGATAATGAGATAATCAAAGTCAGTTTAAGATATCTATTACTTGAAAATAGGCATCTACAATTACATATAGATATCCGGTGGTGTGACTCATTTCACCTGGTTGAAACCTAAGGAACATGCAGATATCTTTAATTGTGATGAATTAAAGATATTCCAAAGATATAACTGGAATTATGACTTGTCAGATGTTTCAAACTGGAATTACTACTATTGGTAATTCAGTTACAGACGTCAGTAATTTACATAGCAGATATCTGGAAGTAAATTGTAGATATCTGTAATACACGTGAAATTGTGTCATTTGTCTTATAGGAAGGTTGCAGTTGTAGTTTATCTGTAATGTTCTTTTTGACTATAGGAAAACCTGAATTACAGATATCTGCAGCACATACCCACTGACTATAGAGATACAGTGCATCCGTGAAGTATTCACAGCGCTTCACCTTTTCCACATTTTGTTACGTTACAGCCTTATTCCAAAATGGTGATTCAAGTTTCTTAGTTTTTTTTTATTTTTAATACATTTGCAAAAATTGTGTGTATAATTTTGAGCAACAAAAATTAATTGATGAAATTAATTTCGGAATAAGGCTGTAACATAACAAAATGTGGAAAAAGTGAAGCGCTGTGAATACTTAAGCATAAGGGACCTGCAGATCTTTTTAATTGCGGTGAATTAAAGATTATTATATATATATATATATAATTATGACGAGCCACAATGACAAACCCCATACACATCAATGGCGAAAGTGATGCCATTTGTCCTAGGAAAACTTTTTAATAAGGGAAAACTGAATTACAGAAATCTACAACACATATCCTGACTGACTTTTAAATGTTAAAACAGTCATACACAGTACTTTTAAAGAGACGGGTGCTGAAAACCTGCCTGGAGTGGCTGCATAAAGGGCAATTTTGAGCTAAAATGTTCACAACACGGGGGTCATGTTGCAGATTTGGGGTTGGCATGGTATCTACAACTTGATAATAGATATCTAGTAGTCATAAATCCAGTTTGAGACATCTACAACTTAATTTCGTCTAGTGGAAACTTAATTTTAGATATCTGAAAAAGGACAATGAGATATCTTTAATTGTGGTGAATTAAACTTGAACTGGAATTATGACTAGTCAGAATGAAAATGTAGATATCTCAAACTGGAATTAGTATTATCCATAACTCAGTTACAGATATCCAGAGTTTATATTTCGTATATAGACATGACATTTGTCCTAGAAAGATTGTAGTTGTGGATATATTTAAAAACACATACCCAGACTGACTAGTTGAAACAACCTATAGAGATATCTGTTAAAGGGACATGCAGATATATTTAACTGCGTTGAAATAAGGATATTTTGAACTGGAATTATGACTAGTCATAATCAAATTGTAGATATCTCAAAATGGAATTAGTACTATGCATAATTCAGTTACAGACATCAATAATTTACTTTTCGTTTATCCGGAAGTGAATCGTAGATATCTGTAATGGCTCTAACTCTATACGGATGAATGGCAGAAGTGACATTTATCCTAGGAAGATTGAAGTTGTAGTTATCTGGAATGTTCTTTTTAACAAAGCAAATCTGAATTACAACTATCCAGGCTGACTTTTAAATGTTAAAACAGACATACACTGTACCTTTAAAGAGACGGGTACCTTTTTTAGACAAAACCTGTCTGGAGTGGCTGCGTAAAGGGCAATATTGAGCTAAAATAACGTTCACAACACAGAGGGTCATGTTGCATGCATTATCTTACAGATTTGGGGTTGGCATGGTAGCGGGTGGTGTCGCAGACCACGCTGTATCCGATCAGCCTGTCGCCTGGATACAGGAAGGTGTTTCCCACCGGGGACAGCAGCACTTCTTTGGTCTCGGGAAACAGCCACTCGATGGTGATGTCACTGAGAACCGGAGACATGGTTTTCTTCAGGGACTTTATCATCTGCAGAGTAAAAAAAAAGAAAAGAAAAGAACAAAACAGACAGTCATATGTAACACAGCGTCTCCCTGACCAGTGCAAATTGGCGTCTGTGAGATTTGATTTGTTAATTGGCATCAGTGGCAGACTCTCCTGCTGCTTTGAAACCGCTGGGTAATGGCTCTCTAGTGGCTCCTCGGAACAGCCGGCTGTCGTTAAGAGTGATGCACGACGAGTACCTTAGGCTGCAGCCGCTCCCCGTCGGCCAGGAACTCCGCTGATCCTTTGGAAACCGTAGCCAGGCCCTGCACCAGCCGGCTGCACGCCGTCTGTCCGATACCAAACGTAAAGCATCTGCACAGATGAGCAGTAACATTGTGTTGTACTACAGATAGAAATACTTCATTTAGTGTTGCAGCCAGGCCTGGAATTTCATTATTCTAGGGGCAAGGCCACTTGGTCTGTAGTGTTTGTGTGTTTTTTGGCCAAAAGCAGGGAACCAAGGCCATAAATTAACCCTATTGTTGCATGAAATATTACTTGATAAGAACATTTTGAATGGTTTTATTACTTAAAATGGCATAAATAATAGATATATTTAAGAAATATAAGAAAAAGTTGCCTCCATTGGCAACAAATTCATTGTAGCGTATTAGAAAAAAAAACTTATAACGTCAAAATTTAAGTAAAATTTTTTATTTAGTGAAAATTTTCCCAAATTTTGAATAAAAGACAACCTTCAGTCGTGACAATGATGCTCACATGTCAAATGTCCATGAGCAAACAGGATATCCTGGTCATGTGACCTCCTAAGTTAAATTTCCTTCAAAATAAAAGCTCCCTTTTCACACCTAACTGTAAAAACATGAATTTTACATCACAGCCTAATTGTTGGCACATGGCAACGCTATGCTATGAAGTGTGAAGTCTCCTGGTTGGGTGGTAATCGATCACAGCCTGTCCAGGTTAGAATCAAATGCTCAGAATCAAGAGATGCTTGGAAGCAGACTACAAAACTGCAAAGTTAACCGAGGACACACGGCTAAACTGAGAGGGCACGAGTTCCTGCCCTGGTTGTAGTTAAGGTTTCTCCTGCAATATAAGAATAAAACTCAATACTGCACCTGTATGAGGGGTTTTTGGATTTTAGTCAACTCCAAGTTTTAGAATTGAAAGACTAGTTTGACATTCTACGGCTTTTTCTTGCCAAAAGTTAGAGGAGAAAAATCAATGCACTCTAATATGTGTCAGGACGATTACGTGAAAATGGATTATTCACACGTTAGAATCAAATTGGGAGATGTTTGAGCACAATATCAGGTTTTCTTCTCGGGATTTATCTTAAACAAAAACCAGAACAATCTAATTCTAAAAAAAAGTGGTGAAAAGTTGAGCCATGTCATTAAAAAACTCCAACACGTATTTCTGAAACAGACTCATTATTGTTTTATCTCACCTCTGACTGTCTGAATTCGTAAACACGGTGCGATAATGACCCGAGAGGAAGTGTCTGTGAATCGGCCGAGCTCTAATGCAAATCGTCTGGGGGGCGGTCATCCATTAAAAGGGGAAAGACAAAAGTCAATTATTTTCAGAGTGACTCAGGGATTCACAACGTGGGACAAAGCAGCAAAATGAAGTGATGTCGCCGCATCGCTGCAAATTACTGCAGCACCGGCCGTGGCGTTAAAGAAAAGCAGAGGAGCTTTTCTTTCATTTCCTTTAACAGATGCAGCTTTTAAAGGGACATATGTTTTAATCAAGTCTGTGCAAATGCTGCCCTTCTGACAAGATTCTTTATAGTTATGTTCAACAGTGACGCAACATTTGATGCATGCTCCTGTTTCTTTTCATTTTAAGAGGATTAGAGTCCCATAAGCAGGTTTTATGTTAAAGCCCTTGATGTGATTCATTTCATTTGGATAATTCTAAACACAGGCTGAATTTATTATCATTTGCTTTGACATAGAGTAGTTATTTTTCTGATTTTCCACGAAACAGCGTCATACATCAATGAGAATTCAGTCACAATGTAGAGTGGTGGTTCTCAATGTGTGGTCCAGGGACCACCAGGGGTCCTTTAGGTGGCTCCAGGGGGTCCCCAGCAAAAAGGGGGCTAATTAATTTTAATTATAAATCCATCCATAAGTAACACAAACATTTTTTTGTTGTGGGTTTCATGCATTTTCTTTACTTTAATTTATTTGGTTTGAACATGTAAAAGTAAAATAAAACATCAACAAAGATAAAGAGAAAAATAAAATCAATTTACAGGTTCATGTAATACATATTTATATTGATAATAGTAGTGATATAATTATAGTTAAGATATAATAATCACAATTCCTAGAATAATATGGCTAATTAATACAGTTATGCACAATTATACAGATCATGTAACATGAAAAACTGAATATTATAACTCATCCTCCCTGGATTTTACTGTGAATATATTGTGTTTATACCTTCATATTTTTGTCCAAACCAAAAATCCTATCATATGTGGACAAAATCTTATTAAAGAGGGGTCTAATTTGTGTCAGTTTATTAATCCTTTATGTGGAATAGATTGAGAACCACTGCTGTAGAGGCCGTAATTACTTTAGTAATAAAGGTCGCTGTAAGAAAATAATGACAAAATCCATAACAAATGTCGTTCAGCATCGATTTCTCTCCTTTATTTGAACAGTCGGGTCAGAGACCTCGGTTATTAGCCAGAGAAATACTTACCTGATGTAGCGAGCGTTGCTGCGGACGAGCTCGATGACCCTCCCCGTGTTGCTGACGGCGCCGTCGGTGAGCAGGAACAGCAGCCGCGGGTGACCGGTGAACATCGGCTGCCTCAGGATCCAGTTGAGCGGCGCCAGGATGTTGGTGCCCCCCATGTCGGCTCTGAGCTTCCGGACGTACTCGCAGGCCAGAGCCAAGGCTTCCTGAATATGAAGAAAGGGGAAAAGATGGAACTGAGGTTTGTTGAGTTACAGCACTTGGATTCACACTAATCCACAGATCGAAAATGTAAGCAAATAAGAAGAGGGGGAGCTAGTGAAAACAGACGTGCAGCTATTTGTCTTCAAATGGGTTTTCTCAGTGAAGTGGTTGGTTTCTCCCTACGGGAGAGGATGAGAAGCTCAATCATCCATGAGGGAGTTGGAGGAGAGCCAGTTGAAGTGGTTCGGGAATCTTTAGAAGAGGAGTTAAGGGTTTTTACTGCAAGTTCTGACTGTGCTTTGGTGTAAAAGTACCTTAGGACCATAGGGATGAATTCATCCAAGTCAGATCAGCCTTTGTTTCAGAGATATACACTTTTTTTTTCAAAATGGCTGCCTCAACCCATAAGAACCCACTGTGACCCATCTTTTTGTAGAGGATTATGGTCCAAATAATAGTTTTTTACTGTAAGTTGTGACGCAAATGTTTGCTTTCCTACATAAATTAGGACCATAAGAATGAATTCATCCAAAGAGACAAATCAGAGATATACCAAACAGATTTGCTCCCTCCAAAAATCTTTGTAAATATAAATAATATTTTTGAATAATTAATAAATGTTAGATAAATGCACAACATAAGCAAAACAATGTGTTTCTTAATTGTTGAAAAAGTATGACCCCCCCCCTTATTCCTAAAAGTGGTTTGGTCCAGATGCTCTTTTCCAGTGGGCGGAGCCAGTGGTTAGTAGCTAGTAGCTATCTACATGAAAGGAACCAATCAAACGAATATGTAGAAACCAGGAAGTCATTTATCATTTATATGAAAAGCATATCTTCTTACTGAGGTTGATTGTTTTTTACACATTGTCTCTGACAAATAAAACTAATAAATAAACCCAAACCATAGTTGAGCTGATAAAGCTGGTGTCTAAAAACCTAGATTTGTACATGGCGTCAGCTACTGGTGACAACCAGAAGAAAAATCTCCACCAGACTTCAGACCACTAATAAATTATTTACCTCCTCGTAGTTCTGGCTGGTTGTGAACAGTGATTTGAACGAAGAGCCAAAGCCAACGATGTTGAAAAGGCAGCCTGGCACCAGGCTCTTCAGAATCACCACCATGGCATCCTGAGGAAGAGATGAAGAGCAGATTATGTTCCCGGCCAAAAGATACAACACAAATCTGAAAGAAGAGAAAATGCCCTGCTGCTCATTAAGTGCTTACTGTCCTGTCACATTTTCTCAAGGAGAGGAGTGAGTATGATTTTCTCAATTACTGTGCCACTTCTTCCGCCGAGGGGCAGTTTCTGAAAGAATGCCGCACATCTTGTCCTCTATTCAACTGAACTGCACAAAGGCCGTCATCAGACAGACAATCTGGAACAAGATGCCTGCAGGCCACAGACAATGGTGCAGGCACTTTAACAACGGAAACATTAAATATGCAATGTTCAAGAATTTAGAGATTTGTTTTAAAGGTATTTTGACGGATTTCTTGAAATCGCAGCGATAATAAGTCATTAAATCACACGCATCCAGTAAAAGCTGGAGTCACAAAATCACACACGGCGTAAACAGCCAATCAATCTCAGCGTCTGCTTTATGTCTATCTATCTACTGTAGATTAAAGAAAGCTCAGATCCAGTCTGATAAGACCTCAAAGACTAATGTGTAGAACCTAGCAACTGGAAGACATTTGGTGAACAGTGAACGACGTGTCGATAGCTTCGAATCAATGTCCTCGTGTGGATGCTCTTAACACAGTTGGCTGACCACGTCTGTAACGGAGGAACCGAACAGTTTGAGTTTTTGATGCACTAGTGTTTCCGTTAAATCTCTTCAGGAATGCATGGTCCAAAAATGTGTGCTAAAATGCCCTCATGGCACTCAAAACATGTGTTAATGTGCCCTCTTGGGTGTTAAAAGCATGCAAAAGTGCCATCTAGGAGCCACAATGCTAATCTCAGGAGCTAATAAGCTCATGCTAAAATGTCCTCTTGGAAGCTAAAAAGCATGCTAAAGTACCCTCTAGGAGCCAAGCATGTTAAAGTGCCCTCATGGCAAACAAAACGTGTGTTAAAATGCCCAATTGGAAGCTAAAAACTTCAAGAGTGCCCTCTTGAAAGCAAAGTGCATGCTAAAGAGTCCTCTTTGGAGCTAAAACATGTCCTAAAGTGCCCACTAGGAGCCAAAATGCTAATCTCAGGAGCTATAAAGCATGATAAAGTGCCCTCTTGTGATTTAAAAAGCATGTTAGAGTGCCCTCTTTGAAGTTAAAAAGCATGCTAAAGGAGCTAAAGCATGTGCTAAAGTGCCCTCCTGGGAGCTAAAACATGTGTGCCAACATACCTTCTAGGAGCCAAGCATGTTAAAGTGCCCTCATGGCAAACAAAAACGTGTGTTAAAGTGACCCATTGGAAGCTAAAAAGCATATTAATGTGCCCTCTTGAAAGCAAAATGCATGTTAAAGAGCCTGCTTTGGAGCTAAAACATGTCCTAAAGTGCCCTCTAGGAGCAGAAATGCTAATCTCAGGAGCTCAAAAGCATGCTAAAGTGCCCTCTTGGGATTTAAAAAGCATGTTAAAGTGCCAACGTGACGTGATAAAGTGCCCTCTAGGAGCCAAAATGTGTGTTAAAGTGCCCAACTGGAAGCTAAAAAGCATACTAAAGTGCCCTCTTGAAAGCAAAATGCATGCTAAAGAGCCCTCTTTGGAGCTAAAACATGTCCTAAAGTGTCCTCTAGGAGCCACAACATGTGCTAAAGTGCCCTTGTGGAGCTAAAAATCATGTTAAAGTGATTTCTAGAAGCCAAACGGAAACTAAAGTGCCCTCTTCAGGGGCATTCAAGCTATATGTGCCCATTTTTTTCCACTCTTGCCCTTCAAAAGGTCCATGCATGCCGCTGTATTTCAATGTACTTTAATTCTACTGGACCTTCACGCGGTTGATGTTGGCGCCGCTCATGCTGCCGCTGCGGTCGATGAGGAAGACGAACTCGCCGTGAACCTTCGTCAGGTCGGCGCTGATCGACTTGAGGTCGGGACAGAAGTTCAACATGGCCACCGGGTTGTGGAGGATGTCCTTATGAAGCCGCCTGTGAATGACATCGACCTAGACAGAGGAAGCCAAGACATGAAAAAGAATCACTAAAGCATTTGAGTATAGGTGCACTTTATTTAAGTATTTCCATCTGATGCTACTTTCTACTTCCACTCTACTACACTTCAGAGGGAAATATCAGATGTTCTCCTCCACTACATTTATCTGACAGCTGTAGTTATTTTCCAGATACAGATTTAGTACAATGGATAATAGATAATTTGGCAATTTGTCTTTGCTAGCTGTTGTTTTTCCTACTACATATGTAATTTTATTATTGAACCTCTTGCGCAAACAATCCAATATTTCACCAAATATTTAAATATTCAGAAAAAAGATTGCTTTATTGGTGCTTTTAAGGAAGTAAATGATCTAAATACTTCATCTAGAATCATTTACTATGAATTTGACTTTCATTTAACGCTTCAAGAAGGCGAAAAAAGAGGTGAGTGATTAGGTCGGAGTACATCAATTGTTGTCGTGCAGGAAATTCCAGGCAGAATGTGGCGGGCTTTTGGATTGTTTCCATAGAAACCCATTTTTTTTTTTATTTCTAAGTGCTCTCTCTCCTTCTGATTAGGTTCCACTGGTCACTGAACAACCTCATCATAGCTGAGACATGAATGGACACATAACGACGGCCTTTATAAAGATCATAATGTTTCAGGTTCTGTTGCTTCTGTGCCAGACAAGAGCTAATTCATTCCTATAGTGTTATAATTATAAGATATGTAGGGATGCAAAATGAATGGGAATTAATGGGAATTAATGGAAATATATAGGATTAAATGGGAATGAATACGAAATTCATTAAATTTAATGCTGGCGCTTCACAGGAAACTATAATTGTAAATATATTGTAGTATTGATTTAATGCAAGTACACTCCTCACTCTGTAAAAGACTATTGAAGCCACACATTTAAGCTGCAGACTATATAAAGTCAAATAATTTTGGCAATATTATAGAGTAAATATGTTTGATCTGTAATGGTATTAATGTTTAACTTGCAAAAAATTAATTCGTGCATTTAAAGCATGATAAATCTATTAAATAACAAATATACACTAAAGAAACTATGCATGATGTCTGTCCTGGTGGCATCCATCAGAAATAATGCTGTTAGTTTGATATATTAACATATTTTTTGGAAAAATGATGATTATCTTGTTGGTCCAGTTTACCTTAACCCCCTAAGATAAAATGGGCCACGTGGTTTCAGCTAAAATGGGCCACAAACACATGTGTATGGCATTTTATTCAACTAAACATGGGCAGTATGTTGATTGTCATGTGCAATTAGTGCAACTCAGCTGTGTTTGTATAACTTAGCTTGTTACATATGACTGGATGCTAGCTTTTGTGTAGTGCTAGCTTAACTTGATAGCTTAGCTTGTACGCGTATATTTGCTAGCATGTACAACCTATAACTGATCTTGTTTTATAGCAGCAATATGAGTTTGTTTAATGCATTTTAACTTAAAGTTATGGGGTTTTAAACATTAAAACGAAAGATGAATTCATATTTTCCATTTGACTGGCCCATTTTACCCAAAACTGCTCGTGCAAAAAAATGGCACAGTGGATGTTTCAAGCTATATAGGGCCTAAATAATTATATTTTATCACATAATTCCAACACAAAATGATCAGAAACAGTCATTATTAATCATAAATATACATGGAAAAGGCGTATTTTGGTATTGTGTGGCCCCATTTACCTGATGTCACCCTATAAATAATTCCCCAGCTAGCCTAGGTACATGGCTTTCCTCACTCACTTTCCTCTCGTTGCTCGAGTCCTTCTTGGTGGCCTTGATGAAATCGCTCCGTCCGTGGAGATACTCGTCATAGTCCTCCTGCGTCATGTCTCCGTTCTCGATGAGCACGTGAGGCAGATGAGGCTCTGAGGTGACAAAGACATCACCGTAGACATTAGTCCGGGTCATAAAGCAGATGGATAATGCCGGAAATTGGCGCCAGATAGCAGCACCTGGGGGATAGACGCGGTGCGGTGAATAGTTCTCCCTGTTTTTGAGCTGAAAACTGAGAGGTGATTGCACAGAGGATGCACGCTCACAGCCGGGGTTCAGGGAGACAAATGAGCTCGGGGAGGGGAGGCTGAAATTTCAAAAACCAGTGGGGATTTGGATTCAATAATTCATATGCCTGTGTTTCTGCTGGTTAATCCACTAATCTCACTTCCGTCCGTGTCGTTTTCCCTCCGTCTCTCTCTCCTGCTGGAGAAGAGCGTCCATGTTGGTTGTTGATTGGAACTGCGACACTAGTCTGAGCTGAATTAAATTGCCCGGCGATGGCCGCAGGTTTGTTTGCGGACAAAGCTCCTCATCAGAAGCCTATTGGATCAGCGAGGCCGGGGCCTCATTCCTGCCTCTGGGAGACGACAGGCTTTACGCCTGCTGTAGGTCAATAGAGCAGCGAGGGAGAGAAATACAGACCTGACACCACAAGCAACCCACGGCTGTCTCACTACACATGTTGGATATTAATAACAGGGGGATTTTTTTTTTCTTTTTCCTGCGGCAAGGCAATAAATCACTGCAATACTGATCTGATTAAATGCTTAACACAAAACAAGATGAGGTGTAGTGCTCTGTATTTCCCAGTTTACTGTTGGGATGCATATACTTAACTGTTAATTAACTGTTAGTCAATAATGCAAAGTCAGTTTTCCTGCTCAAAATGACAATACATTTGGAATATCTCTACAAAAACAAAGGTTATTTGACTTAAACCTGGTGTTAAAATAAATCTACAACATGTGAGGCGACTACAGAAGAGTCAGAATCTATTTATGTTGCTGTTATAGAGAAAATATAGTTAGAATATTGCAAAAAATATATATAAGATTGTGTTTTACTGCAGGTAAAAATACATAATGTAAAACTTAAACTAAATTGACCAAAATCAAGAAAAAAAAACTTGAAATAATCTAAATTATCTGCAATGCAAAGTTCAATGATTAATACGATAAGAGTTTAAAGATCAATTATTTGTCCATAAAATCATAGAAATCACATTGAGGATCATTAAAGAACATGAATAATGTATTATATCTAAAAATGTGTTTTATTACAGATAAAAATACTTCATTTAAAACTTTAATCAAGGCCAAACTGCTTGAGCTAAATTATCTGCAGTGCAAACTTGAATTATTAAGAGTTCAAAGATCAATTATTTGTCCATAAAATCATATAAAACCCACTGAGGATCATTATAGAACATGAAGAATATATTCTGTGAGATGTTTATTATAAAGGAGCCAATTAAATAATCACACAAACAGCTCTAATCTAAATAAAATATCTAAATAGTCTCTACTACTGATATTATATTAAACTATTGTCTTATTGTATAGATGATGTGGATATTGATGATATATATTGATGCTGTAACAGTAACATTGTGTTTTATTACAGATAAAATACTTTATTTAATGTTGGAGCTGAGGTTTAATACTGTGATTTAGGAATAAAACTCAATGCTGCTGCTATTTGGATTTTAACAGGTTAATCTGAGTCTGAATCTATCAGATCATTATTATTATCCCTTAAATGTTTGCAGAAACATATTTTAGCATCCTGCTGGTCACTGATCATAGCAGCATGGCTGCCACTTTGGTGCATTTTCACCACATTTGTTGCTCCATGTTCCTTTTCCATGGTCAACAGCAGAAGTCAAACATCAGGCAGCATTTCTTCTCTCACTCACTCACTGACAGACAGCAGGAGCTGTAAATGCTGCAAAAAGGAGTTTGGCACAGCTGACACAAGCAATTTAAAGAGAATAGCACTTGAGTGGAGGGAGGAAAAGAATAATTGCCACACGTGTGATGGAGGTTTTCAAGCCGTGGACCTACCGCTGGGGTAGATGAGGATTTTGACAGGGCAGTCGTAAGTGTACTTGTCGGCCAGGGTGATGACCACGCTGGTGGCCGAGCGGGCCAGAGGGTCAGCATCAGCTCGGATGGCGTGAGAGGGGCTCTCCACTCCTACACACAGCAAAAACCACAGTAGATACATGACAGTTTACAGACATTTTTATTGACATTTAAGCAGTTTAATTCCAATGAATCCTTATAGATTTATTATTTGATTGTATATATGACAGGAGAGTATTAATACTGCCCCATGTACACAGCCTGTATTCAGAAACTGCCTTAAAACAAGCAGTCATGACTTAGGTGAAGTTGTGATGTCACTACTATACAGTCACCACCACCATTTAAAGAGGAGGAGGAAGAAGCTGGAGAAAAGAAGTGGAAAACTATACTGAGATGATCTTTGCTGCTTCAAATCTTCCTTCAAAATTCACAATAAAAAACAGGAAAGTGTAGAATATGGGACATTTAAATGGTACAAAAACGAGAGATATCAATTTTCATGAATCCAGTACTAGTTAACAACTTAGACATCCAGCTTTTCTGCAGCAATGGACTTAAATAAACCAAGTTTCTCTGGTTAATTAACCCCCGTCTGTATATCAGCATGGATGAAGCCTGATGTCTGGGTCTTTTCTAGGACTAGAGCTCTAGAGCTAAGCAGAACCCCATGATCTAGACCTAGTTAGTCAGGAGTTCATCCTACAGCAACATCATCCACATCAGACCATCATCATCTGTCACATGACACATTAAACTAGGACCATTTAGAGAAAAAACTGATAAATCAAGGTGTTCTACAACTTTATATATAATTAACTGTATAGTAACTAGAGTCTCCACCACCACCTATAACAGTAATACACAAACCAGCAGGTCAATATGTGCATGTGTACGAGAGCAAGGATCGTTTTAAATATTAAACATTAAATGGTTTATTTGGTCCAACAGTCCATATAAACCTTTAAATCCTCAGCTAATTGATTAATCAAGGAATCATCACAGGTCTATATGAGAGCACCTGTTTCTAAAATAAGATTTAAAGGGCAAGATGCTTGAGTAAACATGAACAATGGAAGTAATTAATGATAATGTGTTATTATTGGTGCTTTCACTTCAACCTGAGAGATGAAGACCTTGATAGTTTAATGAAAATCAAAATATAGTTTAAAAAAGGTGATATTATTTTATTTAATTACTTACTAGCTTCAATATCAAGAAGGAGAAAAGCAAATAATTGAAATTAATCAGGATTATTTCAGGAAATTTAAATAATAATAATTTAATAAAATCCATGATGATTCAGCCAAGTTGTCATGTTTAAAGATATAGTTTGACTCCTTAAAACTTTACTATGTCTCTGCATTTAATACAAAGCTGGAACCAGCTTAGCTTACTTTAGCTTAGCTTAGCTTAGCTTAGCATAAAGACTGGAAATGGGGGGAAACTGCTAGCCAAAGACACTGCTTCTGCCCAAGAAATGTTCCAAAATAAAACTCCATGCAAAACCACATTATATTATTTTTACACTTTATTTTTTATATAAACCAGATACAACCTGTTATTAGCTAGCTTACCAGGGGGTATCATTTCCAACTCTTTTACTAAACTAAGCGAATAATCGTCTGGTTCCAGCAAAAAAAAGCAAACAAAGACTTCACTATTTGTCAAAATGTCAAAACTATTCATTTCATTTCATATTTGCTAAAAAAGCAAGAGCTCTCTACATGAGTAGAATGAACCTAGCTTTTTAAATGAGTGCTCTAATATGTGAGTAATTGCAATATGACACCAAGTGTATTTGCCAAAAGTGTCACGCTCTTCATTTAACATTATATTGTGTTAGTATAATAAGAATATCATGTTTTTATGTTTTATTCCCCTTCACTGAACTTACTGCAGCTATGAGGACTTCCAAAGAGCAATGAAATGCAGTCCTTGATTACAGGTTCGCTGCAGTAATCACATATCATGGAGGCTAAAAGGCCTGAAAAAGCTGTCTTTATATTATGAGCATTTCACAGATCAGAAAGTGTTTTTCTCTGCAGGGTGGCGTATGGGTTAATTCTCTGACCTGCGAGGAGATAGGGGGCTCGTATCTCCAGCTGGAAGTTAAACTCGTAGTCCATGGAGTTGATGGCCTCCTCCTCCAGCAGCGAGGACAGACACAGCTGAGGGGAGGAGGGTTGGTCGTGAGGACTGGAGGCGCAGGGTCTGTCCCTCCTAGGAGTGGAAAATAGATATAGTCGAATGGAGCCAGGGTGAGTCGGTATGCAAAGGAGGGTGTCATTTCCTTTCTTCCTCACGTTCTACTTTCCTTCCTCACATCATTCCTTTCTTCCTTCCTTCCTTCCTTCATCATTTCCTCAATCATTTCTTTCCTTCCTTCCTCACATCCTTCCTTTCTTACTCCATCACTTCCTTCTTTCCTTCCTTCCTTTCTTCCCTCCCTTTTCTTCAATCCTTCCCTTCCTTCCTTCCTTAATCGTTTCCTAACCATCTTCCTTCCTTCCTTGCTTCCTTCCTTCCTTCCTCATTTCCTCAATCATTTCCTTTCTTCTTCACTTTCTCGCTTGCTTCCAAACATCCTTCCTTCCTTCCTCCCTCGATCTTTTCTCCAATCCTTCCCTTCCTTCCTTCCTTAATTGTTTCCTTCTTTCCTTTCTTCCTTCCTTCATCATTTCCTCAATCATTTCCTTCCTTCCTTCCTTTCTCCCTTCTTTCCTCACATCCTTTCTTTCTTACTCCCTCACTTCATTCCTTCCTCCCTCCCTCAATCTTTTCTTCACTACTTCCCTTCCTTCCTTCCTTCCTTCCTTCCTTCCTTCCTTCCTTCCTTCCTTCCTTCCTTCCCTCCTTCCTTCCTTCCTTCCTTCCTTCCTTCCTTCCTTCCTCACTCTCTCCCCTCTTTCCTCACATCCTTCCTTTTTTACTCCCTCACTTCATTCTTTCCTTGCTTCCTTCCTTCCTTCATCATTTCCTCAATCATTTCCTTCCTTCCTTCCTTCCTTCCTCACTTTCTCCCTTTTTTCCTCACATCCTTCCTTTCTTACTCCCTCACTCCCTCCTTTCCTTCCTTCCTTCCTTAATCGTTTCCTTCCTAACAATGAAAACTATCAACTAATAATAAATGATCTTGTAAAATAGAACAAACTAACATGAATCCAGTTAAACTTGGCATCATATCAAGGAACCAGCATCAATCTCTACAGTTTTATCCGTTCGTTTCTTACGTTCTGGAGAAGTTGGGGGACAGTCCCTGCTCCTCGTTGATGCTCCTCTGGACTCGAGGAGTACACACCGGTGGTGAGGAGACTCTGATTCCTCCACTGGGCAGCGTGGAGAGCTCTGAGGAGGTGCTGACCAGGATGTGGACGGTCTCCATAGGAGGGATGATCCCCAGATTAACCACTAACACCGTCTTCTCCAAATCCTCATCCATCACGATGTGTCCTGTAAATCCAGATCCCATTAACTAACAAACCACATTTGTGTTTTAATCACCGCAAATCTCTTTATATTGTTAGCTCTTTAAAAACAGATTCCACTCTTGCTCTGCTAATTAGGAGCTGCAGTACAGAAATCGGTCGTGACATTTTCCCGGTTTAACATTTTACTGATTAGAAAAAAAAAAAAAAAAAAAAACAGATATAGAGTATCTCTGACTTTCTACCGCTTATAAATGGGAACAATTTTAGTCACAGCAGGAAACTTTCTGGCGGCTTTTTGCAGATTAAGACTGACAGTTCATTTAACGGAAGGAATAAAACACAATATCCTAACGTATAATTAGGTATATATAAAACCATGAATGAAAATGTGTTGAGATTTATCCAGGAGTACTCAAGCAATTTAATATTAAGCTTTCATAAAGCTGTTTGATTCATAACAGGCTGATTTAAAATACAATAAACTGAAAGCGGCAGAAGGCCAAGGAAGCCTGACTCTTAGGTCTCGAGCTTCAAAAACACTTTATCCTACATCTCCCATAATGCACCTCTACAGTGTCTTTCAAAGGCTCATGCTGCAATCCACTGGAATTACATATTTCCGAGAGGGTGTTGTGTATTTTCTCTTAATTTTCTTATACTACCGTTCAAAAGTTTGGGGTCACCCCAGACAATATTGTGTTTTCCATAAAATTAAACATTTAAACTGTGCTAACATGTTAGCATCAAGGGTTTTCTAATCATCCATTAACCTTCTGATGCAATGATCAAACAAATTGTACCATTAGAACACTGGACTGATAGTTGCTGGAAATGGGCCTCTATACACCTATGTAGATATTGATGCACCAAAAACCAGACATTTGCAGATAGAATAGTCATTTACCATATTATCAATGTATAGAGTGGATTTTATGATTAGTTTAAAGTTCTGTTCATTGAAAAAAACAGTTATTTTCTTTCAAAAATGAGGAGATTTCTAAAGGATTCATTATTAACAGGATGGAATTAGCATTATTATATAAAAACAATAGTTCATAATGCCCATGTTGTGTTAGTTTAGTGGTTGCATCTGCTACTTTTTTACTTGTTTGGAGTATTAGGAAGTATGAATGTAAATCTTGTAAGAATGGAAGCTGGACATGTGATTGGTATAAATGGCCAAATGGGGTTTAAAGACCTGCAGCCCAGGTCAGAGGTCAAAGCCATATGTTGTACTGTCTCAAGGCGACTAACCATCAAAAATAGGAAAAATGATGAGCTGTTTTGACCAAATTGAGAGAGGATTGGAGAAGTGGACCTATGAGAAGTATATAAAGAAGATGTTTAGGATGAATAGGGAGATGTCCCATATTGGTACAGAGCCTGTACTTTTTTGGAATAAAACTCTTTGTGCATCAAGAAACAACAGCGTATTCACAGTTTACAATCTAGTCCATTCAAATAATTACAAATTACAGGTGCTGAGCATGTAAATCACAGCCAATAGCATAATGTAGGTGTGTTTAGATCACTTAACTCAGTCTAGATGGATCTTTGAATTGTGGCTTGAATTAATGTTTTATTACATTTTTCAATGTCAGAAGTTGTTGTTGTTTTTTTCCAAGTACAATAGACGTTGTGCTTTTTAAGAAGAGTAAATAGATGAAGTGCAAAGTCAGTGAATTTTGGGGTAAATTAGGGGCTTCCTCTTTCCTTTTAGCTCCGTTTTGATCTCCACCGGGAAATGTGTGGCTTTTTATCTCCAAACTACTGCTGAGAGCAGTAAAAGTGAACCAATACAGTAAAATTACAGGCTGGAAAAATAAACAAAACTGAGCTAAAAGACACTAAAATGCTTTAGAGAGCTGAAGGGAACTGCAGAGTCAAGCTATAATTCTCTGTGAGTTCATCAATAATTTCTCATTATACATCATTTGATACATTTCTAGTTTGACGATATCGATCAGGAGCCTGAGATCTCACCGCTGCCACTCTGGAGGGCTCCATTAGATGTGCTGCAGCAATCCAAATAACAGTCATCAATTTTCGCCTTGTCTTTGATTTGCAGCGTTATAATCTGACTGGAAATCATCGCCTCAAACCCCACAACAATGGAGTTTTCCTCCAGTGGATAAATGAAGATGCCTAAAAAGCAGCATAAGAGGGAAACAATGAGATAAAGGCATGAACCGGACACAGAAAACAAGCAATTATCCATTATTCAGTTGAAAATAATGAATTTTAGTGCACTTCAGAGAAATAACTACTTAAGCCCCGGGTCTATTTTTCAGTTTCCTGCTATAAATGATAATAAAAAGTGAATATCTCTACAAGCACAAAGGTAATTTACTTCAGATGGGTATTAAAAGAAATCTACTCTCTAAAATCTCTAAAATCACAAAGGTTCTGTAAAACAAAAAAAAGATCTACATGTGAGGTGACTACAGAAGAGTCAGAATCTATTGATGTTGATGTTATAGAGCAAATAAAGTTAGAATATTGCAAAAAATATATATATAAGATTGTGTTTTACTGCAGGTAAAAATACATAATGTAAAACTTAAACTAAATTGACCAAAATCAAGAAAAAAACTTGAAATAATCTAAATTATCTGCAATGCAAAGTTCAATTATTAATACGATAAGAGTTCAAAGATCAATTATTTGTCCATAAAATCATAGAGGATCATTAAAGAACATGAAGAATATATTTTGTAAGATGTTTAAAACCAAACTTAAAACAATGATTAATAAGATAAAGGTTCCCAGATCAATTATTTGTCTATAAAATCATAGAAAGAGTATTATTACAGTAAATGAAGAACATATTCTGTAAGATGTTTAAAATGGGAGATTATAAAGGACCCAATTACATTATCATTAAATTATTACAATTAAATTATTGTTATTAAGAAGCATAAGAGGCTGAACTGAGGACACAGATAAAGAGACATTCACCAGTTAAACTCCAAACCCATTTTTCAGTTTTACTGCTATAAATGATAATAAATGTGGAATATCTCTACAACCACAAAGGTTATTGGACTTAAACCTGGAATTAAAATAAATCTACAACATGTGAGGTGACTACAGAAGAGTCAGAATCTATTTATGTTGATGTTATAGAGCAAATATTAAAAAAATGTGTTTTACTACAGATAAAAATGCTTAATTTCAAACTTTAATCAAGACCAAACTGACCTAAATCAGGAAAAAAAAGTACTTGAAATGAGCTAAATTATCTACAGTGCAAACTTAAAAGTTCAAAGGTCAATTATTTGTCCATAAAATCCTATAAATCCCACTGAGGATCATTATAGAACATGAAGATGTTTAAAAATGAGATTATAAAGGAGCCAATTAAATAATCACACAAACAGATCAAATCTAAATTAAATATCTAAATAGTCTCTACTACTGCTATACTATTATATTAAACTATTGTCTTATTGTATTGATGATGTGGATATTGATGATATATATTGATGCTGTAACAGTAACATTGTGTTTTACTGCAGATAAAATACTTTATTTAATGTTGGAGCTGAGGTTTAATACTGGGATTTATGAATAAAACTCAATAACTGCCCCCGTAACAGGGTCTTTTTTGGTGATTTTAACAGGTTAATTGGGATTAAAAAGTTGTCAGTAAACAAATTAGTCTTCTGCAGTGAACCCAACTCACCCTCAATCGCATGATCCTCAATATTTTCATAGGTCATAGAAGCGGTCATGGCCAGCGTGTAACCCCTGACACAGGAAGTGATGTCAGAGACGCTGAGGGGCAGAGCGCCCCGGTTCTCTTTGTTAATGAGTCCAGGCATGATGCTGCTTTTAGGATTCTGGTTCAGCGCCCACAAAGAAAGGAAAAGACAGAACACTCAGATGCATCTTGTACAGTTTGCTCCTTTTTATTCCATTAGCCAACATTGACTCTACACCTAAGAAAGCTGCTTGTTTAGTTGGTAATTCAGTGCATCAGGTTGTATGGATTTCCAATAATCTTCTAAGGATATGGAAAACCGGGAGCCTGAGGATACGTGACACAGAAGGATTCCAGATAAAGGTCGGAGCAATAAAACTAATTTAAGATGGTGTTATCATACACACCATCCAATATAATACGATAGAAAAATCAATAGGGGGGAAGGAAATATATAAAAAAAAACCTTCAAATACATTATAAATGCTGGAGATAAAAAAGCAGCATCCTCGTATTAACCCATTTAAGCCCAGATTTCTTTCAAAGTTTTCATGCATATAATTGCATCCGTTATATTTTGCAGAAAATAGCATTTGAATAATCAGTTTTATAGCTGCTGCTTGCACAAACACGCTCATGAACAAAAACCTATTTGTCCCATGTGCAAAATTCTTTTTTGTGGGATTATTCTACAATGAATAAACAGATATAAACGGAATAGAAAGTCATAATAATTCCAATGGGAGGGTTTTATCTTCTCCATCTTCGGGGAGCAGAAAGTCGATGATGACGTCATGAAACACTTGGAAACTTCTTCTTAGATAAACCTTTTATCTAAGTCGTCTTCGATCATATCATTTGAAAGAAAATAAGCTGTATGAGGAGCATTTTTTTTTGTATTTTAAGCATAAAATGAGTCATAGATTTAAAGGCTTAAATAGGTTAATCATATGAGATATAGACAATAAAATGATCTTTAGTTTATTGTGCTATCCCCCCCCCAGAGCTGTAATCTCAGTTATATGCTGTGAAGAGTCTGTGAGAGCTGCAGCCACCAGAGCCCCCAGCGCAGGGCTTTGATAGCAAAGTGTTATGACGAAAGCAATTTCCATAGAGACAGCTCTGCTGCTCGCTCACTCCGCTTCTGCACAGCTGGACCCGCAAAAAACATCCAATTGCTAACAAGTGTGATTGAGACACAGGCGTCAATTAATAATTCACAAATCCATTTCAAATTAAAGGTAAAAAAAAAAAAAGGTGAAGCAGGTGGTTGGTAATTAACGTCAAAAAAAAGTGTCAGTCCCAGGATGCTTCAATGAATCATCCTGCATCCCTCTGGGTTTGTTAAAAAAAAAAAAAGCATCAACTCTCAACATTTTTCATCATCTCTTCTCATCATCATCTTCTTTTCTCATTAGTGTCAACACACACACACACACACTCACACAGACAGAGAGAGAGAGAAAGCAGATTCTGTGATTCAACCACCTGTTGAAACACTGGCTGGATGCAAAACCCACTGGCAGTTTCAATCTATCATTTTTCCCTCTCGTTTCTTTTTTCTTTGACAGTGATGGTCAGCGTGCATTCATCGTCAGGGAGAAACACTGCAGCATTCAACGCATCAGATATGATCTCAGTATCAGCCTCATTGGCTTACCTTTCATTTGTGTCAACTGGGCAGCAGCAGCAGCAGCGAGGGTTCTCTCTCTCTCTTTTTCTCTGTCAGAAGTCCACTTATCATGAAAGATATCCTCCTCCTCCTCCTCCTCCTCCTCCTCCTCCTCCTGTCTCAGCTCCTCTTGTTTTGTTGCCTCCCTGCAGCGGAGTGTCAGATAGGAGCGCTGCCACAGGTGGTAACTACAGATGCGGCGGCCACATTGTCGCTTATGAAGGCGGATAGGGAGGAAGGTAAGAGCGGCTGCTGCTGCTGCTGCAGTTCAATCAACCACAGCAACATGTGTTTGCAAAAAACTGTTTCATTTATAGGCTCCTGTTTCTCCTCCTCCTCCTTGTGAGAGAGAGAGAGAGAGAGGGAGGAGGTTTGAGACAGAGGGTCCAACTCCTTCCAATAAGCACCCCCCCCCCCTTCCCACACACACACACACACACACACACACTTCCCATCCTCTCATGCATGCAAACCCTCAGCACCACCCACTCACTCTCAGCCCTTGCCTGACACTGATGGCAGGAGAGGAGGCGTTCAGGTACCCCCCCCCCCCCCCCCCCCCCATCGGTTGATATCCAGGGATCAGGGGGGGAAATGACAAACTGTAACAGCAGGAGACGAGTTAAACAAAAGGCTCCGAGGAGCCTCACGCTGGTGTCGACCCCTCACCGCCGAGCAGAGGAAAGACCTGGTGTTTTAAAGCCTTCGGTGGCCTGTCTGGATGTCTAGGTGTGTGTGTGTGTGTGTGTGTTTGTTTGCCCATCTGTTGTCATGCCGGGGGTTACCATGACGATTAATATTTGATAATATTTGATTATGAACTCATTTTGATAGTCACGATAAGATAAGTGTATGTATATGTGTGTTAGTGTGTGTGTGTGTGTGTGTGTGTGTGTGTGTGTTGGCTGAAACTGCAACAGCATCCGCCTCCAAATTGAATTAACCTGCAGCCAATAAAACTCCCCCATGCCCCCTCCCTCCCTCGCACTGTCTATCTGTTTCCTTCTAAGCACCCACACACACACACACACACACACACACACACACACACACACACACACACACACACACACACACACACTTTCTCGCTTTCTCACCACAGCCACAGTAGGAGGGTTAAAGGCAAAGGAATTAGCTGTTTTCCTTTGGCTTGAGAATTACCTTTATTGGTAAATTGATTATCAAAACAGCAGCTAATTACCTCAGCTCCCCTTTAAACTATGGCTACGACTAATGATTATTTTCATTATTGATTCATCTGGTGTTTATTTTATCGATTAGCTGATTAGTTGTGGAAAACGTCAGAGAATGGTGGAAGATGTTGATGTTCTCAAATGTCTTGTTTTGTCGTGAATACACTTGTTTTAAGTACAATTAGTCCAGCATTGATTAGAATTATCTGATTTCCCTGGCAGATAATTTAACCTTTTTTCAGTTTCTTTTCCTGATTTGAGTCAATTCGGTGTCGTTTTAAGAAAACAAGACGAACATTTTCTCTAAAAAAAACAATAAATTGATGAAACTCAAGAAAAATAATTGAAATAAACTAAGTTATCTGCCAAATATATTCATTCTACAGTCATAGAGGACTGAAGAAACCAAAAGAGTGAGTCTGTATCCACATCAGTTTCTGTTTCCACTGACTTTACCTGCTGTTTATTAGCACTTGAGCCCTAATGATACGAATCCTTAGTTGCAGCCATACTGTGTAAGAGCTGTGATAAAATACTACATTTCACACTGTGAGCTTTTTACAAGATACTTAGACCTCCACATGAAAACAAAACTGATTATAGACCTAAAAATAAACTTTGAATACTTTAACATAATAAGGAATAATATCAGGATGATAATAATCGGTGGTCTGGTGAAACCGAACCACTGTTATAAAAACATGAGGATGAGAATAATCTACTGCCTTTAACTTAATATATATATATATATATATATATATATACTGTCAAATGGCAAAACTTGCAGGAATCGCAGTGATAAATAAAATGAGAAACAACAGAGTTCCTCTGTTTTCTATGCGGCTCCATTCCCTCCTAACACAGCTGAGGTTACCCGAGGCCTCTTCTATGCTCTGACTTGTGATTGAAGCATTTTGCCAATTGAGTTTGGCAGATGACAAATGGGAACTAAAGTGTGTTAAATTTGTGCTCCTTGGATTTTTTTTTTTTTTTTTTACAAGAATGTGATTTAGATTAGATTAGCAGTCTGAGTCTTCTTGTTGTTGATACACAGGCTTTAAGGTTCCAGACATCTGTGCATAGTTTCATTTTCTGTGTGTATACAGTGAAGAAAAACTATAATCATCTCATGACCGCTCAGGTTTATTTAATGACCCTTTAGAGGGGCCCAACCCTTAGATTGGGAACCATTGGACTAAACCAGTTTACTGTGAAGTAGTTGAAATAAGACCCAGTGACCGTAAAATGCTGCTTTAACTATGATGATTCAGTATTAATATCCAGTGATGTCCCATTGAATAATATATCAGCAATTTATTTGAATGCAATACTTCACCTACTGTTAGCTTTTAATGCTTTTATTGTAAAGGATTTTTCATGCAGGAGTTTTACTTGTAATAGAGTATTTTTTTACTTTGCTGTATCGATAATTTAACTTTATAGACAAATTATATATATATATATATATATATATATATATATATATATATATATATATATGCTATTTCTACTGCAATTTCACTATTCAACATAGCATTTCTACATTGCTGAATGGCTTTTACTATAATGAATTTCAATTCTTCTTCATCTACAATTTATTGTTCATTCATTTAGTCCATATGAGAACATCCTTGAATAGACTATTTTTTCCCAGCAGGTGCTGCTAATCACATTAATTAGTATCTGTACTTAAATAGACCAGAACCGTCATTAGTGTCATCATTAACACCTGTGTTTACCTAATATTTCATGTCAACATGGCTGCGGACGGGTGTGTCAGAGCGGTGCCTTTACAAACAGTGGGAATACTGTGCTGCCTTCAGGCATCCCCCATAAACCTCGTAAAAAGCGATTTAAATAGAAAAAGCGTTTGTTTTATCATTTTTATCCTGAAAATAAACAGTTTCAAAGTTGCGCAAAGAAGACCATAAACTACTGTGAGAAATATATGACACCAGCCATCAAATAAAGAGAGAAACTTTTATTGATAGTAATTTATAAGCAGTCGATAGAGGTTATAATTAGCGGTTTCTTAAATTTTATTATACAATTTTCACCTGAAGATATAGAATTAGAGTTAACAATAGCAAATAACCAGGAGGATCCTGTTTGTCGGCTAATTTGTTGATTTAATTGGTTCCTTTTATTACTTGTATGCCATAGGTGGCAATTTTTCCCGACGCGCCTGAATGCATCATCGGTGGTGTGGTCCAGCGGTACGTCGTCACGCGCATCATTCACGCTGACACCAAACTTTTGATTAAAAAAAAAGAAGAAAAAAAAGGATAAAATCAAAAAGTGTTCTTTGTCTCGACAGAAATTCAACAACTTTTAATGTTCCAAAATGTCCGAAGATTCGTGGGCGCTCGCTGTCGACGTGCAAGAAGCCACAAGTCCATCCAAACAGGTGAGTTTTGTAAAAAAAAAGGCTAAAAAAAACCCCGCAAGTTAGCAGCTAGCTTAATTTGCCGCGTCGCCGCCTGCATCGTTAATTTCCACTGTTAATATTATAATAAACCACTTTTTTTAACTATAGTTTGACCTTTCCAAGAAGTTGGACCGAGTGCGTGGTCCGCGTTCTAGAGGGGATATAAACGGTGAACTTAATTAACTTTTTTAACAAATATTCGTAACGTTTACACGTGCAATAAATCCGTTATTTGACGCCTTTTTTCCCACCTGCGTAGGAAACATTTTGCCGGAGAAGGCTGAGAATGGGAGCTGCAAGGGGGACGGCAGCAGGGACAAAGTGGACCTGGCCGAACAGTCCCTGCTCAACAAGCTGATCCGTCGATCTCTGGTGAAGAACCGGAACCAGGTGGAGGTTCTGCAGCGGGACCCGACCTCCCCCCTTTACTCCGTCAAGACCTTCGAGGAGCTCAGACTGTGAGTCTGCGATTACTTGAGTATAATTTATTGTCCTTTAGCACATGTACATATGATGAATGACATTTTATTCCCTGATCCCGGGTCAGCCCAATGTTATGTAATAAAAACTATAAATAAGATAATCCTTTATTTGCCCCACACTGAGGAAATTGCATTAGCAACAGCAGTAGGGACAGTACAAGTGACATGCAAGAAAAGAAAAGACTGCACACAGACTATATACATATAAATTATTTATATAAATATCACAATACAATAAAAATATGCAATTATGGACAGATTATGTACAATGCTATGGTCAGTAGTTCACTACATTTCAGAGAGAAATGCACTTTCTACTTATTTGACAACATAAGGACAGAAAACTACTGTTTTAAAGTATTATACACTTTCTAAAAGATATATAAAGTGTATTAAGCATGATGTGCTACATATATATATATATATATATATATATATATATATACACACACACACTACTCACAATAAGTTAGGGATATTGTGAAATATTAATGATATTAATCATTAATATTAGTAAAAGTTCTGGTCTGTAACAGGTCTGAGGTACTTTCCATGAATTTAACATGGATTTAAGTATAATTTATTATCATTCAGCACATGTACATATGGTGACTGGAATTTTATTCACTGATCCCAGGTCAGCCTAATGTTCAGTAATAAAAAATATATATTAAAGGCTATGACAATTCTATGGTCAGTATTTCACTGTTTTAAAGTGTTATACACTATCTGAAAGATGCTATATAAAGTCTATTATACAAACATAATGCATCATGATATATGATATATATATATGTTAGGGATATTTTCATGCTTTTCCTATTTTTTTCAATGAAATAAGTAAAAATTTCCCTTTGATATCACAAATAATGAATGCATAGAAACACCATTTTCACTAATTTAATATCTATTACCCCAAAAATCCATGGAATCTCTCACAATATCTCTATAAATATATATGTATATAGATTTGTTGTGCAGATAAACTACATTAAGTGATAATGATAAAGCTTTAAGTACATTTTCCTGATAATCCTTATGTATATTTACTCATCAATTCTGCATGTTGTAATGGAGTATCTTTGGATAATAGTATTTCTAGTTACTAGTATACTTCATCCACCACTGGGGAACTGCTATGAGAGTGAGTTAGCTCTCAAATAAATGAGCACAAGTATGTATATATTCCTCAATATCTTTATTTTCTTGGTATGTCTTACTTGTTTGTATGTGTATATTCCTCAGTTATTTAATTTTCTTATTTTGGACTTGATGAACAGGAAACCAGAGCTGCTGAAGGGTGTTTACAACATGGGGTTCAACAGACCATCCAAGATCCAGGAGAACGCTCTGCCCATGATGCTGGCACAACCGTGAGGCTTTTTTCTTCTAAAGTGGTGTAGGAGCACTTAAGTGATTCATCAATTAGTGGGAAAATCTGCAAATGAACTGACAGCAATAGCTCGGCTGGAAAGCAATGTGGCAAAGGCAAAATAATTATCCGCACAAAACGAAGGTTTAAAAATGGAGCATGAGAAAATAATAATTATAACTATTAGATGAAGCAGTAGGGTTTTGGTACAACTCTTTATACATCTTAGCAGGTAGCTCCCTTTTTTATTTAACCAGTCTGAGCTAAACATGTATTTAAGAAGATATTTCTAATTCTGCAAATTGACTGAGATGAGGAAAGACACGTTTACCGCTTTTAATCTGTAAAGTAGAAGAATCATGTGTGAAAACCATTTTCCACCCAATAAAGAATTATTCTATTCCAATTACAAAAGTCATTAATCAAAGAAAAATACTGTTTTCTCCCTTTTTATTTTATTTTTTTTTAATAAACCCATCGAGTGTGAAATTCTATGTTTGGTCCATCATACCTCTGTCAAAGTCTTATTAGCATTGTCTTATATCATTAGAAAGCCCATTTCACATCAGATGCCACCCACATATCAGCTGTGCATCTCTACTAACAAATGCATGATCCTTACAAATGGGTCACCATTGTAAAGGGAAATGAAACTAATGTTATATAATAATAATGGAAAATGAGTAAATGAAAATTACTATCAAGTAAATTGACTATAACAATTGTCCTTTTATTAAATTCAGTGCCAGAAACGAACATAACTACTTATTCAAATCCTTTTTAGGTACATTTTGGTCAATTTCCGATGCAGCATCAGATGTGAGGGTGTATAATCTTGTTTCTATCTTTTTAAATATGAGGCTTCAAGTGTAGAATTCTTATCTTAGTATGAGGTAAGTTACTATATATATATATATTATATATCTGTTTTAATGTGTACAAAAACTGAAAGTTGGGGAAATTTGCTGTTTTATCAATCTAATGCTCTGCCAGAAAGTGTACAAGCACATTTTCCCAGATATTTTCCTATTCTTTTGAGTTTGTTTAATATTAAATCAGTATTTTTTTGTGTGTTTTCTTCGGTTTCTAGACCTCAGAACCTGATTGCCCAGTCACAGTCTGGCACAGGTAAAACTGCAGCTTTCTCTCTGGCCATGCTCAGCCATGCAAACCCAGCAAATAAATGGACACAGGTAAGCAAAACCTGCGAGTACCCGAAGTCTGTAGCTTGAAATGTCACTCACCAATAAAATCCTGTTGGGTTCTTCCAGTGTCTTTGCATCTCGCCGACGTACGAGCTCGCTTTGCAGATCGGTCAAGTCATCGAACAAATGGGGAAATTTTGTCCTGACGTGAAACTGGCGTATGCCATTCGGGGCAACAAAGGTGAGAACGTGACCGTAATGGGATCGGCAGCGAAATGGTATTGGGAGTCATTCGGTAGCTTTATTCTTTGCTGCGTCGCCTCATGAATTTCTGCTTTTGTTTTCTCTTCGGTTCAGTGGAGCGAGGCGTCAAGATACAGGAGCAGATTGTCATCGGAACACCAGGCACCGTCCTGGACTGGTGCACCAAGTACAAGATCATCGACCCGAAGAAGATCACCATGTTTGTGCTGGATGAGGCCGACGTGATGATCGCCACGCAGGGTCATCGCGACCAGAGCATTCGTATCCATAGGTGATTAAACTGCCATGTCAATAGAAAATGCTGTATTTTTTGTCACATCAGTCAATGTGTGATGGGGAAAAAGTCAAGAACGTTTTAAAATGGTGTTAAAAAGCATTTATCAGCCTTTTCAAAAGGTACACTTTGTCCTCAAAGTGCCATTTAAGGGCACATGATTTTTGTGCCCTTATTCAAAAATTTAAATATTTAATCCAACTTAGGGTTGTAAGATTCTGGGAATTTTCAAAGTTGGAAACTTTCCATTAGAATTATTGTAAATATATGGGAATACTTTTACACAAGTGGAGGGTTGGCTCTTAACAGCAAACTTAAATATAGTTGGGGGGAAAATATATCATAGCTAAAACACCCAGATTTAAAGGGATAGTTCAACAGTTTTGCCATTATCAATTTTTAACGAGCAGAGCCAAGAGCTTCTTCGAGCTACTGCAAGGCTAATGGTATTTTTTGGTTTTCCTCATTAAACTCCGCAAATGCACAATCCAGCAACTCCCAACTGCTGTGGTACATTAAGCAAATACAGTTCTATCTCAGTGTGGTGAAGTAAGTTGTGATATTATGCTGTAAACTTGCAAATATTAAATACAATGCAGCTAACTGGCTGGTACGTTAGGAGTTAAATGTTGAATATTTACAAAATTCCTGAGCTTTAGTTCCCATGGAAAGTTTTGGGAAATGTTTTTAATTTTTTAAATCTAGTTAAACTATCTGCTACTTAGTCCCCAGAATGCTTCTCTTCTTACATCCTTGTCATTCTCTCCGTGCTGCTGCTGCAGACAGCTGTCTAAAGACAGTCAGATGCTGCTTTTCTCTGCGACCTTTGAGGAGTCTGTGTGGAGGTTCGCTGAGCAGGTGATCCCCGACCCCAATATCATCAGGCTGAAGCGCGAGGAAGAGACGCTCGACACCATCAAGCAGTTCTACGTGCTCTGTGAGGAGAAGGAGGACAAGTTCACGTCTCTGTGTAATCTATACGCCAGCCTTACTGTTGCACAGGCCATGATTTTCTGCCATGTAAGTCGGTGTAACTGTGCACAGTTCACACATTTTTCCATCTGCACGGGAGATTTGTTAAAAGGAAAAATGCAGAAAATCGCTAAACATCTTTGAGTGGCTGTATTTCCCCAGCAAGGATATTATTAATTCACAGAACATGGAGCGCTTGAGATTCCACAGCAGGTTTTCATAGAGCTCTATTGTACCTTTTCTATCCTCGGCTTTAAAAAGACTGCAGCTCTGGAGAGAGATATTCTAATTTATTCTCAGTAGAGGGTTCCTGACTAAATACCGCTATTCACTGACATGATTAAATCTCACAGGAATGCTACAGATGTGATCAACTGTGCAGCAGATTCAGAGTTAATATGTTCTGCCCAATTAGCCACGTCAACCGCCAGCGGATGACGATGGCAGTAAATGTCCTAACGTCTATTTGATGGATTTTTATGAAAATTTGCTCAGGCAGCCAAAACCCTTTAAGAAGACGAAGCAGAGTAAAGCTGCAGTAATTGGGTATTTAGCAAAAATATTCACTAATTCTGATCATTTTTGCCAGTTTTCATGCAAAAATGACAAAAAATTGATGGTTCAAGCCTTTCTTGGTTGTATATTGCAGTAAATGAAATGTTTAATGAAACATTTAGTGACTATAATTCCTCAAGGATACTGTTATGGCCTTTTTTTCAAAGTTTTCTAATATTTTATTGATTGATTATAATATTATCCAGTTTAGAAAATCATCAGTTGCAGCCCTAAAGCCTAGAGTGAATTATCTAGAAAAATCTCCTACTGACCTACATGATTCCAAACTGATTTTTGAGATTTAGTTTGAGCAATTCTATTAATCTTCAGACCCGTAAAATGGCTTCTTGGCTGACTGCACACCTGACCAAAGAGGGCCACCAGGTGGCGCTGTTGAGCGGAGAAATGACCGTCGATCAGAGAGCTGCCGTCATCGAACGCTTCCGCCAGGGCAAGGAGAAAGTGCTTGTGACCACAAACGTCTGCTCCAGAGGTAAAAAAGAGACAAAAACTGACATTAACACTTAAATCTTAATATTAAGAGGGGAATGGTCACAATTAAACTCCCATTCGTGGTTTTCCTTACAGGTATTGATGTGGAGCAGGTGTCTCTCGTGGTCAACTTTGACCTCCCGGTGGACATGGATGGGAACGCCGACAACGAGACGTACCTCCACCGGATCGGCCGCACGGGACGCTTTGGGAGAAGAGGGTTCGCCGTCAACATGGTGGACGGCAAACACAGCATGGATATAATCAACCAAATCGAGATGCATTTCAGTAAGTTCCCCTTTTTTTCTGGCAGTTTGATCGTATAAAACCGCAATGTGCTTATTTAAAGTCCCGGAGGCATTTAATGTTAATTTTTGGCTGACAATAGGGGTTTTAAAGGGTGCTGAATTCAAATCTTTTGTATGCCAGGCTCAAAAATGTCCCATAATACTTTAAAATGGAGAAATCAGGCTTTGAATATTAGATAAATTACTCAATTATATCATACAAATGGGTAAATTATACATAGGAAATGCTTAAAACAGTGTCATCTACTTTGTTCCTAATCATTTTTCAAGTAAATTCTTCATAATTCCATCAACCTGTTTTCATGGTCCTCTTTTGTTTATGCAATTAATCATCTGAGAGAACAAGTTTAACCACTTATATTTATTTGAAGCATTTCCTTTAGTCCTGATCTTAAATCTGCCTAAAATTCAGGTTTTTACCTTTTACAGTAGATAGTGATTGATTAGATTTTAATCTGGCAGCAGCGGCCATATTGGATTTTTCTGTTGGATGCCAAAATTAACATAAAATGCCTTCAGGGTTCATCTACTTTCTTTTTCTTAAACTGACCCTGACTAAACGTTCTCGTTTCTTTCACCCACAGACCGAAAAATCAGAAAACTCGACACCGACAATCTCGAAGAAATGGAGCGAATGATTAGCTGAATGGTTTGTCTCCATGCACTACCCGACACTGAAGCAGTTATTAGACGTTACCTCAAATGCGACTTGAGTTCTTTCAAGGGTTTATTGTTTGCGTTATATCGTTTACATGAAAGAGATGCATGCTAATGTTGATTATGCACAACTTCCTTTACGGCAATAACTTGAGCCGAAGTTTTCCTCTTAAGATTTCATTTGATTTGTCCGACTTTTGATTGATCACTGAAGTCACCTTAAGCCTTAAAATGGAAAAAACCAACCACTAGCTGTTAAAACAGCAGTTTAGAAGAGTGGTGCAACTATTACAGGTTATGGTTTTGCTGTGTTTTTTTTCCTTTTGAAGTGAACTTTATTAGTATCTCATCTATATACGTTTGCATGGTTTGATAAGGTTGAGTTCACATTAAATATCCTTGAGTGACTTGAAGCATTTTAAGGTTTTAAAATGCCTGTTTCAGATTAGTGGTGGTTTGATCATTTCATTTGGTGATTTATCTGTGAATCCAGAGCTGTTGCTACCAAAAAAGGTTAAATGTGAAACCTGTTCAGTTTACCGGTGCTGTTTATGCAGGGCAGGTCTGCACATTAAGAAAAAAAAGGGGTGTATTTGTGGAGAAAAAAGAAACTTTATTAAATATATCATTGAAAATATAAGTGAATATACAGTGTTCAAAAGATAAGCAGCCTGTCAAAGCTCTGTGCACTGTTTTAATAAATCTTCTGGAGTGAGCATTTTATTAGTTTTAAGTGATATTTCCAGTCGTCAGACACTCTTTTTGAATCTAGAAGTAATTGTGACTCAATTTATTTGGCTACTAATATAACAGAACGATTGTCTTCTCCGTTTTGATTCTATTCTCTGGGTAATTCTATCAAATTATGACTCAACAGACGCAAGTATTTTAAAAAAGCACACTCACAAGATTAAGGCTGTAGTTAAATGTGCTAGATTCACCGGGTATCGACAGACTAGTAATGAGCTGCTGTGCCTCTGAACCCTAATGAAACTCTCTAATTGGGTATTTAAGAACATTAACCTTAAAGGGAAAGGTGTGGAAAAACAGTTTCCTGCTGCGTATCAAACACTCATCTCTGGTTATGTTTTTGGTTTTAGCCCCGCTGATTTCACGCACATAAACCGGACATTCATGTCTCAAATCTATTTCTGACAGTTTGTCTGCAGCTTGGATTTAAAATCTCACTGAAACGGAACATTCGTGTAATTTTTAAATGTCATCAAGCAGCTGTGATTGGATACGGACATTCGATTTAATGCAGAAAACAACTGTTTTCATTGATTTTGATTAGTGGTTTGGTCCATACAAACAAAGTTGTTAAAAATGTTTTATCAAAATACCAAAGCTGCTGTCTACGGTCTAAAAGTATTCAGTTTGCTATCATAGAAGACTAATAATAACAGGAAATATCAACATTTGAGATGGAAAAAATGTGCATTTAAAAAATAAAATTAAAATTATCTAAGTCAGGGGTGTCAAACATGTGGCCCGGGGACCAGACTGTACAAAAAAATGTTCCAGTTCCTGTTTTTTATCATAAATGTGGTTTGTAAAGCAGGAAATGACTTGACCTACTCCATAAAATACTAAATATTGTACAGTGCACTGCAAAAGATTAGATCTTATCACAGGAAAATATTTTGTATTCAATAGTCAGTCCAATATTGAGTAGAATTATATTTACTCAGCAGGTAATTTTGTCTATTTCAAGTTTTTATGAGATAAAACGTCAGAATTAAAAGATAAAGGTAGAAAACAGGACTAAACTGATCAAACTTGAGGGGAAAAAACATTGAAATGAGCAAAATTATCAGCCAATGGAGTAAAATCAATATATTTCCACTTAAGATTTAGTCCATTTCAATAAGGAATAACTGGGACATTATATTTGATATAATTCCCTTGTCTCGTCTCTTCTATTTTGTAAATTGAAGGTTTAATTAATGTAAATGTCTGTATTTCTCTACATAAAATAGAGAAATCTGTGGTTATTTATGTGGCCCATGAACTAAACTTAAGTTTGACACCACTGTTTGGCAACTCAATTAACCGGTTAATAATTATGTGCAATTAATTATGAAATTGTACTGAAATAGCTTTACTCAATAAAAGTGACCAAGCTTATAATGAAGCACATGCACTAATCAATAAAACACATAACTTTACAGTGATTCACTGTCTTTCTGGGAGATGAACAGCACTGATCTTTGAAATTTGGTACAATTAATTCATTATTGTGTGGACTTATCTTACTCTATTGGCTGATAATGCTGCTTTTTTCCTTAAGTTTTGATCAATTCCTAAATTGAAGATTTAATTAATAATGTATAATATGAATTTCTCTAGATAAAGGAGAAATTTGTGGTTATTTGTGTATTTTTTTTACTGGGGCCCACTTGAGATATTCTGTATGTGGCCCATGAACTAAACTAAGTTTGACACCACTGATCTAAGTAGTTCCTGATTAATTAAACATTTGGCAACTCAATTAATTAACTAATGGTTAATTATGTGCAATAGTACAGCAAAATAGTACAGCAACTGAATTATAAAATTGTTCTGAAGCAGCTTTACTCAATAAAAGTGACCAAGCTTGTGATGAAGCACGTGCACTAATCAATACAACATACAACTTTACAGTGATTCACTGTCTTTCTGGGAGATGAACAGCACTGATCTGTTCGAGATGCCACTCTGGGCCAAAGTCAGGTCCAGGTCCGTGAAGGTCCTGCGAGGCACGTCCATGGTCTCGATGGAGACCTCCCCGTACCTGGTCCCGTACCTGGCCTCGGCGCTGGCCCTGACGGTCCGCAGAGGGTCTGTGGACTCAAAGACCTGCTGAAACCTCCTGCCACACGGAGCCCTGATGGCTAACAACAAACTCCCAGCGGCACCGGTCCGTTTGGAGCCCGCATCGGGCCTCTCGTCCGGATCCGGCTGCAGGGAAGAGGCGGCATCATCACCGGACAGGTGCAGCTCTGACATCCGCTCGTCCAGGCTTCCTCTCCCGGGAGGACTGGTCTCTGGCCGCCTCCTCTCGATGGACGGCAGCACCTTGTACTTGTTGAGGGTCTGCAGGGGTCCGGCGGGGTTTTCTTGCTGGGACCTGGACTCCCACGTGGCGGGCTGGGACCGGGACCGGGACCCGGAGCGGAGGCTCCGGTCCGGCGGCCTCTGAACGCCGTCTGCGTCGCCTCCATACGGAGGACTGCTCACCGCGGCTCGGCTTCGGCCTTTGGAGGACGTCGGCCTGGTTAGGTTCATTAAAAAAAACCCAAAAAAACAGCTGTCGCGATTTATTTTTGAGTTCAATCCAGCGAAGACAAATTTAAAAAAGTTACTAAACAACAGCGAGACAGTTTAGAATCTCTCATATTAAACGGAATTATTAACTACTGTCGCTAAGTTAAGGTTAAGACGTTAAAATTCCGTTAAAATACCGTGTATTTCCTGTCTGCGCATTACTTTTATGTCGCGTTTCCATCCAGTTTTAATTTTAACAGGAAGTCCTCGTCAGCGTCAGCGCCGTTGCCATGACAGCCGGGTTACCATGACGACAGCCTGGGGTTGAAAGGTAGGGAGCCGCCTGCTGTTTGATGCATGAAGCAACTATTGATTACAATAATTAGCATTTAAAAAAAAAAACTACTCATCGATCTGGAAATTACTTGTAAGTAGTTATTGGAGCAATTTATTTAATCTTTGGATTAAAATAGGGCACAAAACAAACCCTATAATATTAAATTAGATTAAACTTTATTGTCATTGCATATGTCACAAGTACAAAACAACGAAATGCAGATAGCATCACAATTTAAATGGCTATGGTACGTTATGTACAAGTGATAAGTATATAATATATAGACTATATAATATATATATAACACATTCATGAGGAATATAAATTGTTTAACCATCTGCCCTCAACTCCAAATCATTTATTTTATAATTGGCAATAATTTAAAAAATGAATAAATCTAGAAATGATGTATCTAAATGTATTTGGTTTAACTATCCACAGTTATATTTAAACTGTTTAAATAAGAGGATGAGATATTAAAAATTTTAAACGAAATTTAAACGAAAACGAACGATTTTAACGAATAATTTGATGTATACCAGTGGCGTCTAGGAGGGATCTGGGTTATAACAAAAGAAATTGTGAATTATCTTCAAATTTTAAATATTCAATTCAATTATTACTCTTAACATGTGAGTGGACAAATATGCTTTAGGCAAATGTGTTATGATTATTGGAACAATGAGAAATGGTTTAAATGATCATGTCAAACCTCAGTGTTTCCACTTTTTTTAATGAGTTTTTACCAATTAAAAGATCATCTAACTGTGGATATGTGTGTGTGTAAGGATGGGGCTATTATGTTCTATTGGTAGAACCATTTCTAATTTTATTGTATGGAATGTTCTATACAAATACACTGATATTACATGCACTTAATTATATAAAGGTCCCATATCAATAAGAATTCTTGATGTCACAAGCCAAACTTTGAAGTCTGTTTTTCACCAAATCTCAATTTTATTTTGCAGTAACAGATACTTAGGGGGAATGTAATGAAAAGTAAATATTATGACTTAAATATAACAATATGTATTATCGCTAAAATTAAAATACAAATAAATTAGAACCTCATCTACTTCAGACAACAGGTGGCAAAACATTTCCCAAATAGATCAATAATCAGGTGTCAAATTTAATATCACGTGTTCACGACCATCAGGAATGTTTGTTTTATTGAGCTACAATCTTTGTGTCTGACATGTATTTATTACATTAGTTAAAAGGAAATTATAAGAGTCTGAATGTGTGATTTGGTCATAGTGATAGTTCAGAGAGGCCTACAGTACATTTGTGTCATAAACTAACAGCAATACCAGGAGATCCTTGCTCAATTTGTTGAGTATCTAAGGGATAAAATAACATCCATGATCCCAGAGGCATCCAGGGATTGTGCAAACTAAACTAGACGAGGGTGAGAGGGCGTCTTTTTCCAAACTTGTCCTGAAGGGAGGCCCTTTCTCAAACTGAAAACACTGCAATACACTTCAAATAACAAAAAAAACAGTTTGTTACTGTATTGTTATAAATGGAAATACCATATTCATTAAAACATTCATATTAGCTATAAATATAGCATATTTGATCATCTATATATTAAATGAATGATTGCATGGAGGTCATATACTGTTGATTCCACTACTAACAACTAAGTATTCCAGCGTTTGTTTCCTCCTGTATAGTTTTTGGTTTTATACAATTTTGGTGCAGTTAGATTTTCACTTTGTATTCATAGAAGTGGTTTGGAAACTACTTCCCCATTAAGGCTGCAGTTTGCTAATGGTCTTTTAACTCGATTTGTACAAGAACATACAAATGCACCCAATAACTAGCATTATCATCCAAAATCAGATTATTCTATATTAGATAAGTGACGTTCCTACTGTTATAATGGCATAAACGTGTTAATATTTGGTATGAGAGCTTAGGAAAATCGTATTTACTGGAGGGCAATAATATACATACGAATTTTTAATACAGCTCTGGAAAAAAAAGAAGAGACCGCTGCAAAATTATCAGTTTTTCTGGTTTTACTACTTATCGGTTTGTGTTTGGGCAAAAAGGAACATTTTTTTATTTGGTGCAATAACCCTTATTTTTAATCCCCTTATTTTTCATGTGTCTTGTCATGAGTGACTTTTATTCCACTCCTGGTTCCTCTTTAAGCAGAATGAGGTGTTGGAATTCAACAGAAATGGCTGGAATACATGTAGAGACGCTGATTTCAGGAAAAAAATGCAGTGGACGCTTATATTTATTTTTTCCTAGAGCTCCCTGATTGGCACCAGTTCTAAATGTTTTAGAAGCCTATGAGTCTTTAAGTCTAAGACTGTCATTTTATACTTAAAATAAAAAATTAAAAGTTACTCATACAGCCTTTTTTTTCTAATGACATGATAGTAACTTCATGTGCTTCCTTCTGAGAATATGGCGAAGACAAACCCTCCCAGAATGGTAATTTTATTTAGAATATTATGATTTTCAATGCTGACATGTATATATCTATTTAATCATTCAAGTCTCTAGAATAATCCCCCCAAAAATAATTTTGTACATGTGATAAATAGGCTTTTGTTTATGGGCAGATATGTGTAAACTGCAACTATAAAGGCCATTAAAATATTATCTGCAAAGAAAATGGTGCAGAATGGGGGGAAATGGATACAGAACATAATTGTTAATGATATAATTAGGTTTATAATGGGTTTAGTATAAAATGATAGTCATAGACTGAGCAGCCTAAGGTTTAATTGGCATTAAAAAAAAAATGAGCAGCTTTTAGTATTGCCCCTCTGTAGTTCCCACCATCTATTTAAATTTTAAAAACCTCTAAGTTAAATGGTCATTCAGAAGTATATTATAAAAATTAAAGATAATCATGCAGCTTTATAATTACCAGTAGTTTTATATTAAAACATAGAAATGACAGTGACAGAATGACTATAGTAACGATAACCCACAGTCTGTAAATCACCAAACAGTAGTAGCAGCTAGCTGCAGCTTCATCATGTAGTGGACGTAGGTGGTAACTCTCGCTCTTTAAGGTAAGTCGAGCATGTTGTGTTGGCTGTAAAGTTCCTCTGTGATCTGGTAAACCTCCGAGATGAGCGGCAGGGCCTCTCCCAGCATGGCCACCACCCGCTCCGTCGGGCCCACGTTCATCACCTCGAAGAACGCGGTGCGGCCGGGCAGGATGCAGAAGGCCATGCCCGCGGCCTTGCGGATCACCCAGGGGTGGTGCTGGGACAGGGACTCGTTGTAGGCCTCGGCGCACATCACCGAGGTCTTGCAGTCCTCGGTGCTGGTCCGGAGCCGCTCCAGGAAGAGCTCCAGCCACCTCAGGGCCCGGTGGAGCCTCAGCAGGGTGCGGCAGCCCGACTCCGGGTGGTTGCCTTTCTTGGTGAGGTCCACGAGTTCGTTGTCCAGCTCGTATTTTACCATCGACTGGACGGTGGCGTAGTGGGAGCCGTTCTCGCCGTTCTGGTGGTTCACCAGGATCTGGATCTTGTTGACCGCGTCCTTAGAAATGAAGCCAAAGACGCTGCCCAAGCTGTTCATAAACCTGGTAATGGGGTAATGAAAAACAGCCTGTTAATATTCATAGATGGATCAGGGGAAGGAAACCCTGGTCTTGGCGAGCCGTAACACCTGATTCTACTAATCAACCACGAGGTCAAAAGTTGTAGAACACCTTGATGTTTTAGTTTTTCTCTAAATTGTCCTGGTTTAATGTGTCATGTGACAGATGATGATGGTCTGATGTGGATTATGTTGCTGTAGGATGAACTCCTGACTAACTAGGTCTAGATCATGGGGTTCTGCTTAGCTCTAGAGCTCTAGTCCTAGAAAAGACCCAGACATCAGGCTTCATCCATGCTGATATACAGACGGGGGTTAATTAACCAGAGAAACTTGGTTGGAGCAACTTTACACACTTTATTTAAGTCCATTACTGCAGAAAAGCTGGATGTCTAAGTTGTTAACTAGTACTTGATTCCTGATAATTGATATCTGTCTTTTTTGTACCATTTAAATGTCCCATATTCTCCGCTTTCCTGTTTTTTATTGTGAATTTTTCATCCCTAAAAAGATTTGAAGCAGCAAAGATCATCTCAGTATAGTTTTCCACTTCTTTTCTCCAGCTTCTTCTTCCTCCTCTTTAAATGGCTGTTGGTGGTGACTGTATAGTAGTGACATCACAACTTCACATAAGTCATGACTGCTTGTTTTAAGGCTCAGTTTCTGAATACAGGCTGTGTATGTTTCTCTGTGGATTGAGTGTTTTTTAAACATGGGACAGTATTAATACACTCTCTGCTGTCATATATATAGGGCTCTAATAAATTATAAGGAATTTATTGGAATCAAACTGCTTGAATTTAAATAAAAAACGTAAAAATGTGTGTTCTAAAACTTTTGAACTGTAGTGTATATGGTTGCAAAATTCTGGGGATTTTCAAAGTTGGAAACTTTCCATGGGAACTTACAAAAGTGAAGGTTGGCCCTTAACAGGGAACATAAATAGAGTAAATGGGTATGGTGTATAGAAAATATACTGTAGTATAATGTTGGGTAAAACAAACAGATCTAAAGGAATAAGCATTACAACATAACATTTTTATTCCCATTTTCTGTCAATACCAGCTGTTTCTAGACCTGTGTGTGTATGTGTATGTACATATATGTATGTATATATATATGTATGTGTATATATATGTGTATATATATATATATATAGTGACATGTGGTGGAATGTTAGGAATGTTAGAGTTGAATGTAGCAAGTCAGAGCTGCAACGATTGGATTCAGATTCACTGTAATTGTCCTTTAAAGGGTGATTTGCTGTATAGTAGGTTAATGTACATTCAATAGACCAAACAATTAGACATAACATGCAATTACATACATAGTAAAATGCATAAACAGTGCATAAAGCAACTAAAATATATATATATCAGAATTCAAACATAGTAAAGTGCATCGGTCGATAAATCAAACTCAAATCAAATTGATAAATAAAATCTTGTCTTTTAAACAAAATGCCAAACAAATGGTGATTTAATGCTGTTCTATGTCATACATGATCACTAACTGAATTAGGATTTTATGGATAGTTTCTATATTAGGGCTACAGCAAACTATTCTGATGACTATTGATTAGTGAAACGATTAATCGATTAGTTTGGTTTATAATATGCTGTAAAATGTTAATCACTGTTTTCTAAAGATAAAGATTCAACCTACACTGTCTTCTTATAAAAATGACTAAAATAAATAATCAAAGTAATTGTCTATTACTGTAATAGTTGACAACTAATCGATTAATTGCCTAATCGTTGCAGATCTTCTAGAGAACATGACATTTGAAGACCTGATGTCTACATGACTTAAACAGGAATTTTCACTAATTTTATACCAATATATAGTAAATATATATATTTTCACTCCGTTCCTTTGAATTTTTGCCTTTTTATTGCCACAAGCTTTAACATTTCAGTGTTTGTCCCACATCTTTGTACTTGGTGAAGTGGATCTGTGTAATTTTCACAATCATGTGACTTTAATCAGACATGAATGAAAATGGTTCAGGTCCGTTTAATGTAGGATTATAAAGCAGTGGAAAATAACGGATAGTTACAGCCCTGTAATAGTTTATACAGTATAAGGAAGTTTAAAATAATTCATATATCTAAAACACAACACATACTTAAAGATTTGAGTGTGTATAACTTACTTTATAAGTCCACGCCACCCAGAAAGATAGTGTTCAATATAAACTTCTTTATTTTCCGACAGACACAACTTGAAAGTGTCGAGAACCTCTTGTAAGCAGAATTTTTGATCTTCTGAAGCCTCATTATCAGCCATGGTTTTTATAGGAAGTGCTGTTGACAGGAACCAGGAGACAACACTATTTAATGGACCTCCACGCGCCTGACGTCGCTACAAACGCACGTGCGGAAGTAAACTGTCCGAAATGTTGAGCATTAACCTCCGAGAAAACTTAAAAGTGGAAGAAAAATGAACCATTTCTTTTGCGCCTCCGATAAATGACCAACGACAGGTCACACTTCACTGTAATCCGCAGCGGTCGCTACTGCGCAGACTCGAGCCGGAGGAAACCGGAAATTGGAAAACTGGCCTTCACAATAAAAGGCAAGGTAAGTTTATTTTTATCGCACATTTCAACAAGGTAATTCAGAGTAAAACAAAAGGGCAAAGATTAAAAATCAGGAAATGAAAAACAATAAAACAAGATATAATTTGTATAAAAACAGTTGATTAAAAGGGTTTAATTAAAAGAGTAAGGAAGGAAATTACTTGGAGTTAAACAATAGTAATTTATATTTTGAAAGCAAGTTACATTAATTAATACATTTTAATTCATAGCACTTTACATATATAAAATGCAGCTCAAATTTCCTTGAATTTGAATAGTATCAAAGCAAACACATTATATTAGGGTATCGCATTGATTTGTATTTTAATTAAATATATTTTTTTAAAAACATTCAAATAATAGATCTATCTGCTTCTGAATTCATGATTTCAGAGAAAGAGACTTTAAAGTGTGAACCCATTCTTAATATGCAACCTGTGAAAATGTCCAATTTTTGATTAATTTAAGTTTAATTAATTAAAAATGTTCCTCTTTTAATCAACTGTTTTTGAATTATATCTTGATGCTTTTAATGTTTTATGTAAAGCATTTTGAATTAACTTGTTGAAATGTGCTATACAAATAAACTTGCCTTGCCTTTTATTTTGAATTCCCTTCCCGGAAGTGTTACATTAGAGTACTATGGGAAGTTTGATACTAGCTGGAAAGCTACATGAAATCATCCACACTTATACAACAATCTAGACATTAATATGTCTTTGTAGCAGGAGATTTTTCACCAGAAGGAGTTAAACCGTCTTCTTAACTTATCGATACTAATTTTCTACAAAAAAAAACGACTAAACATGCCTGAAATTAAAGTAACACCGCTGGGTGAGTACAGTGGCTACTTAGCATCTGTAAAGCTAGTTCCGTCAACATTACATTTGTACATAACTTTGACGTTACTACTTCACCAACCTCTCTTTGAATAGTGATAACGTGGCCATTTAATGTTACAGTGGTTAAAAACAGCTTGTAATTTTAACCGTTTACTGTTTAGCAGTCGTTGTTAGCCGCAGAAGCTAGCATGTCTGACTGATGGTGGTGCGTTCACTGCGTGTTGTATTTCTCAGTCTTCTCACAACTAACCTGCCCGTTCTCTCTCCAAGGTGCTGGACAGGATGTTGGCCGCAGCTGCATCCTCGTCTCTATTGGAGGTAAAAACATCATGTTGGACTGTGGGATGCACATGGGATACAACGACGATGTAAGTAACGTGGAAACAACAATTAGGAAAAGTATAAAGGATTTTTCAAGCTTTGGTTTAATTCCAGAGCTGCAACGATTAATCAATAACTTAATTGCCAACTATGTTTAGGTTCTGGTTTCACAAGTGTGAATATTTTATGGTTCCCTACTTCTATACAAACAGACATTAGACTTGCAATGATTATTTTCATTAGTTTTTATACAGAGGCTCTTGGATTTAATACTTTTTGGGAGTAATAAATATTAAACAAATGAAAATGGTGTTTCTTCTCATTCATTATTAATGATGTCAAAGGGAACTTTTAATTAGTTTTTAAAAAATCAGACCAAATAGGTAAAGCACTCTTGTAAATTACAATATCCCTTAACTTATTGTGAGTAGTATATTTATTTTCTTGATCAATTTATTAGTTTTTCAGTCCACAAAATGGAAGAAAATGGTCTCAAATGAATTTTTGTAGACTTCTATGATAGTGAACCGAATATCATTCACTTTAAAATAATAGTAAGTATAAAATAGAAAGTATAGGAAATCATGCACAAATGATTTGGACAAACAGAAATGAAAAATATAAATTTAAATAGAACCAAAATGTTAATATAATGTATTTCCATAGTCGAAAATAATCTAAAACTTCTATATAACAAACGTAAATGAAAGTTGTAAGAGCAAAAGATTTTATCCTTTATACAAATTGTACATTTTCATAATGCATTAATCCAACTCTTTCTATTTCCTTATATAAAAGCTTCTACACTGTTTTTTAAACCTGTGTTATAAGTTTCATATGTAAAATTTCTCTTGTCATTCCAGAGACGTTTCCCAGATTTTTCTTACATCATCCAGAACGGCCGTCTCACAGACTTCTTGGACTGTGTGATCATCAGGTTTGTTTCTAATGTGTTGTTTCTACCTCACATACAGTACTGTGCAAACGTCTTAGGCACTAAAAATAAAGCAAAAATGTTCTAAAAAACAGTGATTTATCAGTCAATCAATCTTTATTTATAAAGCACTTTTTATACAGTACAGGCCAAAAGTTTGGACACACCTTCTCATTCAATACTATTATTATTACTATACTATATCAATACTGTTTACATTGTAGATTCTCACTGAAGGCATCAAAACTATGAATGAACACATGTTTATGGTGTTATGTAGAGATTGCTCCACTAATCATGTACAAATATAGTCAAGCTATACATCAAATTAAACAGGAGAATCTCCACTACAAGCACATATAAGTCATATTTACACACACCAAACACAACTCCAACACCAAGCTAATTAATTAACAAATATGAAAATCGCTATACGATCATAAAGCCAACCCACTCACCACATTTTGATGGCTAGCGCTCTGATACTTCATGTTATACAAACAAATGACATCTCATATGAAAGCTGAGACTGTGACGAGTCCAACGGTACCATCAGTGTAGCTTCATGACAAAAACTCAGTAAACTAGCAGCCTAAACACACTACAGTAAAAAGTCGCTTGTTTGAAGCAACAAACAAAAAATGTGTTTTTTTTGTTGCTGTTTTGGGATGAAATTTTTTATATGAGATCAATAAATGGTCGTTTAGTGTCGACCAACATCTCTGTGTTTATTCCAGACATACCCTACTGACTATGGGTATGTCCTAAACATAAAAAAAGGGCTGGAGGTCAAGGGGTTAAGTACATAATACCATAAACATGTGTTCATTCATAGTTTTGATGCCTTCAGTGACAATCTACAATAGTACTGAATGTGAAGGTGTGTTCTGTCCTGTACATATAACATATACATATATACCCTCTCAGTCATTTCCACCTGGACCACTGCGGCGCTCTGCCCTACATGAGTGAGATGGTGGGTTTTGACGGACCCATCTACATGACCCACCCGACCAAGGCCATCTGTCCCATCTTGCTGGAAGACTTCCGGAAGATCACCGTGGACAAAAAGGGAGAAACCAACTTCTTCACCTCTCAGATGATCAAGGACTGCATGAAGAAAGTGATACCTCTGAACCTCCACCAAACCGTGCAGGTGCAGCTCCCAGATCATTTCTGACGTGCCCAGATATCCGTCTGTTCATCATGCGCCAGCTGCTCGTCTCTTTTGATGCAAAAAAAAAAAAAATCGTCTGTTTCTGTTGTGTTTGGTGGCAGGTGGATGATGAGCTGGAGATCAAGGCGTACTATGCAGGCCACGTCCTGGGAGCTGCTATGGTGCACATCAAAGTGGGATCAGAGTCTGTGGTCTACACTGTGAGTGGAGACAAGTCGCCGCCGTGTCAGGGTCGATAAATTCAACAATTCATGAAAGAATAAAGTCAAACTGCTTTTTCATTTTCAGGGAGACTATAACATGACGCCAGACAGACATTTGGGGTGAGTGGACTTCACTGTTTTTAAAGGAGGATGATAATTTTACACATCAGGTTAAGGGAAGAAAGTTGTATTTTAAGGGAAAATTGTGTTAATTTGGGATGAAAGTTGTGGTTTTTAGAGGCTAAAAACTACAAGTTTTAAAGCTAAAACAATCTAGTTGTGTGGAGTAACAAAGAGGTAAATCAGTAGAGCTGCAATGATTAGTTGATTAATATATATTATGCATTATTACATTACATTATTATGTATTAAATACAGATAAGGTGGAGGATCCTGGAAAAACGGCTCAAGTTCAAACTAGATTTAAACTCTTTTGAAGAGTTTAATAGAAAATTCCCCAATAATATTTAAAGTGATAATTACAATTAATGATTGGATAGAGTTTATTCAGTCCTGCCCATCTATTTTTTTCTGTATTTATCATTTAATTAATTGGTTTCAATCTGGGTGTGAAGGGATTTTTAAGCAATATGATACACATGATTTGAAAAATTGAATAAATAATAATAATTAATTAAAATTAAAGAAAAAAATCCAAATTCTTTTGATTTCAGCCTCTGAAACATGAACATTTTCTGGATTCTTTCGTCTTCTGTGACATTAAGTGAATGTCGACTGGTTTGGAAAGAGTGATGAATATTTTTTCCTGTTTTTACACAATGGTGAAGGAGTGTAGTGATGAATTGGTGAAGTATTCTTTTTTCTTTTATATCCGTAGCGCTGCGTGGATCGATAAATGCCGCCCAGACATCCTCATCTCAGAGTCCACGTACGCCACCACCATCAGAGACTCCAAGAGATGCAGAGAGAGAGACTTTTTGAAGAAAGTGCACGAAACCATAGAAAGAGGAGGAAAGGTAACAGTCACGGTTATTTCAATGCATTTCAATGCACTGTTACTTAAACTAATTCTGTCATTCCCACATTCTTATGTGTCCAGGTTCTTATTCCAGTTTTTGCCCTGGGAAGAGCTCAAGAACTCTGCATCCTGTTGGAAACATTTTGGTAGGATTCAAAAAGAAAGCTACTGATATATTTGTCCTTAATCAGGTCTAGTTTTCCTGCTTGAAGTGACATATTTACAAATAATAATCAAATATCTCCACAACCACAAGGGCCTTATGAATAAATCTGTTATTGAAAGGAAGCTACAGCATGTGGGTGACTACAGAATTAACTCATATGTTACTGTGACAGAGCAAATAAAGCTTGAATAGAGCAAAAAAAACAACTTTTACAGTGAATATCATCATGATTTATTCGCCCAAATAATCCAGGAATCATTAGTGAAATGTATGATCAGGATTTATACCAACACAGATGCATGGAACTTGAACCAGTGGAATTTTAGAGGCTTTTTTTTAGAACTGTTGCAACCAGGCGGACCTCTATTCTAGTGTGACCTTTTGACCTTTTCCCAAATACTTTATTTCGTCGTCGTAGCTGAGACTTTTCTCATGCAATTCATGTATCGGATGTCATGATTTGCCACGGGCGATCCTAGAAATAAAAGAGGAAACGGAGTGATGTGTTGAGCTGATCGCAGCTCAAATAAAAGCAATTAGTCTGACTTATAATTAAATAGAAAGTCCTTTCACTGTGGTAGAATTGCACATGATTATAATACGATCCTTGACTAAGGAACAGCAGCTTCCTGTGATGGCCTCATTCATTTTATTGAGCTTGATAGAATAACAGCGGTGCATGAGGTGTTTTATTATTCATTTGTTCATTGGCAGACGCTGTAATTACTTTCTCTCTCTCCACAGGGAGAGAATGAACCTGAAGGCACCGATCTATTTCTCCACGGGGCTGACGGAGAAAGCCAATCATTACTACAAACTTTTCATCACGTGGACCAACCAGAAGATTCGGAAAACTTTTGTGCAGAGAAACATGTTTGAGTTTAAGCACATCAAGCCGTTCGATCGCTCCTACGCAGACAACCCCGGACCCATGGTGAGTCGGGTTTGTCGCCTTTCAATCAGGATTTATCAAATGTGTTTAACTACAGATAAAAAACTTTATTTAAAACTTAAAACAAGACCAAACTGACCCAAATCAGGAAAAAAATTAAATAAGCTGAATTATCTGTAATGAGAAGTTCAATGACTCATAAAATAAGAGTTCAAAGGTCAATTATTTATCCATAAAATCCTATAAATCCCACTGACGATCATTCCAGAACATGAAGAATATATTCTGTAAGATGTTTAAAAAGGAGATTATAAAGGAGACAATTAAATAATCACATTAAATATTAAATAGTGGATAGTTGAAACTCAGATAAAACTCAATGCTGCTGCTGCATCAGGGTTTTTTGTACTTTGTTTAATTAACCTTAAACTTACAAAACAGGAAAAATGACATAAAAATGGTGAAATTACAACGATATGATGTCTCAGTTATTCCATATTTAAAGGAATTACATCTTAATAAGTGAAAATATCTTGATTTTGGTAAAAATTAGTCCAATATTGAGTATAATTATCTTGAAATATCATATTTCAATGGGAGATAATGTTGCTTATTTCAATTATTTGTCTCAATTTAGTCTAAAATCACTTTAAGATAAGAGATGATTTTCCATTTATTTCCAATATTTGACATCACAGTCTGTTCACCACCTGTTTTACCTCTTTACATGATTAAATCTAGATTAAATGTCTAAATCCTGACACTATTTTCTTATTGTATTGATGAGATTTCAGGCTATAAGTTAAAATCACAGCTGAGATGATGATATTTGGTTTTTTTCAGGTGGTTTTTGCGACTCCAGGTATGCTGCACGCCGGTCAGTCGCTGCAGATCTTCAAGAAATGGGCTGGAAATGAGAAGAACATGGTGAGTGTCGTACAGATATGAAAAGACGTTTTTAAAATTGACGATATTCAACATGCTTCTTTATCATAGGTGATCATGCCTGGGTATTGTGTACAAGGAACAATCGGACACAAGATCCTAAACGGGCAGAGGAAACTGGAGATGGAAGGAAGAGCGACAGTAAGAATTCATTTTAATCAGTTTAAATGTCCTCATAAACTGTAAATTACCAGATAATAACCAGGGTTTTATAGTTTTAATCACTTAACAGATCAGATGTTTGAGCCCAGGTGGAGATTAATTCCTTCCTGACAAAATTCTTGCTCAGTAAAACTGTAAAAATATGGTAATTTACTCAAATTCTTTTACTGAACCAGTATTACTACAGTATAACTTACATTTTTCAAAAGTCAGATTACAGTAGTGTAGTTTAAAACTGTAGAGTTTTAATTTTATGTCGTGCTTTTTTTTATTTTTCCGCTGCACCAGAGCCAGGGCGAGCAATAATTAATCAATATTACCAGAGAGGGTGTTCTTTAACGTCATCGGAGCATGATAATGGTGTGAGGTGCCTGCGAAAAAACCCCAAAACTCCTATCAGCCCAATATCCCAATTAATATAAAAGCTATTATATTATAAAAATAACCAAAACACCTAAATATTTAACACCTAACTCATCTAATTAGTCTAATTGCAACCGTTCATCTATGGAACATTTTGTAAAACTTGACTTTTCTTTCTTTTTGTTAAGTATCTTGATACATATACCCTTTTATTTTCTATTTATTATTATTATTGGTATCCTTATTTCCTTATCTGTGTATATTCACTACAGTTCAAAAGTTTTAGATCACACATTTCTACATTTTTATTGACATTTAATCAGTTTAATTCCAATGAAAACCTTATAGATTTATTATAACCCTATATATATATATATTACTGGATATATGACAGTGTTTAAAAATGTTTTAAAAAACACTCAATCCACAGAGAAACATACTCAGCCTGTATTCAGAAACTGTGCCTTAAAACAAGCAGTCGTGACTTATGTGAAGTTGTGATGTCACAACTATACAGTCACCACCAACAGCCATTTAAAGAGGAGGAGGAAGAAGCTGGAGAAAAGAAGTGGAAAACTATACTGAGATGATCTTTGCTGCTTCAAATCTTCCTTCAAAATTCCACATAAAAAACAGGAACGTGTAGAATATGAGACATTTAAATGGTACAAAAACGAGAGATATCAATTTTCAGGAATCAAGTACTAGTTAACAACTTAGACATCCAGCTTTTCTGCAGTAATGGACTTAAATAAAGTTTCTCTGGTTAATTAACCCCCGTCTGTATATCAGCATGGATGAAGCCTGATGTCTGGGTCTTTTCTAGGACTAGAGCTCTAGAGCTCAGCAGAACCCCATGATCTAGACCTAGTTAGTCAGGAGTTCATCCTACAGCAACATAATGTCACATGACATATTAAACTAGGACCATTTAGAGAAAAACTGATAAATCAAGGTGTATGAGATGCCAATATTCTCATATATCTAATGAATTCCTGACCTTCCTGTGGTTTTCCAGCTGGATGTGAAGCTGCAGGTGGAGTACATGTCCTTCAGTGCACACGCTGACGCTAAAGGCATCATGCAGCTCATACGGATGGCCGAGCCTCGGAACATGCTGCTGGTGCACGGAGAGGCCGTGAAGATGGAGTTCCTCAAGGGGAAGATCGAACAGGAGTTCAGTGAGTGGAGCACCGGACCTGTGCATCGTCTACTCTGAAATCATTAAAACACACGTCTTGTCTTGTGATTCGTTAATTTCAGGCATCGACTGCTACATGCCGGCTAACGGGGAGACGGTCACTGTGACTACAAACCCCAGCGTACCGGTGGACATGTCACTCAGTCTGCTGAAGAGGGAGATGGCTCTCGGAGGTAATTTATTTAACTTACACACAAAAGGTGTGATAAAGTAGTTATGTAGTGATGTTAATGATGGCTTAGTGTTTATTGAGTCTTTTATTTCTGTTCATTTCAACATTTGTTCTGGATGCTTTGAACAGGAAGTTGTTATTTATCTACAGTATCCGAACCCAGATTATAGTATATATAATATATATAAGTATAAAAAGTCTACACTACACCCCTCAGTTAAAATAGCAGGTTATTGTGATTTCACAACTTTTTCCACCTTTAATTAATGTGACTGATAATCCGTACAGCTCTACATTGAAAAAAAGAATTGACCTTTAAAGGAGTTAAATTAAACGCTTAAAATAACCTGGATGCAGTGGAGATTAAGGATATTGTTGTGCTTTTCCTATTTGGTCTGAATTTTAATGAAAACCATTTCATTCAATTTCAGATCAAATAGGAAAAGCACACTCACTCCTGGACCTTATGGACGATCAGAGCATCTACATACTAAATTTAAATGTATATATATCATGTTATTCTACAATAAAAATCCTTATTTATTCATGTACAATGTGTTGTTGTTGCAGGGCCTCTACCTGATCCTAAAAAACCCCGCACCATGCATGGAACCCTGATCATGAAAGAAAACGTGAGTTCACTGCTGTAACAAACCTTTACATGCACATAAATCATGATTTTTATTATTTGTTAATGATGATGATGATGAAGCTGCCTCCAACCTCCTCGTGGTCTTTTCCCTTCCACAGAGTCTGAAGCTGGTGTCGTCGGAGCAGGCCCTGAAGGAGCTGGGCCTCAACGAGCACCAGCTACGCTTCACCTGCCGGGTCCAGCTCCAGGACCCCCACAGTGACCCGGATACACTCCACAGGATCTACACACACCTGAAGAGGTGAGGAAACCACTTTCTCATTTTCGTTTTTTCTCTAAATGGTCCTAGTTTAATGTGTCATGTGACAGATGATGATGGTCTGATGTGGATTCTGTTGCTGTAGGATGAACTCCTGACTAACTAGGTCTAGATCATGGGGTTCTGCTTAGCTCTAGAGCTCTAGTCCTAGAAAAGACCCAGACATCAGGCTTCATCCATGCTGATATACAGACGGGGGTTAATTAACCAAAGAAACTTGGTTTATTTAAGTCCATTACTGCAAAAAAGCTGGATGTCTAAGTTGTTGACTAGTACTGGATTCCTGAAAATTGATATATATATATTTAAATGTCCCATATTCTACACTTTCCTGTTTTATTTGGAATTTTAACATCCCTAACAAGATTTGAAGTAGATTTCTAAGCCTCTCCTCCTCCTCTTTAAATGGCTGTTGGTGGTGACTGTATAGTAGTGACATCACAACTTCACATAAGTCATGACTGCTTGTTTTAAGGCACAGTTTCTGAATACAGGCTGTGTATGTTTCTCTGTGGATTGAGTGTTTTTTAAACATGGGACAGTATTAATACACTCTCTCCTCTTAAATATATATAGAGGTCTAGTCTATAAGGTATTCATTGGAATTAAACTGATTAAATTTCAATAAAAATGTGCGTTCTATAACTTTTGTGCTCATGATTTCTCTCTTTCAGCAGAAATTGTGTCAAAAATTGTCGACTTAATCCTGAGTTTGGAGATCATTTGACACACAAATCAGAATTCTATTAATTGTTTTAATTGCGTCGCCTTAGACGGAGCTAATTTCCGATGACGTGATATTAACCTCTTTATTCGTGAACGTCTCTGCTGCAGCGTGTTAAAAGGCTACACCATCCAGCATCTCCCTGATGGAACCGTCATGGTGGAGTCCATCGTCATCAAAGTCTCCTCGTCGGCTGAGGACAGCAACACCAAAGTCATTCTGCTGTCCTGGAGCTATCAGGTAAGACTTCTGCTGGTCTTTTAGACAGTTCCTCATATCTAATATATCTGGTTTATATACAACAATACAGATTATGAGCACCGAGGTCCTTGTAGCACTCCACAGATACGACTAAATAGTCACTAAATAGTTCTAAAAGCTGATTTTCCTCTTTTCTTTCTGCCGTTTTTACAATGATTGGCTCTGCACTGACTGAAAGTTGTGTTGATGTCTATTAGTCGAGGAATTTTAAGTCTAAAATGGGTCAAACATCCAAGAAATAGCAACAGAAGGAAACTCGATTGATTGAAAGTATCCCAGTAGGGAATAACTTATAATATATCCCATTCATATTTGTTCTTAACCTTTAGATTTCACCATGATGTTACTGAAATGACTAAAATTACTGGGTTCATTAAAACAAACATTAAAATTTATTGTAAGTTCTTTTTATCCTCTTTCTTAACACAGATAAATAGTGCTTCATCTCATTATTTATAGCTAATTTGCATTGATCACAACCAGTAATAAAGACTGGTTTAAAGTTGCTGTTTCTATGCTAATAAGAACCTTTAATGGGTTCAATTTAGACTTCAATAATAAGTTGTTTTTACTGAAATAGATCAACAAGACTGAACATTTTCACCTGCTATATATATTATTAGCATATTATTATATATCAGCCATAGGTAATGACATTATTCACTATTTTTCCATGTTAACAAACACTCTTTATACATTTTTTGTTTTATAATTTTACGGTGACTCGGATTCTTTGGGGCTTGAGGAAAAAAAATCAGTTCTATCGCAGTTTGTTTGACCTTTTTGATAAAACGACTGTACTATATATGCACACACACACACACACACACACACACACACACATATATATATATATATATATATATATATATATATGAGTCGGATTTATTTTGGTCTTTTTCGTGTTGCTCGTAGACGGATTAGAGCAAAGTTTCGGTTCATCATTGTCAAAACCATCAACCTCGTTTATCAGGTTTAATTCAGGTGGTTAGCTGCGTAAATGTCTAAAGTGTCTAAAGTAGTTTTATATTCTATGTTAATTAAATATTAAATATGGGACAAATAGATCTTCAAATGACATGAAACTAACTCCATTTTGAGCTGTGAATTCTTTTAAAACTCTATTTTAGGAAGTGTTTTTTTTTAACTTTCTGATCTTGCCAACCATTATTTACCACTGACCCATATGTCAGCAGCGTTACCGACGTTATAAATCCAAATTATAGGACCTCAGAGTAGTACACAGCTGAAGTCTCTGACAGGCAATAAATAAACACCACAGAACAAACCAACAGACGTGAGTCACCTTTTCACTTCTAGACCTCAAGTACAGCACATCGGCTTAAAATACACACACGTCCAAATTAAAATAACAGTATTATTTGAGCCGTGCTGCGTGTATAGTGTTGGAACCTCCTCTGATTCTACAGGGGAGGAACATGCATTTCTTTACTGTTTTCCAGTCTAGTGGAAAAACTCTAAATATTACAGCGTAGTTGGTTAAGATGAAAACCACATGACCCCAGAAAACCACAGTAGGCAGGTTACCCCTCTCTATATCTACGTTTCCTGCCTTTTTGTATTTTTTTCCAAATGCCGAAATAAATTGAACCAACATGTTATAAGATATAATTTACTTTAACCTTCCTCTTGTGTTATGTTACCCTGTTAAGCTTCCTTAACCATGAACATGTTGGTTTTAATATATTTTATTGTGGGTCTCTGGGTCTTATTATTGTCATCAATTAAAAAAAATCTCTATATTTATAGATTTAATACCTGCTTACATATATATATCCATACGTGAATGTGCTTTTCTACTTGTATACTTTCTTTTTATACACAGATATTCATGCAATAATAATAATAATGATTAAAACGAATACATAATCATTAAAATAACACTGATGTCACAGAAAAAGAGATAAATAAATCAATAAATAGAAATATAACACATGATAAATAATATATGTGTCTGTGTTTTCATATGTTTTCATCACATTTTGACTCAGGATCTAAAATGCAGTGTTCCCAATGCATCAAAATCTACATTATTATATGGATTTTGGCTTTTAAACACGCTGCTGTGGCACGAACGATTCTATTTCCTGTCCCGCAGCGTGCAAGTAAACATCACTATGGGGGTTTAGGTTAAACAGTTGATGCCCACACAGTCCTGAGGAGGCATAAAGAACAGTTGTGTGGGTTTGACAGTATGAGACGAGGCCTTTGAAAGGAACAATGGAAACCTGCCTGTTGATCTGAGGCTCAGCGTAATGGAGGGAGAATGGTTTCTGTGGCTGAATGTGTTCCGTGCAGATGCAGATGCACAGTTCTGCCTCTTTGTTGAACTGTACTTTCTCCGTCTTATAGTCCGCGAACAAACGAAGCTGGCATCAACTTTGAGTCTCTGTAAGAACCAGAAACTGCTGTAATTGGTGTTTTTATAGAGAGGAGTCACTTGTGTTGAACCGTGAAGGAAACGATTCATGATTCTGCAGCTTTACAGAACTTTTATAGCTGAAGTTTCACCTGTTTTGTGCTCGGCACCAAACAGCAGCAGCACATTTAGCAGCTTAAAGAGGCAGATGTTGTCCTCAGGAGATGGTGGAGAGCAAAAAACACACAGGGACATATTGGATAGAGTATTTGTGAATGAGCGATAAAGTTTATCCATGAATTAACTCATTGGATTTGTTGCTGTCTTCAAAAAACTGTGATGTCAAGGATTTTAATGAGGGTTTAATGAGGTTACAAGTAAATGGAATAATAATAAAATCTCTTAGAAAGGTTTAAAAAAAAAAAGAAAATCAACTAGTTTTATATTCTAAGTAAATTAAATATTTAAAATTGATCATCCTTTGAAAAAAATGTCAAAAAAAAGAAAATATTCTTAGAAAAAAATGAAATTATGAATTATTTTTATTGACTCTAAATAATTAATTAATTTTTAGAGTTAGCAACTAAATTGATTAATCAATTAACCGTTTTATACTGTGAATTAAACATATTTTATATATTTAAATATATGCAGCCTGTATCTTTAGATCAATCAGTGCAGCAGAAATCAAATTATATTTATAGGATAAAATGTCTTAAAAAGGTTTTATTTTTTTATATATTCTAGGTGGATTAAATATTTGAAATTTGTCATTATTTTGAATTATATGCTTGCTTTTAAAACTGTATTTTAAATTTCTACAAACTAGTTAAATTATGCAGTTCTGTACAGATTTGTGCAATTTACTGAAATCCTCCAAGGATTTACAAGATGATTCTATCAGTTCTTTTCAGTTTCTGATGCATTATTATGTGTTTTTCCCTGTTAAATACAAGGCAGGCCTAGAAAAAACACTCAAATGAACAATCAGAGAAAGAACAATCACTCAGAAATAGCTGCTAATTGTTTTAATAGATCATAAAAAGTAGGAAATGCATTATAGTCGCGACCTTATCTCATAATAATGACTTATATTAATGACAGTGAATATTATAGATCTATTATCAGAACTATCAGAATAAAACATGGTAAGTGATGGTTGATAATCACCAGAAATCCTTTCTCATAAGTATGAGAATTCCAATTCTAATTCTAATTATTAGACATGTATGAGCTCTGTAATTTCCTGCGATGCTTCTTCTTCTTTTTGTTTTTTTTCAGGATGAGGACCTCGGGAGTTTCCTTTCAAGCCTGCTGAAAAAAGGACTTCCATCTGGACTCTGCTGAAATATCTTTGATTTCCCCCAAAACTGGATTTGCAGAAAGTAAAATCTATAATTTCTACACCTTGTAAGCAACATCATGGTGGAATGTTCCGTCTCTCACTGCTTTCAGGCTCTTTATAGCCTGAATTGTCCAAGATAAAGAAAAAAAAAAAGACACAAATTTAGATTTTTCCCTTTTTTATTTTGATGTAAAATAAAAATGAATAAACACTTTTGTAGAAAATCTCATTTAAGAAATACTTATTTCACTGAAGTTGCATATGAAATCAACAAAAAAGCGTGAACATTTTTGATTATTTACACAGTTCCTCCAGTTTTTTTGCACTCAATCAGCGTCAAAATTCATCTTCGTCAAAATTCAATAATTGCACAGCCTATTTAGTAGAGGTGGGACTTGAGTAACACAATTAAATCTAATTAATTACAGGTTTTGTAATTAATGAATCGTAATTTTTAATCGCTATCTGTAGCACATTTTCTTAAACCCTTATCTTCAATCACTGATTCATCCGTGTTTCCAATGTAAAATACCAAATAAATGCAGGGTTTTAATTAATTGCCCTTTAATAAGCAGGTGCAGGTTTATATATTTTGACAAATAACCAAATAGGTCAAAATAAACGCTGAGGAAAAATCAAGGTGTTCTATAACTTTTGAAAAATATAAACTGTTATAAACATGAGTAAAGCCGTGTTTCCATTAACGTTTATTCACTTTTCCATCTCTCAATGAATCACAAGTCTGTGAAAGCTTTCGAGGGGCCGCAGAAAATGAGGCGCCGGTCCAGATTTGGCCCACGGGCCTTGAGTTTGACAGCATCCATAGAATCTGTTCACTCCCTGACAGTAATGGTGTAAACTCCTCTGCGTCTCCTGTATCTCCCCCACCTCCACGTCACCTTGAATCCCTTCCAGCTGCAGTGGCCCGTTGTGACGTAGTACAGCACCGGGTCCAGGCACGTGTTGAGGATGACCAGCGCCATGGTGACCCGCCGGGCGTCGTAGATGGCGTCGGCGGCGGCGCAGCTCCGGATGACGCCCACGCGCCGCAGGAAGTGCAGCAGGTAGACCACGTGGCTGGGCAGGAAGCAGAGCAGCGTGATGGCCAGGATGGTGTAGATGACGCGAACGGCCCGCTGCGCCGTCACCGTGCGGATCTTGGCGATGCGCCGCGCCGCCAGCGGGTAGCAGACCAGGATGATGGCGGACGGCAGCAGGGAGCCGAACACCAGGCACAGCAGGCTGTAGACGCCCAGGCGCGTGTCCCACTCCACCCGGGCGAAGTTCTCGAAGCAGCTCCCGGAGTCCGGGTCGTCGACCTCCAGCGGCCCCAGCAGCACGAAGACCAGCATGGCCACGCCGGTGACGCACCACAGCGCCGCGCTCGTCGCCAGCGCGCAACGGGCGCCGCGCACCTTCAGGTAGCAGTGCGGGTGCACGGTGGCCGCGTAGCGGTCCACGCAGACGCACGTCATGAAGCAGACGCTCAGGTAGATGTTGGCGAAGAAGAGGATCCCCGTGAGGCGGCAGGCGGCGTCCCCGAACACCCAGCTGTTCCGGTTGAGGTGGTAGTGGATCCGGAACGGCAGCGTGCACAGGATGAGGATGTCGGCCAGGGCCAGGTTGCTGATGTAGACGCTGAAGGCCGTGCGGGACGGGATCCGGAAGGTGAAGACGTACAGGGCGACCAGGTTACCGGGGAGACCGACCACCAGAGAGAAGATGTAGACCACCGGGAAAAAGGAGTACTGGTACTCCGCTGACGGGTGGCTGCAGTTGGTCTCGTTCATGGTTGCAGGTCCAATGATGGGAAACTTTATTAAACTGTAGGAGAAAAAAAACATGATTTTTCAATATCAAACAAGATAAAATTAAACTAAAACTGCCATTTTTCTTGCATCAAAACTTCCTTAAAGTCAAATGAATGACATAGTCACTTAGAAATGTCCTTATTTTTGTTTTTTTGAATGAATATAACTTTAAACTAATCAGAAATACACTTGATTTTCTTAAATGCTGCTGCATCACAGTAATGACAAAAGGAAGATTTCCTTAATTTTGAAAGAAAATCACTGTTTTTTCAAACTTTAAACTAATCAGAAATCCACTCTATACATTTCTAATGTGGTAAATGACTATTCTAGCTGCAAATGTCTGGGTTTTTGGTGCAATATCTACATAAGTATATAGAAGCTCCAGTGTTTTAATGGAACAATGCGTTTGATCATTGCATCAGAAGGTTAATGGATGATTAGAAAACCCTTGATGCTAACATGTTAGCACAGCTGCAAACAGTTGAGCTGCTTAGTTTAGCTTACTTATTTTATATCAAACACTTATTTTAAATGGTTGCAGTTAGTGGAAACAATTAACATCTATTTTATATTGTTGCAGGTCAAGTGTTGTGAATGAAACTCAGAGATTGTGGTTGGTTGCTTTGTTTTTTTGCTTTCACACATTCGCGGAAACAAATCTTCAGCCTCACTAACAACACCTGTTTTATATTGTTATATATATAGTTTTGTATGAAAGTCAGAGAGTGTGGTTGGTTTTTATAAACATTACAGTCTGTAAGAAAAACTGTAGGGAAAAAGAAACACAACATGTTTTCAATCTAACTTTTTCCATTGTTGCTTTCACACATTTGTGGAAACAAATCTTCTAATAACACTTGTTTTATTCTGCTTTAGTTTTGTTCCAGGAAAAAAGAATAAATTGTGAATTGTTCAGGTTTTTTTTTTAAAAAGATGAAGAAAAGCTAGAATGGGTATTTTTATACTTCATATAGATAAGTAGAGAAGTGGTTCTCAAACTTTTTAACATCAAAGACCCTTAAACTCACAAAAACTAGACCTCAAAACCCGTCTGATAAGATGATTTACACATTTTACAACAGAAAATGTTGGAACAGACATAATCAAGACTAAATAAATAAATAATGACTCAGTACATAACAGTAAATGTCCATATTTATTTAATTTTTAATTAATATTTAATTTTTTTAATTTATTGTCTATTTATTTTATTCCCCCCCATGCCCCCCTCAATATATAAAATTAAAAATAAAATTTGAAATTCTATAAATTCATGTGAAAATGGAAAATAAGACACAAACAATAGGAAATAAATACTACTAAAATAAATGTATTTATTTTAAATAATGGCATATAAATGGTTCTACATTCTTTGTTACTTAAGGATGGATTTATATTTATTTACTTTTCCATTTAATTATTTTTTTTCACATTTATTTTACATTTATTCATTTTTTATTTATGTATTAATATTGGGATATTTATAATAAAGGTAAAATTCTACATAAATAATAAATTCCACTAAATTAAATAAATGTATTTATTTTAAATAATGGCATATAAATGGTTCTACATACTATCATTGTGGAATTATAGTGAAAATAAATTATTCCTTTTTTTCTGGGGACCCTTGGCACCTTTTCAATGACCCCTGGGGGTCCCTGGACCGCACTTTGAGAACCATTTCTCTAGAGTAGAGACTATATATGACTACTTTATAGTTTAAAAAAAAAGAGTAAGAGGAAATAACACTGACAGGAATTAAAACAAATGTTTTATTTCAAGTGTAACTACTAAACTGCACTTTAAACAGTGAATGTTTCCTCCTATGTAGATGTTTCACCTTTTCAGAAGTTACAGATTTCTTAAAAAAACAAAATTTATTTTTGTTATAAAACCTACCAAATGAAATCTAGACTATCCCGATGAATAAATAAAGTCTAAACCATTTGGCGACTGAGAGAAATCACTTACTTATTTTGTCTGAGGCTCCTCGGTTTGATCTTCAGAGGCAGAAAGCATGAGATGCAGCATGTGTTGCTGCTGCAGCTTCTCTGTCTACAGCTTCCTCCACGTTAGATTCACTCTCTCATTCTCAGACGTATTAGTTTCCTGTTTGAACTGGAGGTGTAAAGTTTAAAAAAGGGAAAGGAAACCAGCACGACAATAAATAGGCAGCAACCACCTTCTATATATTGTCAACGCAGACACAGGTCTACCACTATCAAAAAAAAACAAAACTTTTGCTTTCATGTTTCAATGTTTTCCACTTTTTTGTCTCATAAGAATAACACAGGCTATGCATGTGATGTTTTAGGTATGCATTACAAACTATTTCCACATTTTCTGTTATGATTAGTGTATTTATGATGTCTGGATTTGTCTGATGAATGTAGAATTCAGTAAAATGCATCTAACAAGCTCAGTTTATGTTAAATACATAGTGAGTGGATGTGGTTTGGGTTTGATATGTTAAAAGCACAATCTGTTGAATGTTCTTGCATTAGATTGATATGTACTCTATTTCTATTCTTCTTCTCTATGTTATTGCTCATATTTTGTTGTTTTGTAGTGTGAAACTATGCCTTTTCTAGTGTTTTAAGTAGTAAAATACCCGATTGCACTGATAAATGTTTAAATAATATAGCAGTACAATTAGACAATTACAAAATAAATACCCCTTGCATATAAAAAAAATTGTAATAGAATATATAATAGAACTGTTTGGCCTAATTTGGTGTTTAAGTATAAAACAAACCCCAGTTAGAACTGTGAATTCGTGATGCTTTTATTTTGAAGGAACAGTGCCGTGTGTTGTATTTTCCCTTAATCTCTTGAATAATGTTTCCCTCCCGTTAAATCATTTTTTTTCCACACAGCTTCATCTTACGCGATTAGTTTTAGGTTATGTTTTTAGTCGTAGTTGGTTAAGTTTTAGTTAAGTTATTTTAAACTTCATAAAAGACGACTTGATTAAACCGGAACTTCACCGGAAGTTAGCGGAAGTAGAATCGGACTTCAAAGTTCTTCGCTAGCTAGTTGAAATGGAAAGTTTAGCCAGCTAACGACTTCTTGTGATTAATTAAAAGTATAATATTATGTAATAGTACAAAGCTAAAAGTCCAAAACAGGCTTATTATTACTATTATTATCTATTGTGACTCCATTCACGGACGTATTCAGAAAACGCTGTTATGCTAACGAGCTAACCAGCTAATATAAACAAAACATTATTAACCTATAAAATAGTTTTATACCCAGTTTATGAAACTGGGTTAAACGGTATTATATATTTGGCATTTATTTTAAAGGGTGGGTGCCATTTTTAGTCCAGTAACGTTAATATATAAAGTTAAAATATGGATAAATCAGATTTAGACTTAGATAAATGTTATATCTGCCTGATTCCATTTAAACATCAGACTGTAGCATCTCTGGATTCCTGTCAGCACGTTTTCTGTCTTCAATGTATTCTTCAATGGTCCCAGGTAAGTATACACATCACCTGTCTCTGCTTTTCTCACAATCTGATATAGAAAGTAGTAAAAAAAACTCAATGTGGTCCAGAAAAAGTAGGAAATACAAACATAAACAGAAATTTAACAGTGTATAGTGGGGGGTGGGCTGTGTAAATGCATATGAAATTGCAAAATCTCTGTGCAAAAAAGCAGATTATAACTGTCATGATATAAACTAAATAAATATAAAATAGTTTTTACTGGATATCTTTACCACAGATACTTTTAATCAGAAAGAAACCCACTTTGTCACAGGAAGCCCTAAATAATTTTCTTATCGAATTAATCTCTCAAATATTTAATTGAGTAAGCACTGTCAGAAAATAGATTAACATACCAAGTATAATTACTTCACAGTGATAGTTTCACTTTGCGTTTTTTGAGCAAGCAACTAATAAATTCATTTTATTGCAATATATAAAAAACAGAGTAGAATCTGAAAATAATAAAGAACAAAACCATAGATGTGAGACAGAAATTGATGAGAAAAACAACCAAATATTCTTTAGCTCCAGCTTCTTAATTATGAGGATTTGCTAATTTTCTCAGTTTCATGTTGTAAAATAAATGTAGAGAGCTGTCTATATTTACTCATAGGGAAACTAATAAACAAATAAATTGATAACAAAAGGTGGTACATCTTCTTTTCTATGTTCAAAGTGTGAATTCTATTATAAAACACTGTTGTGTCCAAGCTAAATTGCATAGTATTCATCAAGAGGAAGAAAACATGTCGTTTTTCTGTTCTGAATCTCAGACGGCGAACACCTGCCCCGTGGACCGGCTCAGCTTTGCTTTCATCCATCCCGGAGGCGACGTTCAAAAGAAGGTGATTATTTTCGGCGTGTGAAGGATGATTTCTGGAAATATGATAAGTGTGTTAGTGGCTGAATTGTTTGTGCTGCTGTAGATCAAAGTGAAGACACACAAAAAAGAAGATGATGATGGTGAAGAGGAGCAGAGCAGCGCTGTTTTCTGTGAGGAATGTGGACGCAGAGACCGAAGGAACCGGCTCCTCATCTGCGTACACTGTGATTCAGGGTATGATGCTACATTACATTATGTCCAGAGCTGTGTCATCTAAGTTTCTACAGGTTAAACAAGTATTTAATCCCAGTATTTCATGTGTACTGCATGTTTTCAGGTATCATATGGAGTGTTTGACACCTTCGTTAAACGTTGGCCCTGAAGGTGACTGGATTTGTCCTGATTGTGTGGTCGATCCTCATGATACAGGTAAAGCTGAGTAGCCACTCATGTCATGACTTCATGTTTATTAAAGGATTAAAGCATTTTATTTGAAAAGGAACAGTGCATGTCAAAGAACATTAAGAACAAATGTAAATATGCTTAGCACTGTTGCTAATTTACATCCAGAATTCACACATATATAGAAAAGTTTTTGGGGAAAACACAAAAAACGTCATCAAATTCCGAGAATATTGTATTTATTACTCATTTCAATCAAAAAGGCCTTGACAGTGAATAATTGTGGACATACACAGAATGTTGTGAGTCACTAACATTAAAGAATAAAGTGATTCAGGCCAGTTTCTGAACATTCTAGTGTGAGTTTAGTCAACTTTGAATCTGTCCTTTCATTCAATAGTGAAAACTTCCATAACCTGGAGTTAAATTAAACTAAAGTCAGCTCCTTTTTCATCACTTTACCAGCTTTGCCTGTTTTTTATTGATCATAACTCATCTCCAACGTCCAGTTTTGACGACTTTTTGAAACCAGAGATGTTGTGAATTTTAATAATGGACTGAAGATCCTGGAACTTCCTTGTTTTTCTGTATATTTGGCTATATATTTATTGAATATATTTATTTATAGGCTTTATAATAATAAACCTTATTGCTCACCATAGAAGCTTCTTGAATCAGCCGCCATCATGAAAGCTTGTCAAAGCATTTTATCCTGAATTCATCTTTAAAACATCTGTGACGGTGCTTGTTCATTAGGTTCAATAGGAAGCAACTATTAAATAGAACTAGAGAAATAGATTTAGATTCAATTACCAGATACATTAAGCTACATTTTTTTTGTGGAATTATTCCTGAAGGCTCAGAGGCAGAAGAGGAGATCAGTGAAGGGGAACTAACGGACCTCTTAGCCGAAGTAGATGAGTCGCCGTCGACCAGCCGTCGCCTTCGACCTTCGATAAATCATCCAAGCAGCTCGGCTGCAAACAGACGACGCCACAGCGAGAGAATCCGCAGCAGCAGCAGCAGCAGCTCTGACCCTCAACACCAACACTCCTCCTGGGTCAGTTCAGCAGCACATTACAGCAACATGTGGTTATTTAAGGCCAGGTTGTTGAATTTGAGCGTTTCCATACATACGTACATACAGGACATGAGGTTGGATTTATATGAGCAGGAAATACAGAAAAGATGGAGGATAATGATAAAATATGGCTTCAAAAACCAATAACTCTCAATCAGAGAGGGTCTTAAAATGTTTTAAAAGTATTGAATTTATGAGTTTGTATGTGCAATATGTAATTTCACTGTGAGGATTTAGCAAAAATATATTTTATATGGACATAGTACATATTTAACACCTAAAAATCAATTATTAGAGTATTTTTTTTTATCATTTTATCATATTCACAATGCCTAAACTACTATATGTGAGCTTTTAATGAAACAAATATTTTATATGTATGGATATAGTACACAATTTATACAAATATACAATAAAAAAATGTCATTCTTTGCCGGTATGTCTGTAAAATAAGCCATGAAATGGGTATTAATAGGTATTAAATATATTGACAAAGCTTGTTAATTGGAAAATATAGACTGACTGTATTTAAATGCATCACTAAGGGACATAAAGCAGCAAGAAATCAGTAAAGAAACAGTAAAATAGGCTGCAACTAACTGTTAATTATTACTATTTTCTTGATTAATCAAGTATCATTTCATTCTTAAATGTCAGAAATGGAATTATAGATCTACTCAAAATAATGAATTGATTTATCAATGGTTTAGGGTTAGGATAGATTAAATATTAATAATTTATCATTCTTTTTCAGTTACACTGTTTGATATTTCATTAATTTATGCAACAATGGTACAAATGGACTTTTAAATGACATGAAACCAACATGAAAGACCTGACGGATGCTTTTAAACCATATTTTAAAAGGTTTTTCATCATTTTCTCGCCTTGCCAACCATTATATGTCACCGACCCTGATATCTATTAAATAGAGGGGTATCGTGACAGAAATACAGACGTCAAGAATGAAAAAGGAGCCAGAGGGAAAAGTTCAAACCGCGGCTCCTTTCTCACCTCCCCACTGATGCCCATCGCTGTGTGAAGTGGGTGTGAATGTCAACCGTGTGAGGATGTGATCTTTGCTAAATGTCTGGGCTTCTCAGTTGGGGAATCCCAGACATTTACCAGACATTTGCTATGTTATTAACCTTTATTATAGATATTATTTGCCTAATCATTTAAGCCCCAGGTTTATTTTCCTCCCTGAATGACAATAAATATGTTTATGTACATGTGCTGGTGAGGTGACTGTCAGAATCATTTTATGTTGCTGTTACAAATATAGCTAGGAAATTAGCAAAAATACTTTATTTAAAACTTAAAACAAGAACAAACTGAATACAAATCAGGAAAAAAAAGCTTTGGTTGCCATAGCAACAGTCCGGTACATTTAAATAAATAATATAATAAAACATAACGGCATTAAACATTAAGGTTGATTTAAAAAAAAAAATGTACTAGAATTATAATAGGAATAAAATATATAATAATAAATAAAAAATCAGTTTTACTACAAATAAAACGACTTTATTTAAAATCAGGAAGAAAAAACTTGAAATAAGCTAAATTATGTGCAGGTACATTTAAATACAATAAAAACACAATGGAATAAATGGCTATGGAAGGTAAATATTGATTAAATTATTAAAATACTTTACTTTTACACAATAAGTAGATTGAATAAGATGCAGTGGCAAGATGATAACAATACTAATGGTTGTAGTATAGTTATAATAGTATAGCATAATAAAAGTATAATAATAGTTGTATAAGTATAGTATATAGTAACATAAAATATACTAATATCAGGATATAAAAGAACAGTGCAGGTATTACAATGCTGTTGTAGTATAATAATAATTAATATAATAATATAAGAGTATAATAGTATAGGATAATAATAGTAATATAACAATATACCAGTAGCAGTTGTAGTATAATAATAGTAAATTACTATTATTATACTACAACTGCACTGTTCTTTATATACTGTTATTAATATACTGTTATATTACTATTATTATATTATACTACAGCTTTTCTAAATCATGTTTATTAATAGTAAATTACTATTATTATACTACAACTACACTGTACTTTATATACTTAATATACTGTTATATTACTATTATATTATACTACAGCTAAATCTAAATTATGTTATTATTACTAATAGTAATAATAATAAATATAATTTAAAAAAGCTGTAGTATAATAGAATAGTAATATAACATTATATTAATGAAAGTATATGTAGTATAATATAATAATAGTAATATAACAGTATATTAATGAAAGTATATGTAGTATAATATAATAATAGTAATATAACAGTATATTAATAACAGTATATGTAGTATAATATAATAATAGTAATATAACAGTATATTAATGAAAGTATATGTAGTATAATATAATAATAGTAATATAACAGTATATTAATGAAAGTATATGTAGTATAATATAATAATAGTAATATAACAGTATATTAATAACAGTATATGTAGTATAATATAATAATAGTAATATAACAGTATATTAATGAAAGTATATGTAGTATAATATAATAATAGTAATATAACAGTATATTAATAACCGTATATAAAGAACAGTTCAGTTATAGTATAATAATAATAATAATAAATATAATTTAAAAAATCTATAGTATAATATTATAGTATTGTATAATAGTAATAATAATGTAATTTAGAAAAACTATAGTATAATATAATAGTAACATAACAGTATATTAATAACAGTATATAAAGAACAGTGCAGTTGTAGTATAGTAATAATAAATAATATTATAATATGAAATATATGGATAAAATTCAATGCTGCCCTGGTATCAGGGGGTTTTAGATTTAACAGGTTCAGTAACTTCAGTCATGACATTAACCTGTAAAGTAGTAAATAGGGCAGGTTTTTTATTTTATTTTTATTTTTCAAGCAGACATCAGGGAGAAATGATCTTTTCGACTTGAGGTTTCATTCACTGTTGTGTCACGAGCACAGAGATGGAACGCCGCAGCGTTTAACCACACTTCCTGTCGTGTGGAGTAGTTTTCCTGTGCATGAACTGTACAGAGAGGTGAGCGGTGAACACTTGTCTTATCTGATGCATCAGTCTGAACACGTTTGTCTTCTGCTGCTGCGGTCACTGGATAAAACAAATAGAGTTAAACACAGAAATAATAAAGCTGAGCTTTTTCTTCTTATTACTCAGCATGTACCCAAATACTTGTTACGAGCATCAAACCCTGACGAACACAGAGATTCCAGCGATTCTTCTATCAGTAAGTTATCATCTGTCGGCTCATTGTCCCTCTGTGTGTGTTTTCCTCAATTTTTAACTTGTTTTTATGTGTTTTAACAGATTTAAAGACAAGAAAAAGAAGGAAACGTACAGCTTGAGCTGCTAGAAGACACTTTATCATCATAGCAGCTGCAATTACCAGAATCGACCACATGGGGGCAGCATTGAATCAGCAGAAAGGTTCAGCATCAAGTGAAGGAAATTCATTCAGGTGCTTTTATATCTTATTAAAAAAGGATTATTCTGTGAAATGTAAGTTGTTTATATAAAACAGTAGAAGTTATTCCTGGTTTGATTAGTTTTGTCTTATTCATTCATATTTAACACTTTACATTCAGACAAATGGTAGAAAAGCCGCCCTGATCATCTGGAGTTCACTTTTTATTTTTAAATAAATCCCAACCATTTTGATGATCAATAAATTGTTTTTGAGTTATAAAGTTTAAAGAAAAATAACAATTTCAGCTTCTTCTATGTTATTTTCTGAGGTGAAAGAGCCGGACCAGTGATCCATAATAACCTCCTGATATAAAACACTTTTTCACTACTTTTACAGCCTGGGTTGTAAAAATAAGAGCAATTTCAATTATATTTATTTATATATTATATTTCCTGAGCAATAAAAGCTGCTGTGAACAGAAGAATCATCACAATATCACCCAATGGAATAAGATATTTCTAGATAATTCTGCTTAAAACTGGACTAATTGTACCAAAAAGGTTAAAGCAGCAGCAGCATTGAGTTTTATTCCTAAATCACAGTAGAAAACAGCTCCAACACTAAAGAAACAATATTTATAATGTATTTATTTGCATATATGTAAATGTATATGTACATTTTTACTGGTCCGGCCCACTAGAGATTAAATTGTGAGATTTAATTGATTAAACTGAGTTTGACACCATTACACCATGCAGCAGATCTATTTAATATCTATTTAATATCTATTTATATAAATGCAGCAGCGTCTCCATGTGATCTGTAGCTATTTCAGTAAAGAAAGCATGTGAGGCATCGGGGGGGGAACCAAAGAGCATCTCTCCCGCTCGTCTGCAGGATTCCCTCATCCCGCCTCCCTCGTTGCCTAGCAACGCCGACCCTCGGTGGGTTTTCCCCGGGTCCGGCCGGACCCCGCGAGGCCGGGCCGACGCAGACAGACGCGTCAGATCTGCCGCTTCCTGCTCTTTTGATGTTAAAGCCGCCCTTTGATGTCCGCGTGTTGAACCAGTGAATCTTAAATGAAGGTCAATAATCCTTATGTGGGGTTTCATGTCCTCCTAAAGTTGAGTTTTTATGTATGTGTGTGTATATACTCGGTGATTAACAGCGTTGTGAGTCAGTGGGCGGGGAATGACCTACTTTTACCCCCAAAATAAAACAATCACCTTCATCAGACAGACAGGAAGTAAACGTCTCGGCTGAGACGCTGACATCAAGTCTACACAGTAAAGCACTTTACTTTTATTTAGCCAATCAACGGAAGGAAGCGCCTGCATTATTCATCTGGTTTTAAAAGACATTTTCAGCTTTGAATTGAAGCTTTTGGCTGGTTTGCTACTAGGAGAATACAACTATAAAAGACTGAAGTAGTGAAAATATCTAGTTTTTGGTCAAATTAGTCAAATTCTGAGTAGAATTATCTTATTGCTCTGTTGCTCTGGCAGATAAATGTCCTTATTTCGTGTTTTTTCTTGATTTTAATCAATTTAATCTTTCTTTTTTTAAAGAAAATGAGTCTTGTTTTCTTTAAACAAGACCAGATTAATCAGGAAAAACAAAAAAGAACCGCAGCCACTAATTAAAGTCCCATATTTATCAATTTTCATGGGTTTTATTTGAAGTTATAATAGAAAGAAACCAAAATAATCTCACACTGCAGAAACTATAATGTTGTTTTCGTCCAATATTGAGTAGAATTATCTTATTCTATTGGCAGATAATTTAGCTTATATCATTTATTTTCTTGATTTTAGTCAATTTAATCATTTTTTTAAGAAAATGTTAGTTTTTTGATTAACTGATGAGTGATTTTTTTCCCTGATTTTGGTTTATTTGGTCTTGTTTTAAGAAAAAAATGACTCACCTTTTCTTAAAAATTAAAAGTTAAATTGACTATTTAAGTGATTATTTAATTGTCTCCTTTATAATCTCCCTTTTAAACATCTTACAGAATATATTCTTCATGTTCTATAATGATCCTCAGTGTGATTTATAGGATTTTATGAACAAATAATTGACCTTTGAACTCTGATCTTATTAAGCATTGCAGATAATTTGGGTGATTTTAATATTTTTTCCTGATTTGGGTCAGTTTGGTCTTGTTTTAAATGATTATTTCTATCTGTAGTAGTAGTTTATCAATGTGGAATCACCTTTAAATAACTTAATTTTGGTAGATTAATTATGTAATTTATTTATTTTATAATTATAAAGTAATAATACACTGAGAACTGAAATCTTAACAGGTGAAAATATTGTGTTTTTGGTACATTTAACCCACATTTGAGTAGAATTATCTCATTTCACTGGTAGAATATATTTAATATTATATTATATTTAATCATTGAACTTTACATTACAGATAATTTAATTAATTTCAACTTTGTTTCCTGATTTGGGTCCGTTTTTTTCAATATTCTAACTATATTTGCTCTATAACATCAACATAAATAGATTCTGACTCTTCTGTAGTCACCTCACATGTTGTAGATTTATTTTAATTCCAGGTTTAAGTGTAATAACCTTTGTGTTTGTAGAGATATTCAACATTTATTATCATTTATAGCAGGAAAACTGAAAACTAGACCTGGGGATTAAGTGGTTAAATGAAATCAATTAATAGAAATAAGATTTTAATTGGATGCCGAGTTGTATTTACAGTAAATTAATAGTTTTCTGTCAAATAACCAGTAATAGAGACTCTTTTATTACCTACTACTCTTTTTTAATTATTTATTTTTTTGCCGAGCCTCTGTTACATATAAACCTGGTTTTATTCTTCTTTTCACTCGAGTACGATTCACTTCCTCAAACATCACACGCAGCTTTTGTGGATCAGCAGGACACGTTGTTCTTCCGTCGATACGCTTTCCGCTCAGAAAACTTATTTTTCTGAAGCCGTCAGCTGTTTTGCAGCTGCGGTGACGTCAGTTCCACTCCGGTTCCAGCGCCGCGACCCCAGTCGACCCCGTTCCGCCGTCGGTCGGATCGTGTCGTCCTCGCATCTGGCGAAGGGAGGAAAAAAAAGATCCGAGTTGCTCTGGGGCATGTGAATATTTGATGCTGCTGTCGCTGACGCTGTGAAACGAGCTTCCTGAGTGAAGAACTTTCCTTTGGTTTCTGTTCCAGCTGTTTGGTGCTGACCCGGTCCTCACCCTCCACGTCCTCTCCTTATCTTCATAGGATCCTGTGGCCGGGTTCAGGATCAGCGCTGGAAACGGAGCTTTAAAGCTGGGACTCCTGAAGTAATTAACCTTACTTTGACATAATGAACAGTCAAAGGTCAAAAATATATTAATGAGTCGCTGCTCCAGAGGACGTCTGATAGAAATCAGCCTCCAGGAAACCTCAGGAAATCACTGAAACATTTGGTTTCTAGTTTTGCTAAATTACAGCAACTTTTGCATATCGTTAGCATCGTAGCATAATTGCCTGAGTCATTTTTTTGGCTAAATTGACTTTACTGCTGCATCATCCTGCCTCTATGTCACTGGCCAATCACACTTATTAGAATCTAGAAACTACGACTATTACTTTTTGCATATTTGCTCAAACATCTGGTTGAACGTACTGTTAAATTTCAATAAAAACAATATCAATAAATACTAATGTGATTTCTAAAAATCCTTTTTTTCTCGTTTTCCAGAAACATTGGACTCAGGCAGTTATAATACAAAGCTATGCAGTGAAATCCTGCATTGTTATAAGTAGTTAAAGGTCCAGTGTGTAGTTTCTGGCACCATCTAGTGGTGAGGTTGCAGATTGCAACAAACTCAACTAAAAGCATGAAGGAGATTTTGGCAAATCATTTTCTGTGGCCCATCGAGTGATTTATTGAGAGATGGGAATGAAATTAATGTTAAAATTAACATTAATCCTTGTTAATTCCAAAATCTGTTGTCAGGAAACAGGAAAGTTTCTATTTTTCCTTCTTTTCCTTTGTTGAAACACATTATTTATTGTTATTTCACTGCATAACAATGCAAAACCATATATTACAAAATCCAAAATGATTGTTACATGCTACAGTGTAGTATAGCATATTTATTCCAATTTAATCCAATTAAATTATTAGTTATAATTATTCAGACACTATTTTGAATGGAGCTGCAACATTTAACAGTGAGACTTCTTACTTTGATTGATATTGATTAATATTCTATTCCATTTCTGCAAAGCCAGTTCCCTTAGATGCTGCTAAATCTGCACCTTTAACTGTTAGATTTCCAACTCTTGCAGCTTTTTTCTAAGCCGCTCGCCTCCAGGCTCTCGTTTTATTATTTAACCTGCAAACACAACAGGTATCGAACCCTCATCTCACAGCAGGAGAAAGCAAATGAGCTTGTTTTTCCCAAATTATTAAACTCGTCCTGTGAAGTTTTCTCCTCCTTCACGTGGCCCACATTTCACATCTATAGGACCATGTCAGCATCCAGCTAAAAGCATGAAAACCCCTGCAGTTATTTCTTTTTTTTTTTTTTTTGCTGCAGCAGCATCATCACAGCCAGCAGCAACGCTGGCAGCTGCAGAGTTAGAGCAGCACGTTAGCTCCACGAGCTAATCTGCATTGGCAGAGCTGCTAAATAAATCAGCAGCAGGTTAGCATGGCTGCAAACAGCTTCTGGTGACGCCTGTTTCTCTGACTTTTGGATGCAGAGGTTTAAAAAGTTCTGATCAGAACATGCAGGACATGTTAGTTCAGTGGTTTAATGTGTCCTGCAAAAAAAAAATACATTTTCACAGGTAAAATTAAGAACATTCTGGACAAATTAGAGAAGTATGTTTTCTTCTCATTATCCCTTTATAGTCGTGTGAGTTCTCAGTATTGTTTTGTGGCTCTTTGTGGTTAAACCCGTTGTTTTTAGTAATAACACACAATTTAGGTGAGTTTATAGAGTCGTTGAAGAGTGGATCTCATAAACTGTATAAATCCTTCTCTCTTTCTCTCTCCTTCTTCCCTCTCTTTGGTCAGTTCAGTAAAACACATTATCATGGAATAATAAAATAGAATAAAAAGTAAAAATAAGTCTATAAATGAGCATAAAACAAACACTTTCTTGCAAGAGTGCAACACTTTTTTTATACAGGTCTTTACTAAATCCTTTATAGTCATTTAATTATTCTAAATAAAACAAATTTAAGGCTTATTTTTCAGTTTTCCTGCTATATATGATAAAAAATGTGGAAAATCTCTACAACCACACAAAGGTTATTGGACTTAAACTTGGAATCAGAAGAGTCAGAATCAATTTATGTTGCTGTTATAGAGAAAATATAGTTAGAATATTAAATAAACATTAAGATAAGAGTTCAAAGGTCAATTATTTGTCCATAAAATCATAGAAATCACACTGAGGATCATTATAGAACATAGAATATATTCTACCAGTGAAATGTGATAATTCTACTCAAATTTTGGCTTTTTGTACCAAAAACACAATATTTTCAAGATTTCAGTTCTTTCAGTGTATTATTACTTAATAATTCTATATAACATATATATAATATAATGCTGCACTGTTACTATTAATCTACTAAAAGTAAGTTATTTAAAGGTGATTCCACATTGATAAACTACTACTACAGATAAAAAAAAATACCCATTTAAAACTTGCAACAAGACCAAACTGACCCAAATCAGGAAAAAAATGATATAAGCTAAATTATCTGCAATGCAAAGTTCAGTGATTAATAAAATAAGAGTTCAAAGGTCAATTATTTATCCATAAAATCCTATAAATCCCACTGAGGATCATTCCAGAACATGGAGAATATATTCTGTAAGATGTTTAATTATAAAGGAGACAAATAACCCCATTAAATATTAAATATCTAAATAGTCTCTACTACTGATATTATATTAAACTATTGTCTTATTGTATTGATGATGTGGATATTAATGATATATATTGATGCTGTAACAGTAACATTGTGTTTTATTACAGATAAAATACTTTATTTAGTGTTGGAGCTGAGGTTTAATACTGTGATTTATGAATACTCAATGCTTCTATCAGGGGATTCAGGATTTTAACAGATTAATGTATTAACTAAATCACACTGGGCCCAGTACGGATCCCTGTGGAACACCAGTGATGATATTATATTAAACTATTTTCTTAATGTATTAAGATAAAGATACTTTATTTTGTGTTGCAGCTGAGGTTTAATACTGTGATTTAGGAATAAAACTCAAAACACAGGAAGTTCTGTCAAAACCATCCAGACTAGATGTGATGAGCAGTGATCGTCCTGCAGGAAAACTCATTCATTGTATAAAACAGAAGGTTGACGCAGCATCTGCATCACGCCTCGTTGGCGGCGTCTTTTAGAGCCGTGCACCTGCAGCCAGGAAGGAGGAGGATAAGGTTCCAACAGACCAGAGACGGCAGCAGAAAGTAGGTCAGCCTCCCAGAGACCTCACGTCTCTCCCAGCGATGATCAACACCAACCTGCCACCGCTGCAACAACGAGCGGGAAAACAGCTCATCCATGTTCCTGGTGGGTGAAACAAAGAGAAACCGACAGCTGATTGTTTAATTTAAAGAGTTCCTGCTCTTCAAACTGGCCCTAGAGATCTCTGTTTAGTTTAATTTGTTTTAAACATGTAAAAAAAAAAGGTCTGTGACAAACGAAAGAATGAATAAAGTTTATTCAATCACAACATTTTCCCAAATTCTGAATAAAAGACAGCTGTTGTTTATGAGACAGTGATGCCTGAATGTCAAATATCCTGGTCATGTGACCTTATAATAATATTAATAATAATAATAATACATTTTATTTATTGGGCGCCTTTCATAGCCTCAAGGTGGCCTTACATTACATAAAGCATATTAAAAACAGCAGTGGTGTTTAGACAATACAAGAAACAGAATAAAACAGCAATGAAGAATAAAACAAAATAAAATGAACACAAGTGTAATAAATAGGAGTGATAAAAGAACTAAATAAATAGAGAAAATGACTTGTATAACACATAATTGTATGTCCTTTCAAAATAAAAGCCCACTTTTTCATGCCTAACTGTAAAAACAGATTTTATGTCACAGCTTTTTAGAAAAATGAAGATAAAGTAATTGTTGCCATAAGGAAACACTATGTAATAGAGGGGAATATATGGGAAATAATGCAAAATCCAATAATCATGTGTTGAACAATGAGAGAAAAGGCAGAAGCTTATAAAAGATTATCCTATATTATTAACATTTTTTACTTTTATAGCTACTAAACTACAGAAAAGCAAAAACAGAACAGTAAAAACTAAATTACAAAGAAATCAGTCACAGTTATAAGTTTTAAAAATATCTTTACAGACCATTTTCTTAAAAAAACAATAAAAAAGCTGTTTATAACAGTATATTTGAGATTCTACAGTTTCCTAAATTGAAAAGAACCTTTGTATTTAATCAGGGAGCATTTAGGATTTAGCTCTGAACATAATTTGCATGATTAAGAAACATGTGCTGTCGATTAGTTTATATGTTGTAGGTGGATTAAATATTATTTTAAATTCCACTGCTGCTGTTATTTCTATATAAAGCGACGATGGGTCACAGTGACGCGTCCTCCCGTGATAAAACAGTCACAGCAAACGTCCAGAAATGATGTTTTATATTTGCAGCTGCAGCATCTGTGACTCTGCATCCGTTAAAGGAGGAAGTCTAAAAAAAAAACATGTCGCTGTGTCGATAAAGTCACTTTAGTTCAGAGAAAATGTGTCATTCTGCAAAACCACAAACTACAAATGATGCTTTTAGTCATTTAATTACAAACATTTGTTGACTTCCAAAGGAAAAGTGAGATTTAAGCAGTTTGAGTTGGTGGATAATCTGTTTAACCGGTTAAATCCCAGGTTTATTTGTTAGTTTTCCTGCTATAAATGAGAATAAATGTTAAATATCTCTGCAAACACAGTTATTGGACTTAAACGTGGAATTAAAATAAATCTACAACGTGTGAGGTGACTATAGAAGAGTCAGAATCTATTTATATTTAATTTATTTCAAACTTAAAACCAGATTGACCCAAAATCAGGAAAAAAATTAGGTTGTCATAGCAACAGTCCGGTACAAGACAATGGCATGGCAAAATCATAGAAATCACACTGAGAATCATTCATTTATCTTCTATACACACCTATATATTATTATTAGTATTGATGATGTGGATATTGATGATATATATTGATGCTGTAACAGTAACATTGTGTTTTACTACAGATAAAATACTTTATTTAATGTTGGATCTGAGGTTTAATACTGGGATTTATGAATAAAACTCCTTTTTTTCAGGTTATTTCCATTGATTTATTTCTGCCGGACGTCAAATATCAGTTTCACCTCGACATAATAAAACCAGAAGCATCATCAGCTGTTTTCTCTCCTACAGACACGTCGCCTGCTGCTTTGTGGACTAAAACCTCAGTTTCTCAATCTTTCGATTCCCAGAAGACGTTTCCACTTCCTCTTTGTTTCATCTCCAGTTCCTGATACTGATCTGAGCCCAGAGCACCTACAGCTTCTTTATGGAGCTGCTGAGTCAGCAGGAGAAACTCGGTGGCTGCGTAGAATCTATAGTTTGTGTGTTTTACTGCAGCAACAGCAGCATTTTTTTTAATAATGAGCAAGTTCTGAATAAATCATCAGCTTTAGAGGGATGGTTTATGTATAGATGTGCACATAGAGGACTGAGGACAACAGAGAAAATACTAGAATTTCATACTAAAAAGACAAACTTTTAAAGATTAATGTGTTAAAATCCTCTCAAAACCTCCTGATGCAGCAGCAGAATTGAGTTTTATTCCTAAATCCCAGTATTAAACCTCAGCTCCAACATTAAATAAAGTATTTTATCTGTAGTAAAACACAATGTTACTGTTACAGCATCAATATATATCATCAATATCCACATCATCAATACAATAAGACAATAGTTTAATATAATATCAGTAGTAGAGACTATTTAGATATTTAATATTTAATGTGATTATTTAATTGTCTCCTTTATAATCTCCTTTTTAAACATCTTACAGAATATATTCATGTTCTATAATGATCCTCAGTGGGATTTATAGGATTTTATGGACAAATAATTGACCTTTGAACTCTTGAAATTTGCATTGCAGATAATTTATCTTATTTCAAATTTTAGTTTTCTTAATTTGGGTCAGTTTAGTCTTGTTTTAAGTCTTAAATAAAGCATTTTTATTTGTAGTATTATCCCTATAATATATTGTAACCCTATGCCATTGTGTTTTTATTGTATTTAAATATACTGGACTGTTGCTATGACAACCAAAGTTAGTTTTCCAGATTTGGGTCAGTTTGGTCACGTTTTAGGTTTTATATGAAGTATTTTTATGAATATTTATACTATATTTATCTATTATAAATAGATCCTGACTCTTCTGTAGTCACCTCACATGTAGAGGAACAATAACCTTTAGAAATTCTAAATATTTTCCAGATTTATTATCATTTATAGCAGGAAAACTGATCAAATAGACCCGGGGCTTGAGCGGTTAAAGAACAAGTTCACCATTTTCTCAGGTGTCCTTAAAAATACTAAAATATGCGTTTATTCTAAGCGATGGAGGGAAAAATCTGAATCTGACACATTTACAGCGATTTCTCCTCATATCTGCAGCATTCCTCTGAGTTTCTGCTGGTGTCAGAGAGTGATGGTGGTATTTAGCCAAGTATTTAGCTCAGTATTTATCCCAGACACCTCCACTGAGAGTGAATGAGATCATCTCCATTCATGGACTGAGCCTCACAGCCGGGGTAGGACAGGAAGGAACAATGGCGCTCTATGAAAAAAAAAAGCAGCCAGAGCTCTTTTCTCCCAAGCTTTCCCCCATTTCCTGTGAATTAATAATAGCCGTGCTGGGGAAAATGGATGCACTTAACATCCCCTCATTTAACAGCTGCATTGGAAAGTGCTAGAATAACTATTAACTATTAAAAAGCTATTAGTTTCACTGAGCCAGGCTTTTTTTTATTTGCAGTAAAAACATTGAATCCTCTCCGGCATAAAGAAAAGATGAAAATCTGAGGCTTTATCTTCATTATTCTCTCTATAAAAAACACTAAAAAACTCCAGAAGTTAAATTTCTGCTCATATTTTGACCTGAATGTTTTATTTTTGCTGTTTTCTTCAATAAAAACTGAGATAAATGTCAGAATGGATTTAATCTTCGCAGGAAATCCTGTATTTGTTGCTTCATATGCGCCTGACATGACGTCATTGTACAGAAAACTGTCGTTTATGCAAATGAGCCGAATGTGACGTCACCGCCCCGCCAGTCCACATGCTTGTGTGGCGTTCAGGTGCAGTCGGAAATTCTAAATCTCTGATATTGTGCAACTGTTAACGTCAGAATTTTCTATGATCACGTGTGGAAATAAATGAAATAAGTTGACTTAACTGTGTTTAAGTAGAGTTTTATACTTTATGTACTTGACTTAATACTTAGATTGAGATTTAACATGTTAAATCTATGAGTTAGATTTATGAATTATAATGTAGATTTTAGATTAAGTGGCCAAACAATATATAAAAGTGTATCATTAGTTTAGTCTTTAAATATCAACCGAATACAACATTAAAATGCTAATGCTTCAATAATAAGAACATTTCAATAACAATTCTACATCCTGCTTTTACTTTTGATACTTTAAATACATATTATTGTTAATACTTTTGTGCTTTTATTCATAATAAATATTAACTACAGGATTTTTACTTGTTATTTGACTGTTTCATTGTGGTTTTGCTACTTCTGGTTATAATAAGACAAAGATTTCTGCTTCTCCTACTTATATATGTGTCTATATAAGCTTCATATTAGCATCTTCTATCACTTAATCATGATATTTTACATTAGTTCAATGGTTGCAGCTGATTGTTGTTACCAGTTCAACCAAAAACAGATGAAGGAACATTTTTTAATTCACTTTCAGAGATAAATTTGAAAAAAGCAAAGATCATGTGAGTCATATGAGTTCTTACTATTGTTTTGCAGCTCTTTGTGGGGAAACCCATTGTTTTTATTAATAACACATGAATTATGTATTAAAACAGATCCTTTAGTTAACAATATATATACATATATAATTCAGAAGCATGTTTATTACCAAGTTAGTTTTAATTACAAGGAATTTCCTTTGATGTAGCTGACAAACAATATGAAAAAGAACAAATAACCTTACTGGATATATAAAGAATATACATATATATAGATGTGCAGTAGAATTAAATAATAGTAGACATGAAATAATAGATCTGTTTTTAAATAATGAGCAACATATGTCAAGAGAGCAAAGTAATGAAGAATTTGATCTATTTTGTATTTTCTTTAAATATTAAATGTTCATTTACACGTTCCTCATCATTATCATGTCTTTTTATTTGAATGAAGCCTGACTGCATATATGGAAACGTAAGATAAAGTACATACATTTTTTTGAAGTATTAAGTTACCTTATAAGAAGAAAAAAACTTATAAATAAGAAAAAATGTTCTAACGTCGAGAGCTGAAAACTCCGAGCTCCGGCGGAGGTCCGTGAACGCAGCGCAGCTCCTTGTAGAGAGCGGAGCGGCTCCGGTTCTCAGTGCGTGAATCCGCATCAGGGAGGAGAACTGTACCGGATCCTTCACTCCGACCAGGACATGAAAGCCACGTTCTGAACCAGGCGGAAAACACACTTTCTCCAGCCGAGATGACGGTGGATTTTGAAGAATGTATTAAAGATTCACCCCGATTCAGGTAAGGAGCGAAAAACTCCGGATTCTGTCGCTGCTGAACTGTTGAGCGCCGAAAACGCAGCGCAGAGACGATCCCATGCATCTTTTTTATCCCTTATTTATTTATTTATTGCGACTAAACACGTGTCATGTTCAGTGTTTCTGCTGCTGCTTCATATTAGAATAAACTGGGATTTATTCCCCTGATCGGATTAATCACTGGTGTTATAATTAGACTTTGGAGTGTTTAAATCAGATTATTGGAGTCTTTTCACAGCTTGATGCACATGCATGATGCAGCCAAATGAGATCTGTCAGATTTTTTTTTGCTTTTCATGCATCCTCCTCCTTCAATTCATCATTCACTTGGCTGAAAAACTGCTGTTTTTAGAAAAGTAGAGGAATAAATACTCCGATCGGATCATTTATTATGTAAAAATATGAAAAAATCATTCAAATTACAAGTAAAAACCTGCTATTTTAGTAAAAGCACTTAAGTATTATGAGTTAACACAGTTAAAGTGTTGGTTTTGTCCTCTTTACTGATCATTATTTTACTAATATGAAGCCTCAGGTGCTTAAACTACTATACTATAGAGTTAAGTCCAGTGTTTCTCAACCCAGGGGTCAAGGCCCCTCTGAAGGGTCATCAGATAAAACCACAGAGGTCATGAGATGATTAATGGAAGGAGGAAAACAACTTGGGATTTTTCCTCTAATCTGTGTAATCTTTGATTTTTCGGTGACATTTTGGAACATTTTTGTTGAAATGAAACCATGTGAGAAGTTTATAGAGGGAAGAAATCGGTGTTTAGTGGAGCTGTTTAACTCATAGACATGTGACATGTGACCCGACGACATTCTGCTGTTTATAGGAGGAGAAAAGACTCAAAGGCTGAAACCTCTGGTTTCATCTTTAACTATAAAAGCTTCTTATATCCCTCAAAATTGCATATTTAGTTCCATTCCTCCACTGATAAAACGCCAAATCCATAAAAAATGAAGCTAATTGGTCCAAATGCTTAACTTCAATACCAGAAATTCCTCCTGACTCTGCATTAACGTCCCTTATAAACCGACTCCTGTCCAGATCGAGCAGTTCAAACGCTGACGCTAATCACCGGATCAGAGGAAACTGAAGGTTTCCACACACACTTTCGCCAAAAGCTCCTGACAGCCGCAGCGGCAAAGGTTACATAAATAAAAGAGGAATTCCTCTGCACAGGCTCTGAGGAGCTTTTAGTTCTGCAGCTGCAGCAGAAGAAACTGCTCAGGTCTCAGCTATAGGGCTGCGAAAATACCAGGGATTTTTAAAGTTGGAAACTTTCCATGGGAATTAACCCTCTGTTGCATGAAATATTACTTAGACATGGTAAAAAACTGCTTTAATGCCACTAAAAACTGCATAATTAATAGATATATTTAAGAAATATGAGCTAAAACGCTGTATAAGTGTCACATGACCATTGTCCATGAGCAATAGGGATATCCTGGTCATGTGACCTCCTAAGTTGGATGTCCTTCAAAATAAAAGCCCCCTGTAAAAACAGATTTTTTATCATAGATTAGTAATTTTTAAAGTTGGAAACTTTCCATGGGAATTAACCCTCTGCTGCATGAAATACTACTTAGACATGGTAAAAAACTGTTTGATGCCACTAAAAACGGCATAATTAATAGATATATTTAATAAATATGAGATAAAACACAGTCTGAGGATAGTTTCATGCTATAAAAGTTAACTCCATTAGGTTGTATACACTAGGAATTTTCCAGATTTGCATGTTGTTGCTAAATCTATTGTAGTTTATTAGAAAAAAAATATTGAAATTACATTCACATGAGCAATAGGGATATCCTGGTCATGTGACCTCCTAGGTTGGATGTCCTTCAAAATAAAAGCCCCTTGTAAAAACATAGATTTTATATCATAGATTTTTAGAAACTTTCCATGGGAATTAACCCTCTGTTGCATCAAATATTACTTAGATATGGTAAAAACTGTTTGATGCCTCTAGAAATGTCATAATTAATAGATATATTTAAGAAATATGAGATAAAACTCTATATAAGTGTCACATGACCATTGTCCATGAGCAATAGGGATATCCTGGTCATGTGACCACATAAGTTGGATGTCCTTCAAAATAAAAGCCCCCTGTAAAAACATAGATTTTATATCATAGATTAGTCATTTTTAAAGTTGGAAACTTTCCATGGGAATTAACCCTCTGTTGCATGAAATACTACTTAGACATGGTAAAAACTGTTTGATGCCACTAAAAACGGCATAATTAATAGATATATTTAATAAATATGAGATAAAACACAGTCTGAGGATAGTTTCATGCTGTATAAGTCAACTCCATTAGGTTGTATACACTAGGAATTTTCCAGATTTGCATGTTGTTGCTAAATCTATTGTAGTTTATTAGAAAAAAAATATTGAAATTACATTCACATGAGCAATAGGGATATCCTGGTCATGTGACCTCCTAGGTTGGATGTCCTTCAAAATAAAAGCCCTTTGTAAAAACATAGATTTTATATCATAGATTTTTAGAAACTTTCCATGGGAATTAACCCTCTGTTGCATCAAATATTACTTAGATATGGTAAAAAACTGAATGCCACTAAAAATGGCATAATTAATAGATATATTTAAGAAATATGAGCTAAAACGCTATATAAGTGTCACATGACCATTGTCCATGAGCAATAGGGATATCCTGTTCATGTGACCTCATAAGTTGGATGTCCTTCAAAATAAAAGCCCATTGTAAGAACATAGATTTTTATATCATAGCTTTTTAGAAACGGAAGAGAGTAATTGTTGCCACACTATGCAATAATGGCAATATATAGGGTTGCAAAATTCCAGGGATTTTTAAAGTTGGAAACTTTCCATGGGAATTAACCCTCTGTTGCATGAAATATTATTTAGACATGGTAAAAAACTGCTTGAATGCCACTAAAAACGGTATAATTAATAGATATATTTAAGAAATATGAGATAAAACAATCTGAGGATAGACACACTCAGTTGATCAGATTATCAGAATAGTTGGTGAGTTATTGCTTAATCAACTACTCATTGCAGCTTTAAGCTCAAAGTCATTTTTAGGCAAAAAAAGCAAAATTTCACATGTGCAACTAACAGATTAATCCACTAATCGTTGCTTCTTGTTTTCACTCTCAAATTGCACCAATTTGAGAGTGAAATTATGCCACTGGTAGCTGTAGATGTAGTAAAGCAAAGCATAGAAATATCTAAATTTAGAGTAAAATTGTTACTTTAGTGCAGAAAGTGAGTAAACACAGTGAGTTTCAGTGTGTGTTTGTGCCCCTGGAGATAAGATCTTTGCTCCAAATCAAAGACTTCCAGACTCAGCAGCACCTTAATGACTTCCATCTGTGCTGCAGAAACATCTCAGGAAGCTCTGGGTGAGTGGAGGATTTGTAGGAACCTTCTCCTCCTCCTCCTCCTCCTCCTCCTCCTTCTCCCTCGTTTCATCTCCTAGAGACAGGAGGCTGAATGCTGCAGAGAGGAGCCACCTCATTATTTAGAGCCCCGAGATGCCATCGCACAAAAAAACGAGCGGGTGGATAAAGTTATCTCATCTGGCTGGAGCGGCGGATGCAGAATGAAAATATGCCTCCTCCTCCTCCTCCTCCTCCTCCTCCTCCTCCTCCTTATACTGTACAGATCTCCTTCCGCTGGCTGGAGAGGATCAAACACCCACAAGCAGAAGAGATGTTCCTTTGCATGCTCCAGTTTACGTGAAGGGGTCTTTTTATAGCGTTTAAACGACGAGAAGAGGCGCTGAAAGAGATCAAGTAAACGCTGTGTTCCCGTAGCCACTGAAGCCTGTAACAGTGTTTTCAGACGCCGTTCAAACGGCTCCTTTGTGGAGCTAAAAGCAGCAGCAGAACGTTGCGTAACAGAAGCCCTGCAGCAGGACGACTGGAAGGAAGCAGCCACCGAGTACGGGAAAATCAAGGGGTTTTTATGATTAGGATTTGCATGGCAGATCACTTCCCACGCATGCAAAAGCATGCAGGGAGTCGCTGCTGCATCGTCATCGACTAACGAGTTCAAGTTCAGTCTCTAGAACCACAGAACGACACTTATCAGGAGATTTATCAAACTAGTGGAGAGATTTCAAAGCATCAGATTGAGGAGATTTGTGTAGAAACCCCCTGATTCGGGATGTTAAACCTTGATTCTTTTGGGTTTCATTCACAGATTTACAGCTGAATTTAAGATAAATGCATCAAGAGCAAGCAGATATCGCTGAAAACAGCATAGTCGACGTAGATTAGAGATGTGGGGATGGCAGAATCCATCTCTACAACTACAAAGGTTATTGTACTTAAACCTGGAATTAAAATAAATCTACAACATGTGAGCGACTACAGAAGAGTCAGAATCTATTGATGTTGCTGTTATAGAGAAATAAAGTTAGAATATTGAAAAGAAATTTCTAAAATTGTGTTTTTCTACAGATAAAATATACTTTATTTCAAATTTAGAACAAGATCAAACTGCCCCAAATACAAAAAAAAACACATAAAATAATATAATTATCTGCAATGCAAGTTACAAATTATTAAGATAAGAGGTCAAAGGTCAATTATTTGTCCATAAAATCATAGAAATCACTCAAGGATCATTCTAGAACATGAAGAATAAGATGTAAGATGTTTAAAAAGGAGATTATAGAGATAATAGATTATATTATTAGAATATATAAAGAACCAGTTAAATAATATAATCCGATACATAATCCTGCCTAGTGCTATGTTAATTATCGTAAATACCAAACATATCAACATTGCATACAAACACCAGCTCAAGTCGCAATTTCCACTGGAAAGCTGGAAGAATTTTATGATACATGAGTTGATGAACTTTGACCTTTCAACATGGCAGAAAGCAGCAAAAGTATTGTAAATGCTAAACGTTAAACATTCTCTGCTGCTTTTAATTGGTTAGCGTGTAGCCTACATCATGCTACATCACCTTTTACACTTACTGTCGTTTTAGAAAACACCTGCATTGTTTGAAGTTGGATGCATTCTCTTACTGTAGGAGATGAATCAGCGAGTCTAAGACGGTTTTACCCAAGCAACAGGTCACGATAAATTCTGTGTCCACCGTGTTTCACTTCACTATGACGACAAAAGCACTTGAACACAACAAAGTTCATCTTTCCTACACCACCTGAAGGCAGCATAAACCACACAACGTAGCAGGAGCAGTGCGGCAGCAGCCGTTTTATTTATTTTTATTGATGTATTTTTTTATGAAGCAAACCGGCTGTGATGCACGGTTACCATGACAACCACAAACAGTAATGGCCGCCGAGCATCCTCAAAGAGTTCTTTTGAAGCATGTAGCTTATCGGCCTCTACTGGCCGTGCACGGTATTGCTGCTTTTAGGCAGATTGCGTTCGTATTGACGTCTCCGATATTGAGATTTTTTTTATTTCCACCATATTCAACAATCCGCTTCTTCTTCCTCTCTAAACGTTCTATTTTCTCCGACGACATGATGGATGAAGCGTCCACTCCGGAGATCTCCCCGGTGTGTATTGTGTGTTTCGTCTCTATGGAGACTGAGACTGGGACAGATGTGGGACGCTCCGGTCTCTCCACATCTGTTTTGAGAGCGCGGTCTATAATGATTACACAGCCGCAGGAACTGGTGTGTTTGTGTTTGCTCCGTAACAACATTGGCAACACGCAACGTTTGAGCTGCTTTCTCTCCACTCACGTGTCAGTCTGAGGTCACATTCTGTCGGAAGATGATACTAATGGAGGCAGATTCCTGTCTGTGTTATTCAATCCAAAAAATTGTGGAGTCTCCAATATATTATTTGCATACAAAAAAACCCTTCGCTTCTATCAAAGGAACCAAATCAAAGAAAAATAGCGTCCAAATGCATCTCAAATATATATTTTTGCATTCAAACACTTGCAAAAAGACAAATCTACCTCAATAGATACTGAGTTTTATTAAAATTCATCTGAAGAATACATTTCACCTCATATGGGCAGAAGAAATCTGACAAATAGTTTTGCTGGATTAATAAATCAGCTGTTTTGATAAATTGGCTGATTTATGAGCTCTAGCTAGCCATTTAAGCTAGCTGAACAGTTTAAATCGGGCTTGTTTTTGCAATTTGGACAACATTAACACTACTTACATTTATTTTCCATGCATCTTGACCAGCATGCCTGCAAGACGGCTACAGGAAATGAAGTTTACTTCAATATCAATCAAACTCGATGTGTCTAAATGCAAAACGAATGTGTTTTACAATCAAATCAATATTTTTATTCCAGTTTTAAATGGTAGTTATTAGTTTGAATGAACAACTGCATGTTCCACTCTTCGGTGTACAGATTAATCGATAATGAAAATAATTGTTCGTTGCAACATTATCATCCATTTGGAGTGTGTATTTTCTGTCCAGCTGGTGGATTTAGGTCCAATATTCTCTGTTACAGCTCTGTTTCTGCGACTCCTCAGGGAAATATCTGTCCCTTTAGCTGCTAAACGATTCACCAATTAGTTGCTAACTGTGGTTTTTATAGCTTTGTTTTGCAGAAAAGAAAGAACTCAGCACCGTGAGTGAAATAAAACGCTATAGTTGCGGCTAAACAATGAGCAAAAACTGTTGATTATAGAGTTCTTATAGCGTGTTTGCCTCTTAAATCCTGTATCAGTCGGGCTACAGACAAGAAAAGCGATGAATGCCTCTAGTGTTTATGACGAGCTTAAGAAGATATTTTCTTAACGCCCCTTTTACCATTTGGCGGGATTTTTGGGCGTCGTTTGTGGCTCAGTCCCCGTCTCCTCTCTGTCCTCCAGGAGAATATGACTATTGTCCGCGGAGCTTCTCGCTTCCGCTGCAGAGACAGAGTCTTTTTCTCTGAGTCTGAAAAGGCGCCGGAGGCCAGAGAGCCCAGATGATCCTTCCTACCCCCTCCCCATGTGAACAGCTGGGGGTGCTGGGAGAATCCAGGCGAGGACGGGATCGTCATTGACTCCCCCGGGGCAGAGCGGGGAGCCCCCTGACGGGCGGGGGAATCCGGGGCCGGTGACCTGCGGCGTTCGCTGCGAGAAAACCAGTGGATGGATTAGTGACATGAAGTCAGATGACAGAGTGAAGGGGGGGATGTCAGATTCCAGGAGATTCCTTTCAGGATGGAATGCAGAGCGTCTGGTGTGATGTCTCACTGTGTAGAAGAGGACAAGGACTAATCTGTACAGTCAATGAATGAGCTTTATCTATGTTAAATATCAATATACAGGCCCCTCCAAAAGCAGCTAGAAACACCCATCAGTCAGTTGTTTAACACATCTAGATGCAAATACCATGAAATAAAAGCTGGAATTCTGAACTTTTGTCTTTGGTGTACAAGAAAAAAACCCAAAGGAATTGACCTTACCGTTCCAATACTTCTGGAGGGGACTGTAACTATAGTAGGCATGGATGGTTTCATTATTATGACGACGTTAAATGGCTATTTGCATGGAGGTTATTTTGGTTGTCCTTAATTGCAAATTCACTTCACTGTGAAATTTAGTCTGGACGCCAAGGACCCAGTTTCCCTTTCACCTAAGGAGCCAATCACAGAACAGGGGAGGGTGCAACAAGACAGATAAATGTTGATAAATGTGGATCCAACATGGCGGCAGATGGTAATTTACCTTTCCACGTAGCCGTAGAAAGTGGTCTTAGTAATTTAGACTGCAAGTTTACTTTGAAAAATGATCAACTTTTAGCGATAAACTACTTAATCGCCATTGGGTGTTGGGTACGTCATCGGGTATGTTTGATATTATTCGTAACGCCCAATAAACGGAAAAATTACTGGACAGTTCCCAGAATGAATATCAGCGTACATTGATATGAGGTGTGGTGTTAGCCAGGCTAATGTTTTGATATAATCAAAGTAATTAGGTCACATGGTGGTGAAACCCATTCTTTTGATCTTAGCAAAGACTTTTTTGGTGCAATCATCAAATTCCCCTTATCCTCAGCTGCTCAGCGAGTTTGTGTGAATAATATTTCATCACACAGTTGGAATGGTGATAATTCTACTTTATAAAGGTAAATGGGTGGAATTCAATAGGAAACTGTGAATGTAGGGGAAGAAAACTGATTTATCTAATTGATGTTCAATGCACCAAGCAACTATTTTGATAGTTGATTCATAATTTTAGTAATTTATCAAATAACAATTACTCTCGTTCCAGCTTCTAAAAGGTGATGACTTTCTGTTTAATATCTTTCTCATCTCTATAAACCCATATCTGCATGTAGAGATGCAGAATCTGTAGGTAAGGGACAGTTATTTTGAGTCGTTTTGTGGTATTGACCGACCATGTTTGAGCAGCCTGTGGTCGTTGGCGACAAGTCCATGTGAAGATCAGCACAGAACAGAACTGTTGGCCAAATGGTGTCAGACACTAAACAACTACTAAGTAATGGAAGTGTTGGACTGGATTTCTGCTGACTGAATATCAGAGCTGGACCCCAGAGGCTAATCCATCATCAGACGGGTTCTGAGATTGATGGCGTTGTAAACTGAATATTTTGGGGTTTAGATAAAAGTGAAAACATCAGCAGATTAATAATAAATTTTATGAAAAACTGATGAAAACAAAAAGGATTGTAGATTACTTTATCATATTGTCATGATACAATATAAGATTAAGATGTAAGATTAATCGATTAGCTGCCAACTATTATAATCAACAATGATAATTGATCGATTTGAGTCATTTTAAAGAAGAAAATGTCCAAATTCTCTGGTTCCAGCTTCTCTTCTCTGATTATTTCCTGGTTTCTTTAGTCTCTATAATAGTAAACTGATGATATTTGGGTTGTGGACTGTTGGTCTGGACAAAAAAAAACAATACTTTAAGTTGAATCTTCAACTATTTTACCATTTTACATCATTAAATATTGGAACTTTTGAATTTATTCCCATACATTCCCATTATTGCATAGTGTGGCAACAATTACTCTCTTCCATTTCTAAAAGGCTATGATATAAAATCTTTGTTTTTACAAGGGGCTTTTATTTTGAAGGACATCCAACTTATGAGGTCACATGACCAGGATATCCCTATTGCTCATGGACAATGGACAAAAAAAGACATTTTAGGTTGAATCTTACGACTTAACGACTAATTGATTAATTGACTGTTATATTATCTCTGTTCTCCTTCAGTTTGTCGACATCCAGCTGTTGTTTTAATATCGAACATGTGAGCGTATCACTTCCATATTTGATCTCCTTTTACCATACTGTGCATTTTTTATCTAACTGGAAACGGACATGACTCATTTTGCCTTATTATATGTAAAGATGTTCTCTGCCCATGTGTTTCCTACGGAAGCTAAAAAATGTCCTTTCAAATAAACTTTTTTAACACGATTATGTCAAGATCACGAGTTTAATCATTTCTCGAGATAACAGCATTAAAATAAAAAAAATTATTGGCTGTTCTCAGCTTGCATAGTTTTCTTTGTTCTTTTATAGTATATAAAACACTTGACCTCTGAGAACATCTGACCAGGACACTTGGAACATCTGAAGTGAAGCATTGATGCTCGGAGACGTGATGAACTCAACAAGCATCTGGTTCATCTCGGTTCATGACAAATTGTCTTTTGTGTTTTGAGAGGTTGGAGGAAGTTTTTTTCTCTGGAAGATCCGAGTCTCCAGCTGCTCTGGAGCTGGAAGGGATTTCTTCTTCTCTGTGGTCTTGTTGCTTCTGCTCTATTTCAGACTAACCCCCCACCCCTTCTATCCCTCGAATCTGTGTCAGTGGCCCTTCTGTTCAGCCAGGAGTGATCCTCTCAGGACCCTGACCACGGCCAGTAAGGGTGGAGGGACCCAGAGAATATGTTCCTTTTCCAATATTGTCTACTGGAGGAAAAATAGGGTATTTTACGCCAAGATAAATCAGAGATGGACCTTAACTTTGGAATTAAACAGCTGGAGCGACAGCAGCCTCCATAGAATCACCTGCAAATTGTAATAAATTGATTTTTTACGATGTAGACATGGAAAACCTATGATTTCTATTCATTTAATACATATTACTCATGGAGTCTTTGTCCTATTTGGCGTCCATTTAATGACCTCTGCTTGTAATTTTCACATTAGCTTAATTGAACTCCCCCGTGGAGCTCATTTTTTCACCCACGTCCTTGATTTAATGACACGATGAAAGCTCGGCTGGCCCTCGGGGCTTTTTTTCACCGTCTCGTTAAGTCGAGCTCGGTGCGCTGGGAGCTAACGACTCCAGGTAATGAAAGTGACAGGGATTAAAGGCAGCGGCGTGCGGTTTAATGGCAGCGCGTCTTAATCCGGGATTGGCCCACATTCCTCTGCCTGGATCTCCGCAGGCGACAAAGGTGTCGACACCTGGAAGCTCATAGCGTCCAATTGGTGCCGTCCTGATGTGTGCAAACACTTCTGATGATACGGGGTGATTTCTTAATCGCGGCGCCGGGCGGCCTCCCGCTGAGAAAGCGCAGCACCATCAGCCCGAGCGGCTTTCATCTTTTATTTTGAAACGGGAGCAGGACTTTTACCCGTTGGAGGCTCGACGCTCACCGGGATCCGAAGCATGTAGGGCGGCGGTTGGAAGGTCGCCGCTCATAGATTATCCAAAGTGTCTGAAGGAACATACAGAATGTGTAAAGTCAACAGATATGAAAGTCGTCAGGCTCGATCTAAGGAGACAAATGGAGTGAGACTAGGGGAAGGTTTCTTCCTGCCTGGTGGAGAATCAAGTTGTGAATCAGGCACGGCGCCAGGACTTCAATTTTTAGACGGGCCAAAGTAATTTTGGCTGGGCCAGTTAATTAAAGAAGTTCCTGCGACGGTTTCCAACCGGTAGTCTCGTTAAAACAGGAATGACTGGTATCCTGCTGTGGAAGGCGACTGGCATGTCTGGTTGATTATGACACTTTATTATCCTCTTAAGACACACTGTACCATAAGTGGTACTGGGGGAGCAGTGAAGGGTCATTTACAGCAATATTACGCCTTAGTCACAGGTTTCTATGTGCAAATAACACAAAGATTATCATCTCGAAGTTGTTTCGCATTGATTGACACCAACCCAAGCATGGGGGTTGGGAGATGGCAGCTTAAAAACCAATGAGGACAGACTGAGAAAGTTTGACCACCTTTAGTTTGATGGACAATGGAAATGTCCCATGAAGAGACCATCTGATAAGCCAATAGCCAGGACATGGCTACTGTAGACTTGTAGTCCTCAAGTCCAAGACTGATCTTGAGATCTTGAATTCGGTAGTAGTTGATTAAACAATCTAATATTCATCTTGATTATGCGAAATAGGAAAATATGATGTAACTAGTTTGTGTGTTTTCTTGTTTTTTGGTCTAGATTTCTGTCTTGGTCTTGAGCTCATCTGGTCTTAGTCTTGACGTGGTCTCTCTTGATCTTGGTCTTAGTCTTGGTGGTTCCTTGGTCTCCGATTAGGCGGTCTTGACTACAAGTCTAGCTATTGGCAAATGACAAATAAATTAATGAAAAGGGGGTTCTATCATGTTTATTTTTGCTGTTTCGACCAATACATCCACTCATTTCATTGAGATTTTAAGTCTATTCAAGAAAGGATCTTGTTTGGAGGATCTGGTCGGATTATTACTTGTTTAAGTTGTTTGCAGGGAGCACGAGGGATCTGCTTGGTGAACTAGATTCACTTTTAACAAGAGAGAGACTGTGTTGTCAATTCATGAGCTTGTCTCAACAGAAACAGCGACAAATACAATCAAGTCAGGCAGGAATTTTCAGTTCTATCCACCGTCTTATCTACCGACATTGTTTTCAAGCTAAAATCTGTAGACATTAAAAAACTGTCTGTTTTCTTTGCAGTCATTTAGGATAGGATGGTTGTACAAGTGGGCGGAGCCACACCTGTGAGGTGGCAGTAGCTTTATATTCAGGTTTGTCGTCCAGGATGAAGTCTTTCATCAGAATTAAACCATTCTTGTAGGAGATGAGCAATAAATCTGGTTGGACCTCAACCTCTATAATTTAATAATTGTTTCAGTTTCAACTTTGCTGGTGTCAGCATCTGAAAATGTGATTTAAAGGTTCGTGTAGGCTTTAGATTAGATTAGATTCAACTTTATTACGCAATTAGACACATGTATAAATAAGAGCAAAGAGCAGCAAGTGCAGTATATACGATATGGGCAGTACAATTACAAATACGAATAAATAAGAGCAGTTTTTATAGTTAAATGCAGTAAAGTGGGTTTAAGATAGTGGTTATATACATAAATATGTGCAATGAGATCATGAATCAATGAGGGAAAAAGTATGAATATTAGATAATCTACATTATGGACAGATTTTGAACAAGTGGTATAATAAATGACAAACTGGCTTCTACAAGATCCAGAAGATTAATTAGATATATACATGACAGGGTTTGTCTTCACCGTGTTCTCAGGAGGAAGCGACAGGAAGTTGATAATGTCATGTGACAGGAAGTAAGTAACAGTTCGATTTTTAATTTTGGGCATAAAATGCCTCATAGGCTTAAATGGGTTAATAAACATAGTGCTTATGTTGTTCTTTTATTTAACATTTCTTTAATATTCTAAATTATTTGTGTTTTACAAAACATTTTTGTGTAAATGCCTGTGTTTCCCCTATAATCTTAGCTGTATATCACACTCTCTGTCTATTTATATGATCAATACTGTATCCAGGAAGTTAATTGACGATGTTTCCCTGGTGAAAGTCTATGGGATGATGTCATCTCTGAGCCTTTTGTGTTAAATCGGTAGGAGGGGGGACTCTCCACAGGAGCCATGGCCCCGATTTCATCTCGGTGAATAGCAAGACGTTTCACACAAAGAGCCGTGAAAGGCTTTGTGAGCGCTAAGCGCTAATCTGCTTCTCTCGGACATCCTGAGAGGTGAAAAGACCTGGACCTGGCAAAGTGTGAGCGGTTTATTAAGCGCGATGAAACCTAATGGCGGAGGCTCGCGGCTCCTCTTCGCCTGCCACAGGTTGTGCAGATACTGAATCGGCCTGAAAATGATGGATGAGTCGCAGAATGTTGGCATTAGTATTCATATCACAACCCCACGGTGAAGGAAAACCAGCATTGACTAACGCGAGGCAGGGGAGTCGGAAAACAAGAGCCGGGGCCAGCGAGTGCAGCATCACACACACACACACACACACACACACACATGCTGGCAAACACTGAGATTTTCAATGCTGATAAATCCAAAGCCTTTGGTCTTACTTCACACTACTGCGGGAGAACAAAATCGCTCACAACTCGGCATTTGTTTTCCTTAGCAGATTGGATTATGGTAATGGAGACCAAACATCTGATCTCAATTCTGTACGGCGGTGCATATCAGATGTCTCCCAACTGTTACGGGAGAGAAAATCCACTTCCCCCCCCCTTGATATGAAAGAGAAGGGCTCCAATTTGCCTGTTTTTTGCCCCAAGGTTGACAGAAACACCCAGAAACATGGAGATATATAGACATATATATGGTATAACAACAGGTTGCTGGGGTGAATCTCGTCTATACAAGCTTTTATGGAGTAAATCCTCCTCTGCAACATGCTTTTATGAATTAAAACCTTAAATCTGAGTTCAGATAAACAGTCAGACTCATGTTCCTGTTGGATTATCCAGGTTATATATCCAGGTTTATATATCTCATGAAAAAACCTCAGCTCCAACACTAAATAAAGTTTTTATCTGTAGTAAAACTCAATGTTACTGTTACATCCATCAATATAGACTCACTTTTCCTGCTTGGTTTAATGAAATAAGCAAAAAATCCCTTGATATTATAATAATGAATGACTAATTTTATATTTATTACCTCAGAAATGAATAAAATCGGACTCTCACAATAAATAATTAATGTGAGTAGTGTAAATCATATAATCAATAAGAAAATAGTTTAATATAATATCAGTAGTAGGGCTGCAACTGACCATTATTTAGATATTTAATGTAGATTTGTGTGATTATTTAATTGGCTCCTTTATAATAAACATCTTACAGAATATATTCTTCATGTTCTATAATGATCCTCAGTGGGATTTCTATGATTTTATGGATAAATGATCAATATTTAAATTCTTATCTTATTAATCATTGGACTTTTTTTTCCTGATTTTGGGTTCTAAATAAAGTATTCTAACTATATTTGCAACATAAATAGATTCTGACTCTTCTATAGTCACCTCACATGTTGTAGATTCCTTTTAATTCCAGGTTTAAGTCCAATATCCTTTGTTTTTGTAGAGATATTCCACATTTATTATCATTTATAGCAGGAAAACTGAAAAATAGACCTGGCGCTTAAGTGGTTAAAACTAATTCCTCTCTCATAAGTGCACGATGGAAACGTTGCACAAAAGATTTGAGCTTTAAAATCTGATTAACCCGTGCCTGCTTTTCTCATTAGTTGCCGTTTCACCTACAGACTTTTACATTCAGCTCTAATTGGAAGCATCTCTTCTATCTCGTGGCCCATCTCTCAACTGTGTTTTTCAGACGTCTCTCGGAGATTTGCTGTATTTTCTCCAGTCGCCGGGTCGTGGCCAAGCGTCATTTGTTTGCCGACGACGACCCGTTGCTATCGGTGAATAAAATAAACTCCAGACATAGTTGAATGGAGACAAAAGGAGTTATGACGACCAGATTTCACTGTTTAATGTTAGATTTCCCCCCCTATTCCTGATGACCGGGCCGCTTGGACAGCCTCCATCTTATGGGTCGTTTCCAGGTGTGTCAACACGGCGTCAGGAAATACGATGAAGTTCTATCGATAGGAGACGTGGCCGTTTGTCGTCGCCACGGCAACAGGAAGCGACGGCTCATCCAACCCAAATAAGACGTGTGAAGAGGAGATAAAGGGGAGAAAAGCTCCTTTTTTTTTTTTTTTTCGAAATGCTGAATCGCACGTGTACAAGCATCTGTTTTTGATTTGTTCCATCCCTCTCACTCATACTCATACTCTCCCCTTCTCTTCAGTTTTTTTTTTTTCTTTTTCCGTCCTCCCTGCCTTTTCCTCTGTTGTGCGGAGGCAGACTCGACTGGTCGCGGCTGGGCCAGAACCCGGGTCTAAGGGATGGGTTCAGGAAATGCGTCAGTCCACTCGAATATTAAAAAAGCTCAGAGTTCGGAGTAAAAGGGCGAAACCCCCGGGAACTGGGGTGTGTGTGTGTGTGTGTGTGTGTGTGTGTGTGTGTGGATGCTGACACCCAACCCTGAGTCACAGCAGAAATCCCCCAAACACCCTTACACAACAGCAGGAGAAGAATGATTATTATTTCTTTATACTGCCAATTTAAACAAATTAGATGCATAAATGTGTTGATTACTGTTTTTTATTTAGTGGGGGAAAAAATACTATTCGAAGTATAGTAATATTAAAAGAAGAAGAAAATAAAACTTCTACAGTGATTTTGATTAGTTAACTACTTAAATCCCAGGTTTATTTTTCAGTTTTCCTGCTATAAATGATAATAAAGCTGGAAAATCTCTACAAAAACAAAGGATATTGTAGTTAAACGTGGAATCAAAATAAATCTACATGTGAGGTGACTACAGAAGAGTCAGAATCATTTTATACTGCTGCAAATATAGTTAGAATATTGAACAAAAAGATCTAAAACTGTGTTTTACTACAGATAAAAATACTTGATTTAAACCTTAAATCAACACCAAACTGACCCAAATAAAAAAAAAGCCTTAAACTTGATTTATAAAATGAGTTAAAAGATCAATAATTTGTCCATAAAATCATAGAAATCACACTGAGGATCATTATAGAACATGAATATATTCTGTAAAATGTTTAAAAAGGAGATTATAAAGGAGCCAATTAAATAATCACATTAAATATTAAATATCTAAATAGTCTCTACTACTGATATTATATTAAACTATTGTCTTATTATATTGATGATGTGGATATTGATGATATATATTGATGCTGTAACAGTAACATAGTGTTTTACTGCAGATAAAACACTTTATTTAATGTTGGAGCTGATGTGATTTATAAATAAAACTCAATGCTGCTATCAGCAGGTTTTGGATTTCAACAGATTTATCATTTACATCATTTCATCAAGCACAAACACAGAATGTTCACTGCTTCCATCTGTTTCATATCATTTTAAAGTTAATTATTTTGGGTTGGGACAGTTACTCAGACTAAACAACACATTAACAGACGTCATGTTATATTCGGTTCTGTTTCTATGCGTCTGACATTCTACCAACGCCCCTAATTAACAGACTTTTATATGACTCATGCCACATATTGTTATTCTCAGAATCTTTTTTGGCTCCTCTGAAATGCCATCATGCTGGGTGTGAGTTATGACTTACATGTTCTAAGACGTTTTTATGGGAAACAGCGTTTTCTACGATAACATGTTGAAATGTTGTGTTTAATCTTTCAACACTGAGAAAATGTGAGTTTCATTGTTACAGGAATATATAAAAAACATGTTTGTGTCAGTATCAATACACTAAAACTAAAATATGAAATATATTGATAGTGAATATATTCGTCTTCATGTTTCATTATCAATCAATATGCAGACGATGTTCTTGATTAACTGATTAAATGTTGGGTTTATAAAATGCTGGGTATCATAGCTTCATATTTTCAAATCTGATTAATGGAGCAATAATTTATAAAATGATCTCCAGGTCACTTATTAGAGGGCTTTAAATTAGCGATTAAGACCATGACTAGAGAGAAGTTGGGATTTTATAGTTCCTGTTTAACGACGCCATGATTCTTTATGTTTTAGTGAATCCACATCATTCAGGGCCATAGCCACCATTCCATAGGTTTTATTTAATTAAAATGTTTCCCCTCAGGCTACATTTCAGCAAGTAAAAGCCGAAAAATGTGAAAGTGGATTATTTTAAAGGACAATAGCTGACGAATTAAATTCAGTCTGTCTTCGACTGACTGCTAACGCTAGCTAGCATCTTCTCTTGGGAGGTAAAACCAGACAATAATGGTGTTTTTTAAAAAAAGGCAATAAATGAAAATGCAGTTTTTGGTGTTTATAATAATTAGCATAGGACGTGAAGGCACAATAATTGTAGAACGAATCGGAGGATGCATCAATCAAATATAATATCCAGTGGAGATGCTAACCTGTGAAAGAACATGCAATAATATTTTAAGGTCATGTTCAGTCACAGTAGGAATTATCCATCAATAATAGGCTATGATTTATATATTTGGATGGATGTAAGTAGTAAATGATTTGACTAAACAGGGCATTAATATACATTATAGCCTAATTATGACCTAGCCAGTATATTACATATATATATAATGTTAACCTCAGTAAAAATCCTAGCTCTGACACCAAGAGTCACATTGATTAAAAGATTAATCTTCTTTTGTTCAGATAATCCACTGATTCCACTGTTAAGTTTAGCGTGATGATTGCAGTAATGCGTGTGTAGATAGATGCTAGTTCACTTAGCAACTCGCTATCAGCTAAACTACCAAGAACTGGCCTTGTCTTTTGTTATTTCCTGTTCTATCGTCATGATTTCGGGACTCAAACTAGCGAGCACCACTTTTTTCTCTATAATCATCACACAGGAGTCATATCATCATTTTCTCAGCCTGAATCCACATAACGTGTTCTTCATTGTTTTCCTCGCCGTTGTCGGAGTTAGCCGTGGCGCTCTCTGGGAGGATGTGGTTTGGTGAAGGGACCAATGAGCCGTGACTCTGGTTCATTTTTTTATTTTTTTTTTTCTCACAAACCCGTATAATTCTGCTCTGTTTGTTCCCCGCTCTGAGACGGGGGCAGAACAACTGGAGCTGTAAATCTCTGGAGAGTCATTTTCAGCCCACGCTTCACCTCACTTTTTTTTTTTTTTTTTTTTTTGCACGTCTGGTGTCAAGTGTTGATACTATCCTTGCTCTCGGATTATTCTCGCAGTTTCACAAAAGCAGATTTATTTATTTATCCTCTTTTAACACAGAGATTCCATCTCAGACTCGTGGGAGCGGTGTTTTCTCAACGCTTTGCCTCGTTTTGTTACGCGTCCTTGCTGATTGGGATCAGGGTCCAGGTTGACACAGGAGTCACATCAACATTCAGGTCACTGGGCCGATAGGAAAGGGGTCAAAGGTCATGGACGACAGCCAGACGCTGACGTCAAACCAGAGGAAACACCTGGGGGGAAACCCAGGAGGAAATGACAAGGTCCTACTCCTCTCCTGATGCTTCTGACTCTTTCAATCCTCCAATGTCACACGATTGGGTAACAATGGTGAACAGGCAACCAGCAGCCCCCTCCGCGCTAATGTAAACCATGAATCCGCTGTTTGGATTGTGTCTCAGAGGCTTTCCAAGTTTATATTGTCAGAATCTTTCTGGATTGAATGCGAAACAGTTGGCGTTTCTCTATTTTTTTTTTTTTTAATGTTTGGAAGCCTGCTCCCGGTTTAAAGGGATGTCAGCATAATTCAACGCTGTTGTTTCTGCGAGTTCCATCTCTCGAGCTTCTCAGACAGGAAGGAGCTGAGTGCTTCACGCGTCTGGTATGTCTTTCTAGTGCGAGCCAAGCTGCATGTTTAGCCCACAAAAATGCCGGGAAGACTCCCAGCGTCAGACCCGTGTGTGTGTGTGTGTGTGTGTGTTTACACGAGGGAATTTCACAAAAAGGGGAATGCTGCTCATTTCACCAAAATGTCAGGGTGTCGAACTGTGGGAGGTGTGGCGAGCTATTCTGCGCCACTTTTTTTTTTTTTTTTTAACCAGAAAATAGGCAGCGAGAAGCCGAGAAGCGCCATGTCTGTAGGTTTTATTGTCTTCCTCCCTTCAATGGAACATTGTCCAGGCCAGTTCTCACAGCCGAGGCCCCCTTCTGTATTCTGTGAGTGTGTATGTGTGTGTTCTGAATATCTTCATTGACATTTTTGCTTGTTGGAGTCATCCCGGACCACCCTGAGTTAATATAAACCTGCACCGCGAGCCGAGGCCTCTCGTATCCTGACCTTTCTTTGGCCCGATGTCGGTCTTTACCCCCCCTCGCCCACGCTTCTACAGAACCGCCGTGACGTCGCGTCACAACAAACACACAATTTCACATTGGGGTTTGTTTTCGAAGCATCCTCTTGCAGACCAATCTCATCGGAAAGCCAAGTTCCTGGTGTAAACAGCATTGTTTCGAGCTGAAAGGGTTAACCAGCGTCACACTTCCTCGGCTCGACGCCAAAAACGCCGTTTCCCTGTGGGTTGGCGGTGGCCTAATTGTGCGACCGTTGCATTATGCATCAGCGCTACACCCAGCTGGTTTGTCAGGAAGCCTAATTACAGCCGGAATTAAAGAACTGACTCCCAGGTTTGACAATCGTCAGTCAAAGACTTGGTGAATCCCAAGTTTAAACTGGAAACAAGGGATGGTCTTTGACCCCAAATTGTGGCGTGACTCCTTGAACAGCGATGGTTCCGCCACTTTTGGTCCAGACTAGGATAGGACACATTCTATGGGAACTTAAGTTTGGGAATTTTGGAAATGTTTAACATTTAGCTCAGTTTTAGCCTAACTTATCAGCTAATTAGCTGCTGTATGAATACATTTTTGTTATTTACAAGTTAAACATTAATACCATTGTGGATCGAATACTGTATTTGCTGGATTGTGTATTCGCTGAGTTAAATGAAGCAAACCAAAAAATACCATTAGCTGCAGCAGTAGCTGAGCAGCTCCTGGCTCTACTCAGCTGGTCTGGAAACAGCTGGTAAAGCATCTATTGTTATGACTATGGGAATCATGACGATGGGCGAATGTTCAAAAATGTTGAACTATCCCTTTAAATCTGGTTGTTTTAGCCAAATTCTATATTTCCCTGTTAATGGCCAACCTTCCAATTGTGTAAATTGCATATTTATTCTTGTTAATTCCCATGGAAAGTTTCCAACTTTGAAAATTCAACCCTAGTCCAGACTGAAATATCTTCATTGGACGCATCACCATTAAAGTATAAACAGACAATTCTTTGTCCTGATTGGATGACGCCTACTGACATCTTTAATCCCTTGACTTTTCCTCCATGAGGTTCACATCTGTGGTTTTTGATTTCAGAGAAAGTTCTCATGCAGACATTTATGTTCATGTTCTCGTGAGGATGAATCAGTTATAAAGCTGCGATTTCAGGCAACGTGATCGTGAGATCGTCAATTTGTCTGTTTTCGCTCCTTTAGTTAAGACATAGATGCTTTTCTAGTGTTCTGGTATTTGTTTTAATGGTACGATGTAATTCTTGTGATTCTTGTAAAGGTTGTGCACTAAAACTCACAAAATCTACCAGAGAAATCACAATTTTATTCCCGATATTGTTCATAATAATTTCATTTATCCTTTGTTTTTGCTAAAAACAGAGGCAGTTATATGCTGTACGGATGTTTTATTGCTGAAATTTAAATGGTTTCTAATGCATGGAACAGTTTTTATATAACATCTAGAGTAAAATAATCCATTTGCATGATATGGGACCTTTTAATAGCATCAACAAACGTATTGCCAGCGCCAATTACTCATTATTTCTCACTAGTGGTCACCAAAGATTCTAAATTTACAAACATATGAAATAGAATATCCTATTTTTTTACCCAGCACGCTGCCCTTACCCAAGAAATAAAAACAAACCAATCATTTTAACGTGATATTTGGTCAAATCCAGTTACAGGCTGTTGCATCACGCCCGTCCCTGCTCTCTCCTCCCGATCGATCCCTTTTTTTTCTTTCACACTGATGTTTTATCCATTAAAGCAGCGCCAGTAGAAGCCGGGGATTGTTGTTGTTTGGTCCCTGCGGTGGTATCAGAGCGGGGGGGAGCCGCTTGTTTATGGCTTTTCCAGAGTGACTTCACCACACTGACCCACAACAACGCCAAGGTCGCGCTGGCGGCGTTCCCGACCCCGTTGTCTCGCGTTTCAGCCCCGTTCCGGATCGACCTCGGAGAAAAATTCACTGTAAACACTAGAACTCAGGAATTTAGAGAACTCAGAGAACGGTTTCTTCTAATTATAATTAAAAAACCTTGAATTAATAGTGAAAAAATCTATTAAAGCACTGCTGCCTCACTATAAGAGCATTTAAATAATGATTCTACTACTTGATTGTGTCGTGAATATGTCGTCACACTATAACAATGTATAGAACTTTACCAAAATGCCAATAGAAAGGAAGGAAATAAAGAAATAAAGAGTCTATTTAACCCTGGATGACAACAAGAAGGTTAATTATCAATCATGCAGTGATTAGAATAGGCATCATGTAGAAATTATAAGTAGTGAAACGAGCCATTACTATTGAAATAACTAATTAAATCACTACATTAGATTAGATTAAATAGGACTTTTATATCCTTTAGAACGTTCCTCAGGGAAATAAAGTTACATACAGCACTGTTATACACACTAATATGTAAATAAATTAATAAAAACAATAATTACATGTGGAATTATTGGAAGAAATATAAGAAAATTACACAAGGTTACCTATTCTGTGTACAATATCTAGATATTTATCTAGATAAATAATAGATATAAGGTGCAAGTCAAGATATTAAATAGAAAATAGATGTATACATACATATATCACAGTTCACAGGTTTTATGTTCCTGGTCATTTGGTTCCTCCTACATATTGTAATAGCAAACAAGTAGTAAAATGGTATTTTTTGGTAGATTTGACTGATCAGTGGTGATTGAATAGTGTTTTTTCATTAGTGTTAGCTGCTTCTCGTGGGTTGATGTTATCTGATCTAATCTCCTGCTCTGTGGTTGTAGTGTTCAGGACAGACTGGGGATGTATTTAGTACTTAATTCAGTCTGAACCACAAAGCTCCACAGGCTTTCAGGAACATGAACGAAGCGTGGAAAAAAAAAAAAAAAACCCGACCGAAGACGTGAATTAAGTTCACAGCTTTGAGGAGTCGTCTGACGGGGTGAGATGTCAGTTCCAGCCTCTCAGAGCTGGAAAATACTCACATGTAGGGCTGCAAAGTAGTGATTATTTCGATTATCAGATATTCTAATGATTATTTTCCAGATGAAGCGATTATCCATGTGGTCTCTGGAAGTGCAGCCAGGCTGTGAAGGGCTGGGTTTACGTGCCACTTGCCTTTTTTTAGCCCTTTTCCAAAGGGGTTTTATTGTATTTTTAACAATTTTGTCAAAAATGTAATTAGTTTTGTAGCTTCCAATAGACCAAAATGATCAAGAAACATTAAATACTAACATTTGAGAAGCTGGAATCATGTTTGATCAATAAATTACTTCAATTTTTATGCAAATTGTTAAATAATTCTGTGTTTTATTAAATATTTTGAGATCCTATATATGATTAATTGAAGAATATTATCGTTTTCACTATGATATGATATATAATATACTTTTTAATTCTATAATTACCAAATATCTTTGATCAAACGCATGTTTATAGTAATAAAGTGCTTTGTAATGTCAATTTTTGACATCAATTAAAAGTATCAAAAGTAAAATTGTCAATTTAAAAGACATAGAATTGTATTATATATCAAGAATGATCAAAATCAATTATCTGACTGTTTTAACAATAATTTTAGTACTGATTTCATCTATTAAATGGGGGGAAAATTAAAAGTGTCCATTATTATCTATATTATAAAGAGATTTTATTCACATTTGAGCAAATGGAACCAGTATTTTTACTTCATTCAATAACTGAAAAACAGTTTATTGATTGAAAAACTGGAACTAATTGGAAAAAGAAGGTGTTTTGTCCCCTCTGGTCAAAGAAGAAGTGATTTTAGCTTCTTCTTCTTCTTCTTTTCAAGTCGTTTATACGACCGTGTCTTCGGCGCTGAAACCCATCCAGCTGCATGACTACAGCATGAAAGTCGATATTGTGCAGAAGACGTCTGTTCCAAAGCTGACCTGTAGTTAAAGCTTTGAAATATTAGTGGAAAGGCTGACACAGGAAAAGAAAAAACCCTCTCAGATCCAACCCTGATGCAGCAGGAGCAGAGACTCGCTGCCATAGAACGGGCATTACGCCTTAGAATCCAGTCCAGGCATTTTGACACATTCAAAAAAAAAAAAAAAAAGTCAAGTCCCCTTAAATATATCTGTCTGAGTGGAAGCTAAAATTAGATAATCCAGATGTTTGTCTGCCGCACAAATCCCAGAGTTAAAAATGGAAACTTTCATTATTTTCGACATCAGAAACGATCTTTGGGGATGAATCAATGACAAATAGCCAGCGGGGCTCGTCTTATTTGCATATTTCCATCCTGAAGAAGCCTTTTTTTTTACCACGAACTGATTGTCCTCTTCACCCAGTTTGAGTCATGTGGAGACGTTTCTTCACTGATCTGTCTGGGTTTAAAAAGAGCGGGAAATTCCTCCTCAGCTGCTGCTGTTGGGTCAAGTAGCAGCAGCAGCAGCAGCAGCAGCAGCAGCAGCAGCAGCAGCAGCAGCAGCAGCAGCAGCAGCAGCAGCAGCAGCAGCAGCAGCAGCAGCAGCAGCAGCAGCAGAGTGTCTCACTTCTGTTTCTGTGAAAACACACTCGTTTTTTTTGTCTTTTGGCAGACTAACCCAGTCTGGATTGTGATCAGAGGAGGAGGCCGAGGCAGCTGCCGGCTCCTCGGGGGTCAGGTCAGTCCCACATGGAGGCTGCAGGGTCAGGAGTGAGGAGTTTGGCAGCCATTTTTATGAATGAGCTACTATGAGCGATTGTGTCATCTAAATACATTTGGCTAATATGTAAATTAAGGCTGACCCAAAAAAAAAATGAAAGCTTTGAAGCTTCGGTCGATTAATTCTTTTTTTTTAGGGTGTATTAGTGCTGGAGAATCGATTATTGATTAATCGTTATTATGTTATAGATGGGCATCTGGGCCTAAACTTGTTTATTTTCGAAACCGTCTTCTTATTGTTAATTTGCACACAAATAAATTATTGAACTTTGATTTAATATTGTCTCAAATCCCCCAATTAGAAGCCAGGAAACTCTAAACGGCCCATATCTTATATCATTGGCAAAGATCCATGTTGTCAAATAGAAAATCAATAGATTGTGAATCAAAAATCATTAATAATAACAAATTGGTTAGTAAATGAATGGGGAAACTGGACAGAATAACCACCTCTAGTGTGATTTTCATTATATATTATTATATTACTTGTATATGAACTTCAAACGCCTCAAAAGTGTCCTGAAGGACATGAAGAATAAAATAATACACGTATATACTTCTATAATATGGAAGTAAACATGGATGCTAGCGGTGAGTAGCTGCTAGCTGCTACCAGAACCAGCACATGTACAACATATTTGTTTTAAGGAGGAAGTTCAGCAACTACTTCAGTGCAGAATAATGTTTGTCACTTTTTGGTGACGTCTGTTCTCGTCCTCTTCATGCGGACGTTCAGGAGATGGATCTGCTCGGATTAAACAGGGAATGCTATCCCTCTGCTCAGGGACTGGCTGCTTTACTGCCTGCGAACCGTTGGTCGTTGGACAGAACTAACGTCTCCTCGCCAAGGGAGGGTCTGAAAATATGCACACATGTTGTTCAAGGTCCAACCAGCCTGATACAGGAGGCGGATTAGTAACAGCAACCAGAATATTTGATTATAATAGAAAGCTTTTCTCTCCTCAGCTCCATAAACAAGAAAAATAGTCTCTTCTTAACCCATTGAAGCCTATGAGACTTTATACTTAATACTTTTACACTTTAAACTCAGCTTCAAGTCTATATCAAACATTATTAGCTTAACAGAACATAATTTCAACCCCAAGCAGTAATATGAGCATATAGCGAAAAGATAAATCTCTGCATTTTTGTGATAATATTCAAGAAATGTGCCAAAATCAGGTCAAACCTGTACTAAAACACCTGTGAAACTGGTCAGGATCAACTTTTAAGGCTGATATTTTGTGCAATTACTTATAAGACTTGATGAAAGTTGTAAAAATGAATAGTTTCAGGATATAATACAGGCTTTTGGACCAGTAAAAAACACAACTTATAAATAACATCTTTTTATGTACGTTCCCATGGAAAGTTTACCCTTTTGCATCCCTATATTAGAATAATCCAGTCTTTCTGCTTTTAAAAACAGGGAATTTAACAAACTACAGATATGGAGATGTGGTTGTTTTACAGGTGATGCTATAGAGTTGCATTATGGGAAAAAAAAATCAAATCTGCAGAGTAAAAATCAATGGAGGATCTCAGACCAGAAAACTCAACGAGCGACGGCTCATTGAAACTACGTAAAATCCCCTTTTGAATAAATAACTTAAGAAAAATACACCCTCTGCCAATAAATTAGACATATATTGGCCCCGTTAATAAACACAGGATATCGGCAAATCATGCACCCTCCTTCTTCTTAAATGATTTAGGTTCATCCCCGACCACATCCACATAAAATCTGTCAGTAAAAGCAGCCAGGATGTTTATTTATCATGCGTTTTATTTGACTTTTTAATTACTTTAGGTTTTCCCGGGCTGTTAAAATGTCAAAAGAAGATCTAAGTGGCATCAAAGTAGAAAATGATGGGGGGGAAGACACTGGATATGTGTAATTTTTGGCTCAGTATATAAAGATATATAACGCTGGCATTATTCAGTCCGTCATTTCAGGCGTTCAGAAAGTCGTGGAGCTGGAGAACAGACAGGCAAAAGTTCAGCCACAGCAGGCAGACCGGTCATCTGAGGTGGAACGCTGCGCCCGCCGCCAGACGAGATATCTCCATCGGTTAAAAAAATATCCAGAGTGTTGATTTTGGAGCAGCCAGGAGGAGAGAGAGGAGTGAGATTTGTCAGCCAGACTCTGTGCAGTCAGACTCCTGCACCTCTCCCACCTTCCCCACTTCCTGTTTCCCTCGGTTTTCTGGATGAGGGATGTTCTGGAGGAGCTCCACATGCAGATACTGGATGTTTATGGTGTTTAATTCAGGCCTAAATCTGTACAGAGACGTCACAGGAGCCCAGGGTTTCACAGTTTGGTGGAATGACGCCTTAAACTGTTAATCTCCAGGATTATTTATCAGTTTTCCTGCTATAAATGATAATAAATGTGGAATATCTCTACAACCACAAAGGTTATTGGACTTAAACCTGGAGGAAATCTACAACATGTGAGGTGAGGAGCAAATATAGTTAGAATATTTTAAAAAAAAAGGAAATTGTGTTTTACTACAGATAAAAATCAGAAAAAATCAAATAAGCTAAATTATCTGCAATGCAAAGTTCAATGATTAATAAGATAAGAGGTCAAAGGTCAATTATTTATCCATAAAATCATAGAAATCACACTGAGGATCATTATAGAACATAAAGAATATATTCTGTAAGATCTTTATTATAAAGGAGACAATTAAATAATCACACAAACAGATTAAATCTTATTGTATTGATGATATATATTGATGCTGCAGATACTACAGATAAAAATACTTAATTTATTGTTGGAGCTGAGGTTTTCTACTGTGATTAATGATTAAAACTCAATGTTAAAGGACTTTATGACTTCAAGTTACCATTTAAATGTCCCATATTCTACACTTTCCTGTTTTTTATTGTGAATTTTTCATCCCTAACAAGATTTGAAGCAGCAAAGATCATCTCAGTATAGTTTTCCACTTCTTTCTAAGCCTCTCCTCCTCCTCTTTAAATGGCTGTGTATAGTAGTGACATCACAACTTCACATAAGTCGTGACTGCTTGTTTTAAGGCACAGTTTCTGAATACATAGTCAGAATAGTCAAATAAGGTATTTATTGGAATTGGAAATCAATAATCATAGTTAAGAGACAGTTCATCATTAACTCATCATCACCGAGGTGAAACCATGTGACCTCTCTGGATTCGGGGGTGTCGTCCTCTCCTGAACTCGGCAGCAGCCATTTTTTTTTTCTGTCCCTCTGAGGAAATAGCTTTTGTGGGAGTGTTGGTGGTCCACTGAACGAGTGGGTGGGCCGGGGAGGCCGGTTGCCGTAGAAACGGGGCTCGGTGAATGGTTGCCCGCTCAGCTGTTTGGCTTCGGACGAGCATTTCTCACAGTAGGAGGCCTTTTCCACTCGTAGAGGAGCCGATGCAGCCCTGATATAACCCGGGAGCACCTGTCAGCGAACATGCATGTTAGACAGATCCCACACACAGCTCAGGAAACTAAATCTATGAGGTTCCAGACGTCTAGGACTCCACCGGAGGATAAATAAGTCATTATCGCTGCAGCAGAGGATCCATTAGTGTGTCGAGATGAGGTTTGAGGTCGACATCCACTACAGTTCAACACACATTTTTACATTTTATTGAAATTTAATCAGTTTAATTCCAATGAAAACCTTCTAGATTTATTAGAGCCCTATATATATTTGACTGACAGGACTTACCCTTCTTATTACTACTATTCTAAAACATATTTAATGCACTTTTATTAGCCTGGATTTCATTTCTTTTATATTATTTTACTATGAGATGTTTCTAGATTTTGCTGTTTCTATTATTGTTCATCTTTTTTGTAATTATTCATATTGATGTTTCCATTTTTTTGGCATTTTTTCCCCTGTTTACACTACTTTATTGATATTTAATCAGTTTAATTCCAATAAATAGCTTATAATTTATTAGAGCCCTATATATATTACTGTATATGAGAGTGTATTAATACTGTCCCATGTTTAAAAAACACTCAATCCACAGAGAAACATACACAGCCTGTATTCAGAAACTGTGCCTTAAAACAAGCAGTCATGACTTACGTGAAGTTGTGATGTCACAACTATACAGTCACCACCAACAGCCATTTAAAGAGGAGGAAGAAGCTGGAGAAAAGAAGTGGAAAACTATACTGAGATGATCTTTGCTGCTTCAAATCTTGTCAGAATTCACAATAAAAAACAGGAAAGTGTAGAATATGGGACATTTATAATCAGTTAACTAACTAACAACTTATAGAAATGGACTTAAATAAAGTGTAAAGTTGATCCAACCAAGTTTCTCTGGTTAATTAACCCCCGTCTGTATATCAGCATGGATGAAGCCTGATGTCTGGGTCTTTTCTAGGACTAGAGCTCTAGAGCTAAGCAGAACCCCATGATCTAGACCTAGTTAGTCAGGAGTTCATCCTACAGCAACATAATGTCACATGACACATTAAACTAGGACCATTTATAGAAAAACTGAAACATCAAGGTGTTCTACAACTTTTGACCGGTGGTGTAAATGTTAGACAGATCCCACCCACAGCTCATGAAACTAAATCTTGGGGGTTACAGACGTCTAGGACTCCACCGAAGGATAAATAAGTCATTATCTCTGCAGCAGCAACTTCTGTCACGACGAGCTCGACGTTCTTAATATAGTCTGCTGCAGAAACGTGAGCCGTGTTTATAGTTTTCAGGACAGAGAGGATGAGGAACACGTCTGAGCTTTCGACTGGAAATAAAAGCCTGAGCTTATGAAACAATGGTCGCGGCTTTGAACACATGTTGGAGACGCCTGAACTCCAGCTGCACCTTTACATGCATTAGAGTCTGGTTACTATAGCTCAGGGGGTATTGTACCTCTGAAATGACTGGAATTATGATGTCAATTTGATGCCAACTGGAGGAGTTTAGGAGTTTTTTCTAAGGATTTCCATGTTAAGAACTGGCGATGGTTGCAAGGTTGTTTATAGGATGTGAATTAGTTTGTAGGAAAGTTAAATATCTGTGGTTAATTAGAGTATTTTAAGTACTTGGCACATGTTTTGACCCACTACTCAGGTTGGAATTTAACGTCTCAACTTAAATAAGATGTGTAGAGTTTCCAAAATAAAATAAAAAGCAAGGCATGTTTATTTGTATACATTAAAAGCATCAAGATGCAGTTTAAAAAACAGTCGATTGCAAGAAGAAAAATCAAAAATTGATTAAACGATTTTTTAACGACGTTACGCAAACGTTGCCTTGCTGTTTTGGTCTTAACCAACTTAAAATAATATATCATTCATGCATTTTTTTACATTTAAGTTGACTATTTGGCTATTTTATGTTACACGGCCTTATGTTTTTTTTAGAGTGTTTCTGAAACCTGTTGATTCGACCATTTCATGCAGAATAGTTCTTGCAAATATTAGATTGTAAAATCACTGTTTCCTGGAGGGGAGTTCATGTTGTGAGGAGGAGGAGGAGGAGGAGGAGGAGGAGGAGCAGTGGTTGTTAGGAGCTCAGCTGTTGTTCAGAGAACTGAGGGGGATTCTCTCCTCTTCTCCCCATCAGCCCTGCAGCCCTGTAGCTTTAAATTAGGACACTAAAGCAATCAATATTATAACAGAATGCTGCCACTTCTCCACACAGGAAGCTGCTTTTGTCACAATGACGCCTCCCCGTCTCCTCCTCCTCCTCCTCCTCCTCCACCTCCTCCTCCTCCTCCTCCTCCTCCTCACTAAATCCTGCACAATGACGAAACCTCCAAATTAACAACCCCTTCAATCCGATTTAAATGGTCAACTCAATGCATTTCAGTAATCTATTACCTTTGTAACGCGTCTTCTTGATTGCCGAGGATCACTTGAAGCTGCAGCTGTTCTCATTTGGATCCTGGCACCGCGGTCTGGTTTTCGGGGTCATTACCTGGACCTGGTGCTGGCTCGGTCCTCATCAGACCACCTGCTTGTTCCCCATCCAGACCACCAGGCTCCATTCAGTGCCCAGAAACATCTCTCCCAGCCATCTGGTCCACAAGCAGCAGCCAAGCCACCTCTTAGCTGGAATAATGGACCTCAGCGAGGGGACGCTTGCTGTAGAAAGTCTAAACGTCACAGTTTAGTACGACCCAAATGTTGTTTTTAGTTTCAGCCCGGGTTTCATGTGAAACCAATAAAAGACGCGATATGGCTCTTGAACTGAAGAGAAACAAAGGTGTTTCGCAGGCTTCGTGGCCAGTAAACATCACTTTAGCCACGTCAGCACGCCACCGGCCAGAAAACCGCCAAAGCTGCAGCTTAGCTCAGCACAATCTGCGTTTATTATGTCTTTAACACCACTACTTAACTGCACCGTTCCGTGTCCGATTAAACGAACCCAGAACAGTCCTGCACACCAGCAAATGGTGCGTTTTAGAGCCTGTGGTATCGCCAGTGTTGGGAGTACAGTTACAAAAGTAATAAATTACTGAAATGCATTGATTTTTGCTAATGTAAGGCATTACGGGGGGGAAAAAATGTCAGTTACATGCATTACAATGTGTTTTAACCTGGATTGAAGTGGTCGTTTTGTTGTTTTTCTTCATACAAATCACTGCAAAATCAGCAGCGGTGAAAAGATATTTCACTTTCTTTTCCTTTCGGCTCGTTGGATGGAGATGGAGATGAGTGAAGCTGCAGAAATATTCTCCAGATGGAGAATTTTGTGAAAAATAAGGATTCGAAGAACTTCGTAGACTAAAACACCTAAAGAACTGTCCACTTCCTGCAATAGCAGCAGTAATTTAACATTTACAGAGGTGCTATAGTAACATGAAGTTAGCAAGGAAGCAAAGAGAGTGGAGATAAAACCTAAAATCTGAGTTTCATCAGCATCAAGAGGTTAGGAGACTTGTTGAAGACATAGAACCACTTTCAACAGCTTTTTCAAGACTTGTCACCAAGATTCCTGTTGTAACTCGCAGCAATAACGACAAAAGTGAGCTATATTTAGATTGATGAAACCATATTTCCAGTTATTTGGGTGGAGAAACAACTTAAAAGTAATGCAATAGTACTATAATGCCTTACATTTTAAATACAATAATATTGTAAAGTAATGAATTACTAAAAAGTAATAAATGACAAGTAAATGAAGTAATCACTGTTTTTTTAAGATGCTCACCTCGTGTCACATGATCCCCGTGAGTCGGGTTATTATCTCCATAGCTTGTGTGAATGGGGGGTCAGATCGGGGACCTCTGCGGCCCACTTAGGAGATGGTTGCCGTGGCTACGGGCCCGGGGCGCCGTGTGCATCCATTATAGGGGCCATGTGCAGCAAGACAGGGCAGTGGGGGGTTACAGCCTGGAGGGTCTGGGGGGGATGGGGGGGTTTGGTAGCAGCTGCCTTGTGAGCTGGAGTCCGCACATCTGGAACGGCGATCTGGGCTGTCACCACCGTGGTGTTTACTGCAGCAGAAACCAGAACATCTCCAGCATGGAGAATGTAGAAAAGCTGCATCCGAAACCATAGTAGCACTGTGTACTAACCAGTAGCTTCTGTGTAGGAAGTTAGAAGGCACAATTTGGACCATGGATGTATTATAGACCTGGATATGGCGCAGATTTTTCCCAGTGGCCACTTGTGGTACTGCAACAAAAAAATCCCATGCGACCCCAAAGGCATTTTCCCCATAGAGCGTAATAATAATAATAAATGGGTCAGTGACATTTTAGAATTTCAAAACAGCAAAAAGGTCTTGTGTATCTTTGACATTATTTAGAAGTATCTTTAACCCTTTAAATTATTAGATATACTGTATGTGGTATTTTGCAGGTGTAAACAAAATATTGCATATGATAAAACACTTAATTTTTAAATAAATACACAAAATACTCTATTTAATGAGTTTATAAACAAACGTGATGAATAATATCTAATAAAATGTAAAAGTTTGCCTGATTTTTAAAGCACTTTTGCCTTTCTACTTGGGAAAAAAATGTTTAAAAAAATATAGACAAATAACCTTTAAATGCAAAATATCCCAAATTTGTAAATCTATTGTTGAGATGCTCCAACTGGGTATATCATATTGGTTGATCAATAATTGCATTGTAACAGTCTCAGTAACATAAAAGTTAATATAATATTGAGAATTTTTGTTTTACCAAATTACATTTTTAAGGCGTCTATATATATTTCTAAAATGGCATTTACTTTTATTTATTTATTGTTGTCTTATCTATTTATTTTCTCTGTTGGTGTTGGTATTCAGGGTGCTTTTTATTTACATATTTCTCTTGTGTCTATAGTTTTATAACAGTGCTGTATGTGATGTGTTGGAGCTTCAATTTCCCTGAGGGAACCTCCCAAAAGGATCAATAAAGTCCTATTTAATCTAATCTGTGTATTCTATATTATATAAGTCAAAAACCTTTCTAAGGGTCAGAAAAGCTCTGGAAAAGTCTCTATTCCCAGCATGACCTCACAGCTTTGTCTATTTTTCTCTGAACGTTCTTTAATGTGGTCAGCAAAGTGAATTAAACCATAAAAAATTGAGTTTTCTTGCGATTTGCATATTCGCATTGCCCGAGGGCATGATGGGAGGCCCCAGAGCATCATGGGGTGGTGATTCTACTGATCAGTTTTATAAAATATGCAGCAGAAAAATGTAAGTTATACTTGTTTTATAAAGGAATTTAAATAAATCTCTTGTCCCAAATTGCCGCCTGGTCTCAAATTAACACCTGATCAGTTAAGTGATTGAAACAAATAAACTTCCTGGCTGTTATTTGGTAACTTACAGTAATCAATAACTAGAAAAACACTGTGAAAGCACAGACAAAGTCACCTCTTTAAAGGTCCATTTACTGCAATGTTTCCCAATACAAGTAAATATTTAAAATGATCCAGAAACCAGGATTTCTTCCAGATCATTACCAAAATGTAATTATCTGTTCATGGTACTATTCCCAACATTTGCTAAAAATTTGATGAAAATCTGACCAATACTTTTTGAGTTATTTTGCTAACAGACAGACAAACGCCTGCTAAAACAGGTTACCTCCTTATATTGCAGCTTGTTTAATGTTTTTGTTTTTAATCCTAAAGAAGACACCAGAAACACTAGAAACATTTTGAGCAGCAGGAATGTTTTGTCTGCTTCTTTCCTGTCTGGCTAATCATCTCATGAACCTTCAGCTGTATCCTGCAGCCCCTTCGGGACTCAGCTGTCAAACAGCGTTTGGCTAAAAACTCCAACTCGGAGCGCAGAAGAACAACTATGTCAATACAACCATGTTAAATGGATGATGTGAATTTGATCTTCCACAAAACTTTCCACAAACACAGAGTTTATCTTTGGGAAAAAAAGTGAAGTTAATTAAACTTTTACTATGATGAATGAGCCCTTTTCAAAAGCATTTCTAAAGTTCCTGTAAGCCAATATTCATCCCAAAGCGAAATAAATTCGAACCAGGAAGACGCGGAAGATCAGATGTAACTACGGATGGTATTAATTAACCTTTATTTAACCAGGAAATCCTCAGTGAGACTTAAAAACATCCTGACAAAGACAGGCAGGAACATCATCAAGGTCCATTAAATCAGAATTTTACGACAACTTCATGGAAGTCCTGATGAATCATTTTAAGGCCCTGATGCTGTTGGAAAATTCCAGGGCCGTCAATGAACATCTGTTGGCCTAGTTTTTCCTTTATGTCCAGTACAGCTGCAACTAACGACTACTTTAATAGTCAATTAATCTATAGATTATTGAAGCAATGAATAGATTAGCTGGTGGGTTCATAAATTGGTGTAAAATGTTGATTTAAAATGTCTTTTTTTGTCCAGACCAACAGTCCAACAGTGGACATTTTCTTCTTTAAGATGACCCAATTTGATTAATACATTATCAAAATAGTTGTCATATAATGCAATGGTTGGCAACTTAATTAATTAATCGACTAATCATTGAAGATCTACTTCATAGGGACATCAAACATGAGAAGATATCTTCATAATACAATGTGCATGGGGGCAGAATCCACAAAAAAACACTTTTTCAGTGCTTGTGTGTCAATATTTTGTTTTAAATTGTGAAAACTACTATTACTATTATAGAAGACTAAAAACACCAGAAGCTGGGACCAGAGAATTTGGACATTTTCTTCTTAAAAATGACTCAAATCCATTAATCGATGATTAAAATAGTTGGGGATTAATGTAATAGTTGCCGACAATCAATTAATCAACTAATCTTTGCAGCTACAGCACATCCACTGATTAAAAAAAAAGTTCCTCAAAAGTAGAGAAGTGGATAGATAAGAAAAATATGTCATGAAAATTCAGATTTGAAAAACTAGGATCAGATAATTTGGACGTTTTCATCTTTAAAAAGACTCAAATCAATTAATAGATTATCAAAATAGTTGGCGAATATTGTGATGGTAATATGCAACTTGATCAATTAATTTTTAATTAATTGATCAATTAGTTCCCAGGATTGACACCTCCATTGACATTTCCAACTAGAAACCATCCATATTGGCTGGAAAATGAGACCAACAAGTGTTGTTATGATTTCTATGTCCACTTTTTGACGAATACTATCACCACCTGGTGATGTGGACAATATTTCCACTTAGCGCGGAACATGCTAGCTAGGCGGCTGTTGACTGTTGTCTTTGTGGTGCGTTCAAGTGCAACGTTTTTAATCCAGACAACAAGCAACAAGGTCCGATGTGTCCGGGTCTTTAAGGTAGACTAAGCGGGACGGTGTTTGTCTAACACCTAGACCTGCTTATAATTAAAAATCAATTAAAATCACACTTTTTTTTTTTCATGATATGGGACCTTTAAAACAACATATGACATTTCAGGATCTGTCTGGCTGCTGCTGCACGGCGCGAGGCATCCGATCCTCCTGGAAAGCTAGCTAAGCTCTGCATTATCGCATAAAAAAGCACAGTTTCAGAAGTGCCATCAGCAATGAAAACAGCTCCGCTCCCTGCAGGATTAACCCTGTCTGGGTGTGGCCGGCTGAACGCCGCCCGGCGGGGGATCGCTCGAGGTTACGACATGCACATGTGGAATAATATGCTATTGATTATGTAGGGGATGTGTGTTTTCTATTCCGCGCGAGTCGGAGCTTTTTTGACAGATATTTCCTCTCCGGAGAACAATTCCCCCAGCTTCACTCCCTCTGTTCCACATAAAAGGAGATGGTGAGAGGAAAAGGCAGCGGGGGAGGAGGGTAGTAGAGGAGCAGTACGTGCCATCCTCCCTCCAAGCAGCTTAATCCAAGGCCGGAGAGGAAGAGATGAGGCAGAGATACAAGTTTGAGATCCCGCCAGTTATGGCTGATATATGCCACAGATGCTATGCTAAAAAATAGCCTTGTATTTTTAGGTAATGTATGTAAAAAAATGACACATTAAAGTCAAAACCCAGGGTCTCAACATGCTCTAAATGCTTCATTTTTTACTGCTATTACTTTCTCACTCACTTAATCAAGCTATAGATACATAATAATAATAATAAAAATATATAAATATATAAGTGGGAAGAGTACGTTAATAACTGCATATAAAAAAGCTGTTGTAGTATAATAATTACAGCCATAATATAATATAGTAGTATAATATGATAGTATAGTATAATATTAATAATATATGGACCTTCTCTTGAGACATAATTTGCATTCTGCTTTGTTTTTGTTGCTCTCATTCACCTTAAAGTAGTTCCACATGACCATAAATTTGTATCGGTGGCTGTTTTACGAGAACGAGTCCTCAAGCACAGACCTCCACCAAGAATATTATGATTCCCAGTCAACATTGTTGTCCTGGGCGTGGTCAAAGTCAAGAAAACAAGCTATTCAGGTGCCGGATATGATCAACAGGTGGCCCCAAACGATGCCGCCTGTTTGAAGGTCCATTTACCGCAATGTTACCAAACAATAAAAAGTTCAAAGTGATCCAGAAACCAAGACGTCTTCCAGATCATAACCAAAACTTAATCATCTGTTCAGGGAACCATTCCCAACATTCATTGAAAATTCGACGAAAATCCGGCCAGAGGTTTTTGAGGTATTTTGCTAACAGACAGACAGACAGACACTGTCTTTCAATAAGCTTCAACACCAATTTTACTATGTGGCCTTAGTCCTCTGCCTTAAAGCTGTATCAGTGTCATAGTATCAGTGGTCTGAAATTTTAGATTTCAAATAGCTCTCAATATAAAATTAAAAATACTCCAAGGAAAATGGCCAACATGCCACAACCAGTTGCTTGATATTTATACTCCAATAAAACCATTAGGTCTCAGAATGCAGCTGGAAGCAGATAATGATATATAGCAGTAACCTCCTCCGGGGAAGTGACTGTAGAGCTGCTCATACATTAACTCAACTTCTTGGAGTTGAGTTGTTCGGGCCGTGAATCCCATCACTCCCACTGGCTCGGCTCCAGATGTGGTCGCTGTTCAGAGACGTTGTCTTCGCATCGATTTTATTCTAAACTCACCCCAAACCCTGTTGCTGCAGGTTTCAATCTGTCGCTTTCAGATTTACGGCGCTGCCGTCACGCTTTCTGAGAACATGGGGAAAAAAATGGAGATGAATGACCTCAGCTGAGTTTATATCAAACCCTAGAGTAACATGTGCTTTTGCTTTTTTTTTTGTCTTTCAGGGCAAATATCGACGAGGTGGAGACGGAGGTTGTTGATATTGAGGCAAAACTAGATAAGGTAAGACTGTACGCTGTCACACCCCAGTCACATGACATGTAGACGACTGATCAGCTGATAACGACCGTTTCTGTGGCAGTGAAAACGCTGCTAAATGTTGTTGCTTCACGACTCTGGAGCCAAATCGCTGCACATTTTTAAGAGCATCTTAAAACCGTTTTCTTTGGCTTTCTCTTGATTTTTTGCTTTATTATTTTGTGGATGTCGCCCTTTTCTTCTGCCTATAAAAGACTTTCCCGACTATGTAAATAAAGTTTTCTTGCTTGCCCCTAAATTCCCCCAACTAGAACTGTAACATAAAACATGCCTTTCATACACGCAACTTGGTGCAAAGTTCTGTTTTTATCTGAGACAATCAGTGCTGTTGCTGCTTGTTTTCCTGCTCTGCAGTGCAGCCCAAGGGACATGCGCTAAATGTAAAAATAGCCGTGAAACTCTGCCCGTTTGCTGCAAGTCTGTGCCAGTCTGGGTTTTAGAGCCCACCTGGAGGCAAATCCCTCACGACGACGCCACCGAACGAGGTGCGGCTCCATGTCCGACATGTCTGGAGGGTTTATTTAATTAAATAAAGCCACATCATGCTGGTACATGTTGACTAAATATCACATACATGACATGTTCAGTGACAGTTCAGACTCTTAATTATCATCAACCGAAAACCACAGAATCCGTTTTTCCCAGCTCTTTATTTGGGTTGTATTGTAAAGTTTATTCAGGTGTTGAAGTGCAGAAGTGCAAGTGCACAGAATTTTACAATTAACAGTATATATTGTATATTATATTATGATTAGATATGATTTTATTGAGGCTTTCTCAGAGAAATTAAAGCTGTGTTACAGCACTGAAACTAAAAAAAAACAGAAACAGAAGAGAAATATGTTAAAATATACAAATAAACACCCTAAACACCAACATCAACATAGATAATATATAGAATAAATAATATATATATTATTTTTGTATGCATTATTGCACATATTGTAAAATAAATAATAAATTATAATGATAATTTAAACAGGAAATATATTAAATATGAAATAAACTATAAATTTAGCTACTGAATAGAAAGGATATAATATATACAATAATATTATATGTAATATAATAATAATGTATATGACTAGAAATGATTCATTTTACATATTTTAACTTAACTTTTATTAAAATGAAGATTTAAGATGATGTAGCTCACTATAATATATATATACTACACTATATAATATAAAATAATCATAATTATAACACAATGCTGTCTACAATCTTACATATAAGTTACTAGTATAGTACCTGCTAGAATGGAAACTCTCATTGTTTGTTATATTTGTGTAAAAATCAATAAATCTTTATTCATAGAGCACTTTTCATGATTTTCAAGCACATTTCACATATAGGTGAAGTAATGCATTTAAAGATTGTAGCTTGTAGATTGTATAAATCTTCATTTAAGTCAAAAGCGAAGTTAAAATGTACAAATATTAAGATCTTATTTGTTCTATTGGGATAAAAGTCTGTATTTTTATGCCCTAACAGTTGCCTGTTCTGCAGACGTTGCCAGATCTGGGCGTATTTCATTATGAGTAACAGATTTAGAGATAATTAAATGTAACTCTAAGGTTTTGTGCATTGCTCCTTTCCCCTCTACATAATGAAGAAGGTATGTTTCCCATATTCTATCGTTCTATGGAGCCGCTGCAGCTTTGCCATTAAACACAGCTGCTCAGTCCCAGCATCTCTCTGCAGCAGTAACGCAGCTAAAACCTCCACCGACGGAGTCTGGACTCCGCATTAAACCCAACCAGCGGAATATATCCTGTTAAACAGCTCAGCTCTGCAGACTTGTTGAAACATGACGTGGCAGCGGAGTCAGACCGGGGCTCTGGGCTCCAAACATTAGCTCCATCACTCTGGATTTCCAACCATCCCGTTGGCCTGTAACGAGGCGGCCAGATGCTCTGCCTGTAATGCTCATGTCTCAGGTCCATCTGTTCCTCCTGACATTGAGTTACAGGAAGCGTCAGCGAGGGACCGGGATTAGTCTCTCTCTGCCATCTGTGTTGGAAAAAAAACCTCCTGCGTATATTCATGGCTGTCAAAAGTCATCCAAAGTGAATCAAACGAGTCGTTTCCAGCACCATCAGGAGGCCTCTTGTATCCGTCAAAATACTGGAAAGAGGGCAACGTGTTCTTTTTTTTACCGTAAATTATGAAATATAGGGGCAACGGCCGGGATTCAATGACTCATAAATTAAAAAGAATGAAGTTGGTAGAAAGAAAGACAGTGTGTTGTTCTGTGTGAGTGATTCTAATCCAATAAAGTTGGAGGATTTAAATTAGATCATGAAAATTTAACCCATTAAACTCCAGGGTCCCCCCACAGGGGATTTTAGAGATTGCTCCACTAATAATGTATAAATATAGTGAAGCTATACATCAAATTAAACAGGAGAAACTCCACTACAAGCACATATAAGTCATATTTACACACACCAAACACAACTCCAACACCAAGCTAATTAATTAACAAATATGAAAATCGGTATACGATCATAAAGCCGACCCACTCGCCACATTTTGATGGCTAGCGCTCTGATACTTCATGTTATACAAACAAATGACATCTCATATGAAAGCTGAGACTGTGACGAGTCCAACGGTACCATCAGTGTAGCTTTATGACAAAACCTCAGTAAACTAGCAGCCAAAAAACACTACCGTAAAAAGTCGCTTGTTTGAAGCGACTAACAAAAAATGTGTTTTTTTGTTGCTGTTTTGGGATGAAAATGTTTATTTGAGATCAATAAATGGTCGTTTAGTGTCGACCAACATCTCTGTGTTTATTCCAGATATACCCTACTGACTATGGGGATGTCCTAAACCTAAAAAAGGGCTGGAGGTCAAGGGGTTAAACAATAAAAGGAGAAACTATTCACTTCGTATTTCTTCTTTCTATCTAGATTTTCAATGCTCTATTTGCTAAAAATGTTTTCATAACAGCAATTTAAGATCAGGTATTCACCTAAATATTCCACTGTGTGATAAATGAGCTTAAATAGTCACTCAATTAAATTAATTAAAGGAAATAATCAACAGATTAATTGATAATAGAAGAAAACATTAGGTGGAAATCCTTAATTTTGCTTTATCAAGCTCTCTATAGCCAAGGGGTCCCCAGAATAAAGGAGGATAATTTTTATCATTTATTTTTTTACATTTTATTTTATTTACATATATTTAAATAAATCCTTCCATAACTACACAATAACAGCACGTATGGAGGACTGAAACTGCCAGAATTAAAAGGAAATAAATTACTTTATTTAATTATTATTTTCCCTTCGCACATGCATTTTAAAATTTAAAATTTTAAAATTTAATTTTCCATTTTATATATTGAAATGCAGAGATAAATACATTCAGGGAAATAAATGGGCGGATGAATACATAAATAAATAAATACATTTAACTAATTAATAAGTAAAAGGAAAATCAAATAAATGGGGCATCAAAGTGGGTTCCAGGGACCCCCAGGGGGTATTGAGTCAAATACATATTTATTTTTCTATTATTTTATTATGATTCACTAAATAAATACATTTATGAATTAATAAATAAAAGGAAAATGAAATAAATGGGGCATTCATATGGTTCCGTCATTCCGTGGTTGAGTTTTTGAGAGTTTTTGGAAAAGTTTGAGAACCACTGGTCCATAGGAATACGTTTTTTTTCTTCTAAATATCTAATTATTGCTTTAAACAAAAAGGGTGGAAGAGTTCAGCTCATGTCTGGTTAGCAGCTGGGAGGAAATGACACTTTGCAGGAGATGAAAGATCCTGGAAACAGACAGAAGGTCTGGCGATAGAACACAGAGGAGGAATCAGAAAACAATTAATTTTCCCTTTCATGAAAGTCAAAGACGGAACAACACAGGTCTAATGACGGTGGCAGGGAAATGTATGTTAACCTGACACAAAACATACTCTACATGCTGGAATATCAGTGTCTGCTATCGATTTCCTATTCCAGCCTCCTTAAAGCGGCTGCTTTTACAGGCTAATGTCACAGGTTTAACACATGTGGACACCCACTCATCTATAAAAGTCTCTGCCCTCAACGTTAATAAAACTTCAGCGATTCCCCATGTGATAAGAAAATAGGAGTTTAATAACACGTTTTATGCATGAAACTTACTACAGATGTTTAAATGTTAAAGGTGTATATATATATATATATGTATGTATATATATATATATATATATATATATATATATATATATATATTCACTATATTCACTATATATAGAGTGTATATATAGTGTATATATGTGTAAATATAGTCCTTTTGTGTGTATATATAGTGAATATATATATATATATATTCACTATATATAGAGTGTATATATAATGTATATATGTGTATATATATATGTGTGTGTGTATGTATATATGTATGTGTGTGTGTATATCATCCACTCTTGTGTGTATATATAGTGAATATATATATATATATATATATATATATATATATATATATATTCACTATATATACATACAAGAGTGTATATATAGTGTAAATATAGTCCACTCTAGTGTGTGTATATATGTATATATATATATATATATATATATATATATATACACTCAGTCTATTATGGAGCTGCACCAAATAATTGATTAGTTTACAACAATTACATTAATCACCAACTATTTTGAGTCATTTTTTAAGAAGAAATTGTCCAAACTCTCTGGTTCCAGCTTCTCTTCTCTGGTTATTTCCTGGTTTCTTCAGTCTTCTATAACAATAAACTGATGATCTTTGACATTTTAGGGTGAATCTTCATCTTTGGGAAACACTGATTGACATTTTACACCGTTTTATGAACCAAACACTATTATTTACATCCCTAGTATGAACATAAAAGATGATTCCAGCCAGAGAAACCGTTCCACTGTTCATCTGACGCCTGACTAACAGTGAAAAAACTGCGAACCCTCCCTTTAACTTGACTTTCTGCTGACTGCGTCCACAGCTGGTGAAGCTATGCAGCGGGATGATTGAAGCGGGGAAGGTGTACGTCAGCGCCAACAAACTCTTCGTCAACGGCATCCGGGACCTGTCTCAGCAGTGCAAGAAAGATGAAATGATCTCAGTGAGTTTCTGTCAAACGTCTCTTTAAAACCGCCGCAGCCTTTATTGTGGCTTTATCGTCTTTCTTTGTGATCCCGTGCTGTCATTTAGTTGAAGGGACCGGACCATTACAGCCCTTATTGTGGCTGCATTGTCTTCATTAGTAATTCTATCCTGTCATTTAGTGGATTATATGTTAGTGACTGCAGGGACGGGGACTTTCCTCCTTTCTTGTGTGCTCCATGTGACTAAATCTGATTACTAGCAGATTAGCAGCAGAGGATCATATCTTCAACTTCACAGAGGTGTCAAACATGCGGCACGGGGGCCAGAACCGGCCCGATAAAGGGTCCAATCCGGCCCGCTGGATAATTATGGGATAAAATATGAGAAAAAGTTCCTGTTTCTGCACAGAAATGTGAAGTAAATGAGAATCTTTCAGGGCACAAGACATATTTACTATGATTTATGAAACAAAAGCTAACTCCCTGTTCACCCTACTGTTCAGTGCATTGCAAAAAATAGAAAATATGTTGTATTTAATATAATTAGTCCAATATTGAAGAGAATTATCTTGAATTTGCAGATTATTTTGCAAAAGTAGAAGTATGAGATAAAAAATACAACATTTAGATAAAAGGTCAAATAATTTCATGTTGTTTTAATAAGAATAAATTGACCAAATTCAAGAAATAAGATATATATAAATATAAATAATCCAATGGAATAAGATATTTGAAGATAATTCCACTCAAAAGGCAAGATTATTTGGATATTAAACATTAAATGCATCTACATACAATTTAAAAACAGTTGGTTAAAAGGGGAAAAATCAAAAATTTAATAATAAGAACAATCATAAATTAAAATTGTATTAAAATTAAAAATAAAAACAAAACACGGTATAATTTTAAAAGGGTTGATTAAAATGGGGAAAAATCTTTAAAAAATTTCAAAATAAGAGCAATCAGAAATGAAAACTCAATTAAAATTAAATTAGATTAAAAATTCAACAAAATAAAATTAAAAAAAGAAAGCAAAATATAATTTAAAATAATTTATTAAAAAATAATTAACTAAAATTAACTTAATTAAAATTAAATAAGATTATAAATCCCAAAAATAAAATAAAAAAAGAAAGCAAAATATAATTTAAAATAATTGATTAAAAATTAATTAACTAAAATTAACTTAATTAAAATTAAATGAGATCAAAAATCAAAAAAATAAAATTAAAAAAAGAAAGCAAGATATAATTTAAAATAATTGATTGAAAATTAATTAATTAAAATTAACTTAATTAAAATTAAATAAAATTATAAATCCAAAAAATAAAATAAAAAAAGAAAGCAAGATATAATTTAAAATAATTGATTAAAAATAAGAAAAATCAGAAAATAAAACTTAATTAAAATTAAATAAGATGAAAAATTAAACAAAAAATTAATTAAAGTTTTTTAGAAAAATGGAAAAAATCTAAAAATAAAATTCTAAAATTTTAATAAAATTAAAAACAAGAACAAAGTTTGAGTGCAGTGGAAAATAATTAACAAATGGCATCAGAATTATTGCAAAAACGAGATATTTTCACTTGTTAAAAGTAATTTTCAATATAGAAAAAACAGTTTTTCTTATGTCATGTTTTGTAAATGGAAGGTTAATAAAGAATGTAATAAAAAAAGAGAAATATATGTATTTTTTGTAGATGTAGGTGTTATTTCTATTTGTTATATTTTACTTGAGATCAAATCGCAGTGAATGTGGCCCATAAACTAAATTGCATTTGTTCTTGCAGCATCGTTTCTGCAGCTTTTGGACATGAAGCAACACTAAAAGCCGCTTTGGCTTCAACCGGACGACTAATTGAGAGTTTCTTATTAAAGTCTTGTTCTTATTTGTAGTTTCCATTGTAAAAAAAGAACTGAATCAGCCCTGCAATTACGGCTCCTTTTCCCCGGACGCGGTTCGAGAGGAAGAAGAAAAAAAAAAAGGCACAAGAAGTAAAAAAGTACACCTCAGTGACATTAACCAGCTTTGACTCAGTTTTAGTCCTGTGGATCTTTTAATTTCCTCCCGTTTAGGCTTCAAATACTCGTTGGCTTCACTTCGTGACGGCTTCAGCTGCACATACAGTAGCAGAGAGTCGTTTTTTTTATTTTATCCTGTCATGTGTTTGCAGGAGTGCCTGGAAAAGTGCGGGGAAAGCCTCCAGGAAATCATCAACTACCACATGGTGAGTCTGTCCCCCATATGCTGCACTTACAGTCAATAGAGACGGATCTGTGCAGTGATGTCATCCTTTTATTTTGGAATTCAAGCCCTGCATAGAGCTCTTTATACCTTTCAGTGCAGAACAAAGGGCCGTTCTGTCATTTCATTAAATCTGCTCGTCATTGACAGATACACAAAGGCCACAGAAAGACAAAGAGAAGAGTCCTATGGTGCATTATAAGGCTGCAATTAACAGCTAATAATAGTCTATTAATATGTTAATTAATGAAACTATTTCATCCTAAAATGTCCACAACCCAAAGATCATCGGTTTATTATTATAGAAGACTAAAGAAAACAGAAAAATCTGATTTTAGAAGGTGGAAACAGAGAATTTGGACATTTTCTTCTTATAAATGATTTAAAATCGATTCAGCAATTATCAAAATAGTTGTTGGCAGCTAATTGATTAATTGCTGCAGCTCGTTAACCTCTTAAACTCAGTTTTCCTGCTATAAATGACAATAAAAATACTTTATTTACAATTTTAAACAACACCAAACTGACTAAAATCAGCTAAATTATCTGCAATGGAAAGTTCAGTGATTAATTAGATAATAGTTCAAAGATCATTTATTTAAGGATCATTACATAAAGAACATGAAGAATATATTATTATAGATTATAAAACAGCTCAAATCTAAATTAAATATCAAAATAGTGGTTAGTTAATAGTTATCATTGTGATTTACTACAGATAAAAATACTTTTATAGCTGAGGTTTTCTCATAATAAAGATAAATTATTATAAAATAATTTATTTAATTTAATAAATTCAGATTTCAATAGGTTAATAGCAAGGCTTTTATAATGGATAATATACGGATGATATACAATAAATAAGCCTTGATTTAAAGCTATTGTCCAGCCCAAATATTGTTATATACATTAATTAACAAAAAATAATAATGTTAAAAAATATATAAATGACAGCAATAACAATAAAATACAATACACTGTTTTAATTTAATGTTTTTTTGTGTTTTTCTCTTCATTCCTGAGTTAAATCTCTTTTCAATGATATACAATAAATACATAAAAATAACCAAAAAATATTAAAAATTGAAATTACAGCAATAACACTATAATTAAATTATTTTAATTTACATTTTTGTAATTAAAAAAAATATATATTTAAAACTTTAACAACTGAAATCATAAGAATAACTCTATAAATACACTGCATTAATTTAAAAAGGTCATTTTTCCTTCAGCTTTGATTTACAGTCACTGTAACTTGTGGAATCTGAACTTTATTTTAAAACCTTCATAAAATCCCTGAGAGTCGTGACCCTGAGTGACAGTAAAACAGTAAAATAATATTTGCCTTTATTGCTGTATTTTCTTTATCCACATGTGTCCGCTGACATTAACCAGAACGTGTCCTTTACTGCTGCTTTGTTTCCTCTCCCAGACTTTAAAGTCTGCTGACCTTTGACCCCGCCCTGCCCCTTTCCAAGGCCTCTTTGAAATCCATTTAAAGTCCATTATGCGTGTTTGATGGTGCTGTAAAGCTCCGTGCGTGCGGACGTCCCTGAAGCAGCAAAGATGCTGCGCCGCTACAATCAAAGCCTTATAAATGGAGGGTTAATGGTTCTGGTCGCGGCTGTAGCCGATGGACAGGACTGACCTTGATGTGACACATAAGGCGTGAAGTGCGTGACATGTCAATGGGTTAGTGTGGATGGAGTGTAGCTGTAATTTAATGGTGTGGTCTGGGTCAGTGGAAGGGTCACTAACGTGATGCTGTGTCATTTTCTCTATATATGTCACAGGATTAGGGAACATTGAGGAAAAAATGTCATTATTTACGAGATTAAAGGCATTTTTTATGAGAATAAAGTCGTTATTTAGAGATTAAAGGCATTTTTTATGAGAATAAAGTCGTTATTTAGAGATTAAAGGCATTTTTTATGAGAATAAAGTCATTATTTAGAGATTAAAGGCATTAGTTAAGAGATTAAAGTTATTATTTACAAGAATAATGTCATTAGTTACAAGTTTAAAGTCATTAGTTAAGAGAATAAAGTCATTATTTATTAAATTAAAGTCATTATTTACAAGAATAAAGTTATTATATACATGATTAAAGTCATTATTCATGAGAAAAAAGTCATTAGTTATGGGATTAAAATAATTAATTATGAAGAATAGAATAGAATAAAAAGAATAAAGTCATTAAGTACAAGTGTAAAGTCATTTGTTAAGAGAATAAAGTCATTATTTATTAAATTAAAGTCATTATTTATGAGAATAGTCATTAGTTATAAAGAATAGAATAGAATAAAAGGAATAAAGTCATTAAGTACAAGTTTAAAGTCATTTGTTAAGAGATTAAAGTAATTATTTATGAGAATAAAGTCATTCTTTATGAGAAAAAAAGTCATTAGTTATGGGATTAAATCAATATTTACCAGAATAAAGTAATTATTCATGAGAATAAAGTCATTAGTTATAAAGAATAGAACAGAATAAAAAGAATAAAGTCATTAAGTACACATTTAAAGTAATTTGTCATGAGATTAAAGTCATTATTAATGAGAATAAAGTCATTAGTTAAGAGATTAAAGTCATTATTTAAGAGATTAAAGTTATTATTTATGAGAATAAAGTTATTATTTAGGAGAATAAAGTTATTATTTAGGAGAATAAAGTCATTATTTAGGAGAATAAAGTTATTATTTAGGAGAATAAAGTTATTATTTAGGAGAATAAAGTTATTATTAATGAGAATAAAGTTATTATTAATGAGAATAAAGTCAAAGAAAAAAACAGTTTTTCTCAATGTGGCCCTCACACTCCTGTCAATGACATTAGTGTGTATTGCGTGTAGCTGTGGAGTCACATGCTCTGGTCTGATTCAGTGAAAGTGTCACTGCTGTGATGTTGTAATATTCTATAAAGGGAACGTTGTCACGATAGAAGATGCATCGAAGACAGAAAAATACTGGACAAGGACGTAGAGATCAGCAAATTGTTGCATCTGACACATGATCTATGAGAATAAAGAGTCAATATTAGAAACCACCTCCATTATAACACAATATAAGAATAAATGTAACTAGACAGTAAAAATAACCCTCAAAACACAGATCTGCATCATATTATGCAATAGCTGCTTCCTTTTGGTTTGCTGACCAGCTTTTATTCATGTTAGATTATATGTAATTTGGTCCGTTTGAGGATTACATGCTTCCTGTCTCGTTTCCACTGCTCCTCCCTCGTCTCCATCGGTCTTTCAGTGATTCTGACAGATTCAGGTTTGTCTGGTTCAGTGTGTCACACTTTAGAAATCAGCAGAGACCAGGTCTGGCCTGAGATCAGCTGGCCTGTCCACTGAAGCTCAGCTGGGTCCGACCTCCTGTTTCCCCCCTTTTCTCTCCCTCCTTCGACTCCATTAGAGCCAAGAGGCTGACTGGACCTAATGTGACCGGCCCTCAAAGGTTCTCTGTGTTCCTTTGATGTAAAAAACAACACCGAGTGCGACTTATAAGAGGGATCCCCTCAGGATTAAAGATTCATAGAAACCACGTGACCTGACCACCAGTGAAAGTGGCGTCATTTCAGTGAAAAATGTGAAAATCGTAAATTTAAATGCAGCATTCTGGTGCAATTTGAGAAGAAGCTATAGACAATAATCACTATTAATGAATAATCAGCTACTTGCTGATTGCATATTAAATTTATATCTGTTCTAAATGTACCTTAAAGGCATATTTCTTCATATTTTTAACATGTGAGTGTCTGATTATGATTATTGGAACAATGAGGAATAGTCTCAATAATAACATCAAACCTCAGTTTATTACAGGTGATTTTATGTCAGGTTGTCATAGCAACGGCATGTTAAACAATGGCAAAATATAATTAAATGCACATCAGATAGGCTGAGCTTTTGTGTTTGAGTTTATATATTTTTAAAAAGGCAAAGATGGACTCATTGATTACTTCCACCTATATAATAACAGGATTTTAATGGATTTAAAATACTATTTATATGCAGGAATAAATCTGAGTCATGTGATCATGGAGATTTGTGACTTAGTCAAGTGCAAAAATGCATGATTTCCACGTTTTTTTTTTAAAGAAATATAATAAAATGCTCATAAAATAGGTTGAGTGTTGCATCCTCTATTCAAGTAAAGTGGCATACCTTAAATCAGTGGTTCTCAAAGTGGGGTCCGGGGACCTCCGGGGGTCCCTGAGGGGTTGCCAGGGGGTCCCCAGAATAAGGGGGAATCATTTATTTCTAATATAATTCCTTCCATAACGACACAGTTACAGAATGTCGGCAGCATTTCTGTGGAGGACTGAAACTACCAGAATAAAAAGTAAATAAATGTATTCACTATTATACTATTATTATACTATATTCAGGAGGAAATGCACAAGGAAATGCAGAGATATTTGGGGGAGTTAATGGAGGGGGATGAATAAATAAATGCATTAGAAAAAATAATAAATAAAAGGAAAATCACATAAAAGTAAAGGGGAAACGATACATGAATACACTTTATAAAATTCATTTATATGAATTTATTCATTCATGTTCCGAGTCATTTTATTTATTATTTCTGTTATAGATGGAGTCTGTGGTTCTAGTTTTATGAGTTTAAGGGTCCTTGACATGAACCTTAAAATACCGATAGCCTATCAATAACCGTTATTAATGCATATTATCAGCCTTCACATTGAGCTACTCACCAATCGCTTAATTAATCGTATTTTTATCCATTCTAAATGGATATTAAAGGGATAATTCTTCAGATTTTTAACAATTTTAACATGTGAGTGGACAAATCTGCTTCAGGTGTCTGTTTATGATTATTGGAACAATGAGAAATGGTCTCAGTAATAATGTGAAACCTCTCAGTTATGTTCATGACAAGTTAAATTCCTGTTTTAAGCAGCAGGAGTGTTGCGTTTGCATCCTTCCTGCAGCAGAAAGCGACTCCAGCAGCGCTCCGATGAATAATAAACGATGATGCTCATATCTGCTACTCGTGACGGACGTCTCTCCGGGTGCTTACGCTGCAGAGAACATGAACCGTGGCGGCTGCAGAACGGGGCCGGCGACGCCAACTGTCCTTGTCGCCGCCACGCTCGGATGCCTTTAAAAACCCATAAAACAAACACAAACCCAGCCATATGTCCGGATATATACTTGGACACGAGTTAAGAGCGAGTAAACATGCACATCCAAAGGAAAAGGAAAGGGAAAGCAGAAAAGAGCCCTGGCGCTTTCTTCCCTCTGTTTCCTCTCTTGCCACACACACACACACACACACACACACACACACACACACACACACACACAGAACAAGCAGGCTCTGTTGGTGTGTGAATATCAAGCCAAGTGCAGCTCCTTTTTTTTACTTCAGCTCCGGGCCCAACGATTTCACAATAGATTTTCTCTCCCTCTCTCTCTCTCTCTTGCAGACAGGCAGGCAGAGGCATCAACGGAACCAGGCCAACCAACATTTCTCTGTTTAATTCAAGCATGAAACACCATATGAACACTCGATAAATTATTGACTCGTGTTTGACTCTCTGAACATCCATTAAAAATGAGCGGAGACTGACACACGCAGATGCAAAGAGAGACTGAACAGCCGAGCGTTTTATGCGTCGAAAAAAAACCAAAACATATTCAACATAAAAGATTATAAATTACCCGGTGGGGATTTTCGGTAGATGGGAAGAAAACATGTGCGGATGATGGAATTTTAGATTGCAATTACATGTGAGTTTTCGTGTGGCAAACACGAAAGATTTCCGCCAGTTTTAATGTATTTGGATGGAAATCTCAGGCAGTAGGCTGCACATGCTGAAGGAGTGAATTCCCATGTGTGCTGCCAGCTCTACTGTCTCTGGTTTTAGCCTATATTTGGAAACTAGAAAACAAAGACACAGTAGGAAGGCGGTTCTGTCTACCCTTATCATTCCCTACAGAGCACAACTGCATCCTTTGTTCAGAAAGTAAAAATATATGAAAATGCGGCTTCAAAGTGACGGGTGCATATAGATTTCAGCTTGTGTCAATAGGCTTTGTTGTAAAGGACGTGTCCTACGCGTTTTCTGATCTATATTTATATTCCTGGGCTCTGCTGATGCATCTTTGCATACATGACAGTTAAAAAAACCCCTCTTTACTGGCCTTTTAGCCTGAAACAGGCTTTTTTCTCATCAGTTCTGGAGGAGGCTGTAAAACAAACAGCCAGAAGTTGTTGGATTTCATGTGTTTTTTTTTTTTTTTATTTGAAGTGGAAATTTCTCAAACAGATCCGTGCATGTTCGAGCCCCGAACTCCGTCCAACATATGCCGAGCGGACAATGTGAACAACACATGGGCCGGCCTTAGCAACCGCCTTAGCAACGGAGACTACATGATCAGATGGGCCGGAAGATCTGGCGTCGTTTTTTTCAAAACCCGTTGACCTCACCTCAACTTTTGCACTTTTGACCATGTTTTAACATCTTTTCCACATCTGACAACATAATAGTATAAACAGTAAATAGCAGTAAATCCCAAAAAAGCCCAATCTGTCAATACAAATTAACACACAATAAAAACAGACATTATCCTTACCACACCGTGTTTTATCTATAACAGAGGTGGTTGAGTTGTGTGCTGGAACGAGCAGCTACTGAGCTAAATATAAAAGAGCTCTGACGGCTTTCATTACATCGTTCTGTGTCCCAACATGCCGGTGGAATGAGAAGGAAATGAGCGAACAGCACAGTAGTCCATTGTGATGGTGTTTGTAGCTGACTCATTCCTCAGCTCTCGGGTCAAAGAAGATGTGCCAAATATTCCTCACTTACTTACTTTCTCACTTACTTGCAGGTTCCCGACTCCAATACGTATATCAACCTCTGTCAAAATAAGACAATAAAAAGTTCCGATAGTCATTAGATGCTAAGAGGATTTCATGTACAAATGGAATGCTCTGATTTCAATAAAGGAGCATGTTGTTAGCATGTTAAAGCAGCTATAATCAGTGTTATAATATAACAACAATACATCAAATCACTAATGGAAAGAGAATTATTACCTGACTCAGCATCTGTCGGTTTGTTGCTTTGCTTTTCTGACCCTTGATTTTGCTGTTTTGCTTTGAATCTGCATCTTAAAAAACAGAAAGGGGTTGCAAAAGCAATTCTAGTCAACAAGAAAGACACATACATTATATATAATGTATATATGACACTATATCCTCATGCATATGCATGATAATACAGTCTACTACTCGTAAAACCATCAAAAACATCATATGCCTTAAGCTTAAACATGAAATAGGAAGCTAGGTATTTGATTTTGAGATATCCTGAGACCTGAGAGGGTGCTTTCACACCAACAACGGTTGGTGGGCAGCAAACGGTGCATTCGAACCAAAGCTGCTTAGTTCAGTTTGTTTTCATTGGTGTGAAATCATCAGTTGAACTAAATCAACCGGACCAAGACCTCCAAAAAGAGGTGGTCTCGGTTCTTGACTCTGCATCAAATGACAAACTTTGGTGCGATCCCATTGGTGAGACATGAACTCTGGTAGCATAGCTACCTTGCGGGTCTTTGGTACAATGTTCGTCCCATATGACCTCATTCATTCATGATAATAGTGTCTCCTCAGCCTGAGATAACTCACTATGCATGCAACCATAGATTGTTCTCCAGAAGCAGCCACAACTCATTTTAGAATTGGATAATTTGCCACAAACAGTCAATACAGAGGATGTAGTTCATTAAGATAAGAAGAAGCAGCAAGTGAAAAAGTGTCAACGTGTCTCTCCATAATGAATCAGAATCAGTGCTTATTTCTACTTGAAAATAAACATCGATGAAACGTTGATTGGACCAATTTTGGTTCGTTTGCAGGTGTGAAAGAGGACCACGTTGGAGTCTATATGCTAATTCATACAAATTCTATTGCCTGGTGTGAGCCAAATAATCAAAACCCCCAATCTCTTCTCAAAATCAACCACATTTATACTCGGTCTTGTCTCAGTCCTGAGGACTCTGGGTTATAGTTTCATTACCACAGCTGTGAGATATCAACAGTATTAATGTGATTACGTAGCCTCATTTTATCGCTGTTATGTCATGCAATGTGGGACTTGCATTGGTTGTAGTCTCGACTCAGTCTCGTTTTTTGGTCTTAAACCTTGCAAAGTCTTGGTCTTGGTCTTCTCCTACCTCAGTCTTGGTATCAACTTGTGTCACAAACCTTGCAAAGTCTTGGTCTTGGTTTTGGTATCATCTTGTTCTTGGTCTTGATCCTAACTTCGTCTTAAACATTGCAAAATCTGGGTCTTGACCTCGTCTTTACCTACCTTGATCTTGGTCTTAAACCTTGCAGGGTCTTGGTCTCGATACTCTCTTGGTCCATCGCTGTGGGTCGGGCTGTGTCACATCCCACAAAGACGACCTGCGGCATCTTGATCCAATGAAATTAGGGAGTCAACTCACCACAAATCAGCTCAGGAATGCCACTTCCCCCCAGAGTCAGGAAGTCTAACAGCAGTTTTCCTGAATCACCACACACACACTCACACACTCAGAAACAACAAGGAGGTGAGCATGTTGTCTTGACAGCTTTTTAAAGGCTGCGGTTTACGCTGAACCACCTCGTGCCCTGGTCTGAACCGTGTGAACAACCTGATCTCACACCCGAGTGTTTACGAGCGATGCGCGCCGCTGGTTGAGTTGTGTTGAGTCATCGCGTGTTTGCAGGAACCTTCGAAGGCACAAGTTTCCTCTCCCTCTCGAGCCACTTTTTTAAAATCCTGGATCCAGGAAAGCAGATCGACCACACATGCACAGTCGGACCCGAGTGATTTGTTAGTCATCTCTGTAGCCTTTGAACACAACACTTTGCGAGAAGCCATTAAAAAGCGGTTTATTAATTGACTAGAAGGGTTGGCTCACCTGTTACCAGTGTTTCTCTTGGAATCCCTTTGGTGTGTAATAACTCCACAGTAAAGTGGGTCGTATCTGATGTGATGGCAGAAAAACAAAGCAACAAACAGGACGGACACGGCTGCTTTGTAGTTCTACTTTCATTCGGACCCAGTGAGTTTTTATATAGCAATAAAACGTTGCTTTAATCCACCATCAAAACAAATATGTCTCTCTTAGAATAGATGATGGCAGGAATATTTAAGCCAAACTGGCCACTTTCATCCCACAAGTCATGGAAAAAACCTGGAAGATGATTGACCAATTTTCCAGTCATGGAAAAAAATATGGAAAATAAGAAAAAAGGGTCAAATATCCTGGAAATTATTAAGTTATCCTGGAAAGTTATTTGCCCTGTGAGGGAATGCAAATGTTATAGTCACTTATTTGCAATAGTTTGTGCATAAATGGACGTTTTTTCATCAATATCGTTCCCTCATGCACAACTGAAGTAGTAGTTATTTCTAATTATATCTATATTTTTATACCACCAGTCACTTCACCTATAAATACTTTTATACCAAGCACCTTATTTTATATCCTCATATATTGTTATTGTTTATTGAGTTGAGTTGTTTATTGGATTATGTTTTTAACCTTCTCTTCTTACTTTTGTGAACTGCTGTAACAACTAAATTTCCCCATTGACGCTACCAGCCAATCACGTTTGACTTTGACTAGATTTTTCTAGATTTGTCGCCTTTTTAGACCACTTTTGGTGGACAGATGGTAGGAGGAACCCTTAAAATGAGAAAAGTAGGCAATGAAAGCTTAAAGTACCCTATTGCATGTTCATTTGAACCACTGGTGCCAATGTTAGCATAAATAAATGTGATTTAACGTGGCTAAATTAGCATTAAAGCTAACAATCAATCGATTTGACTTCATTCAAGAGTCTTTATTGTCATCCTGGATAACAAATATAAGTAAGTATTGCATATAAAGGCGCACATTAAAGGAGAATGCATTCCCTGGAAAAGTCATGGAAACTAATTTCAGTTTTTTTTTTTGGCTCCCTGTGTGCATCGCCTGCAGCGGCAGCAATAGAGAAAAGTGTCTCATTCATCATCAGCTCATGTAATCCCTGTTAAAACACCCATAAAACCCAGTTTTATTGGGCCTTACAAAGTCAAATCTTCTAATCCACGCACAGCCGCACATCCAATTATTCAGGCAGGGGTGCATGAGGATGAAAAACCCTTTTCAGTCTTTGCTGCTCGGGTCCTGTTGATGGCGACGTGGTTTTGTCTGAAGGGGGTTTGCAGCCTGCATTGGATGCAGCGGAGTCTGCAGCGTCTCGTTGAACCACCTCATCTCCTCTAACTCATTTCCTCCCTCCCTCTCTGCCCGAGTGACCTATTTAGAATCAGCAGCAGCAGCATCATGGATCACAGAGGATGTGAGGAAAGAGAAAAGGAGGGAATCTTGAATATAAAACACCATAATGAAAGCGAAGGTTATTGTGTCAAAGCGGGCGTTTTTGAGCGTGAGTGACGTTCCTTTCTCCATTCATTCCAACAGGCTTTAAGGGCTCATTTGCATTATCTGCATGCGTCGTGTGGCGGGGAAATAAAGCTGTGCTCTGTCGCCCTCTGTTGGTGACGAATGCATTTACAGTTTCAGAGAAGCACGTTTCTCTTTTCCCTCCAAAAGTCTTAAGAGTTGGACTGAGTGTTTGAGGCTGTGCAGAAGGTTGGAGTCAACAGAAAAGTAATCAGCAACACATTTTTAGATCGGCTTTAGTTATTTTTCGAATAGAAAAAAGCTGGTTTTAGCTTCTACATGTGTGGATTTCCTGCTTTTCTCCTCCATAATTGACACTAAACAGAATATCTTTGAGTTTTGATCTATTTTTTTTTTTGCCAAAAGTGTTAATCGAGAAGATAACTGTGAGATTAAAAGAAATGTTTTGGCAAGATCCATTAATTCAATATTTAATAGAAAAATAACAGAAACTACAGCTTTTTTAGGTTTGTCACAATCAATAACTTTGATGTTTTATATTGTTCTGAACAGTAATACGTTATTTCCATTATGGATTAACTTGCAGATTCTTTTTTTGATTAATTATTCAGAAAATATAATAAAATTAGGACAGAATTTGATCAATTCTAAGATGATATCTTAAAATTAATCAACTATTGACAATTTCCTGTCAATTGACGGATAATTTCAGCTCTAGATTTGATATATTTATGACTTGATTAACTTCTTCAACGTCTTCTTTTCCTCTGTTCCAGATCCTGTTTGATCAAGCTCAGCGGTCTGTAAAGCAGCAGTTGCACAACTTTGTGAAAGAGTGAGTAAAATATTAAATATTAAAGAACCTTTTGCAGCCCAGATATACCAGGTTACCTACTGGCTTTGTGGTGTCTCTGAATATCTAAAATCTGTGTCACGAACTAAATTTCAATTCACTTCTGATTCGGTGTAAAGTTCCTTGTTTTTGCGTGTGTTTGTCAGGGATGTTCGGAAGTTCAAGGAGACCAAGAAGCACTTCGACAGGGTGCGTGAGGATATGGAAATCGCCCAGGTGAAGAACGCTCAGGCACCGAGGAACAAGCCTCACGAGGTGGAAGAAGCTACCGGAGCTCTCAGCATCACCCGCAAGTGCTTCAGACACCTGGCTCTGGACTATGTGCTACAGGTCAGAGAAATGGCTCAAAGCTAGGAATCTGCAGCGGTTTGTGAATGATATAAATTCAATATATTCAAAGCTGGGTCGACTCAGAATTTCAAGGCAACAAATTTGCATGATGATCAAATTTACAAGATACATGGATTTGCCCACACAAGCTAATGTTAGCGGCTAACTGCTGCAGCCTTGCTAGCATCAGTTCAGTAGGTCGCTTTCTCCATTACGACACAACTCATAATACAATTCTTGCAGCATTTAAGCCAAAACGTGTGCTAAACTACCTGCTAGGAGCCAAAACATGCTAAAGTGCCCACTGGGGCCAAAACACATGGCAAAGTAGCGCCACAAAATGTGTTCTAACATGCCCTCTAGAAGCTAAGGGTGTACTAAAGTGTCCTCTAGGAAAAAATTTAGCGCTAAAGTGCCATTTTAGAAGCCAAAATGTGTGCTAAAGTGTCATCTAGGAGCCAAAACATGTTCTAAAGTGCCATTTAGGAACAAAAACATGCTAAAGAGCCTTCTAGGAATGAAAATGAGTGCTAAAGTGCCATTTTAGGAGTCAAAGTGTGTGCTAAAGTGCCATTTAGGAGCCAAAATGTGTGCTAAAGTGCCCTCTAGGAGCCAAAACATGTTCTAAAGTGCCATTTAGGAACAAAAACATGCTAAAGAGCCTTCTAGGAATGAAAATGAGTGCTAAAGTGCCATTTTAGGAGTCAAAGTGTGTGCTAAAGTGCCATTTAGGAGCCAAAATGTGTGCTAAAGTGCCCTCTAGGAGCCAAAACATGTTCTAAAGTGCTATCTAGGAACAAAAACATGTGCTAAAGAGCTCTCTAGGAATGAAAATTAGTGCTAAAGTGACATTTTAAGAGTCAAAACACATTCTAAAGTTCATCTAGGATCCAAAAAGTGTGCTAAAGTACCCTTTTAGAAGCCAAAATGTGTGCTAAAGTGCCGTCTAGGAGCCAAAACATGTTCTAAAGTGCCATCTAGGAACAAAAACGTGTACTAAAGAGCCTTCTAGGAATGAAAATTAGTGCTAAAGTGCCATTTTAGGAGTCAAAACGTCTGCTAAAGTGCCCTCTAGGAGTCAAAACACATTCCAAAGTGTCATCTAGGATCCAAAAAGTGTGTTAAAGTGCCCTCTTGGTAGCCAAAACATGTTCTAAAGTGCCATCTCGGAACAAAAACGTGTGCTAAAGAGCCTTCTAGGAATGAAAATTAGTGCTAAAGTGCCATTTTAGGAGTCAAAATGTGTGCTAAAGTGCCCTTTAGGAGCCAAAACACATTCTATAGTGTCATCTAGGATCCAAAAAGTGTGCTAAAGTGCCCTTTTAGAAGCTTAAATGTGTGCTAAAGTGCACTTTAGGAGCAAAAATCACATTCTAAAGTGCCATCTAGGAGCCAAAACGTGTTAAAGTGCCCTTTTGGCAGACAAAAATGTGCACTAAAGAGCCCTCTAAGAATAAAAATGAGTGCTAAAGTGCCCTTTTAGAAGCCCAAATGTGTGCTAAAGTGCCCTCTAGGAGCAAAAACATGTTCTAAAGTGTCATCTAGGATCCAAAAAGTGTGCTAAAGAGCCTTCTAGGAATGAAAATTAGTGCTAAAGTGCCATTTTAGGAGTCAAAACGTGTGCTAAAGTGCCCTTTAGGAGCCAAAACACATTCTATAGTGTCATCTAGGATCCAAAAAGTGTGCTAAAGTGCCCTCTAGGAGCCAAAACATGTTCTAAAGTGCCATCTCGGAACAAAAACATGTGCTAAAGAGCCTTCTAGGAATGAAAATTAGTGCTAAAGTGCCATTTTAGGGGTCAAAATGTGTGCTAAAGTGCCCTTTAGGAGCCAAAACACATTCTAAAGTGTCATCTAGGATCCAAAAAGTGTGCTAAAGTGCCCTTTTAGAAGCTTAAATGTGTGCTAAAGTGCACTTTAGGAGCAAAAATCACATTCTAAAGTGCCATCTAGGAGCCAAAACGTGTTAAAGTGCCCTTTTGGCAGACAAAAATGTGCACTAAAGAGCCCTCTAAGAATAAAAATGAGTGCTAAAGTGCCCTTTTAGAAGCCAAAATGTGTGCTAAAGTGCCCTCTAGGAGCCAGAACCTGTGCTGAAGTGCCCTCCTCAGTGGAGAGTTGCCTTTTTTTTCTTCCTCCAGTCCTCTAAGTGAAATACTTGAATCTATTTATACTCAAATGATGTGTTCACGTTGCTTCACATCCCTCCTAAGCACCAGTAGAATCTCTTTCCCCTGCGGCCATGTGTGCCAGCGTCCTTCTGCCTGTGTCACACTCTCCGTTCTGACCACAAGTCGTAGCTTCGGATGCACAAACCGCCCTCGGGAACACAGACGTTGATCAGATGTGATGGTGGCCTCTTTCTGTTCTTCCTTGTGTCTGCTGGCAGCCTCCTCCTTCTTCACCCTTTGCTTCTTAATTGAATGTGTCTGGAGGCAGGAAAAGGTCGAGCGATGCTCTGCATGTGAGCGACCTCGCAAATGTAGCACAAAATGTCATTTAACTTTGCATCAGTTAATATACACAGAGCACAGAGAGTTTAAAAAAAGCATAAAGCTGCTTCTCTGCTATGTAAAAGTTAATGAACTGAAACCTGCAGCTCCCACTGTGAATATATTACAATAAAATACAGTGAGAGCAAGTTTATTAAGTTAGAATAATTACTTTTGCATATGCTCGTCTAGTTAAATTGTAGAAAATCTTGTCAAACCTCATTATATTTACATTAATATCAATAATAAAGTTGTTGCATTTAAAATAGGTTTTAAATAGAAGCTTTAAGATTATGTTTTTATTGAAAAATATTTTATTATTTCATTATTTGTTTCCTTCAAACATCTCTTATTTTGGTAAAATGAGTCCAATATTGAGTAGAATTATCTTATTTCACCAGCAGAAAATTAATCTTATTTCAAGTTGTTTTCTTGATTTTAGTCATTTTAATCTTTCTAATTTTTAAAGAATTATTTATATTTATTTTTTTTCCTAAAACAAGACCAAATTGACCCAAATCAGGAAAACAAAAACTTGAAATAGGCGCTTTTATATAAATTTCCTTGCATGTTTTTTTATAGAATATTTACAATATTTATGTTTCTTATAATAAAGAAGTGAAGTAACATCACTGCAAGAAAAAAAGACTAATATTTTATTTAAAAATATATCAAATTGAATAAATCAAGAAAAGAAATATATAGAATATATTTCATAATTCTACTCAAATTGATTAATCAATTTGAATTATTTTAAATAAGTATTTAAAGACACATTAATATAATAATTGATTCATGCATTTGAGTCATTTTTAAGAAGAAAATGTCCAAATTCTCTGATTATTTCCTGGTTTCTTTAGTCTCTATAATAATAAACTGATGACTGAAACTTCACAGGATCTAGAAAGGAACCCTGAGGAACCCCACATTTGATTTGACATCGATTTGAGTAATTTTTAAGAAGAAAATGTCTAAATTCTCTGGTTCCAGCTTCTCTTTGATTATTTCCTGGTTTCTTTAGTCTCTATAATAATAAACTGATGATCTTTGGGTTGTGGACAAAAAAAGACATTTTAGGTTGAATCTTCAGCTTTTGGATTCGTTATTTACAGTTTTATGAACCTAACAACACTAATCGTTTGAATAATCAACAGCTTAATTAACTATGAGCTCTTTTGCTCCATTTGTTTAGTGTCTAGATTATATTTAATCATATTCTTTCCATTAAGTAATACGCTGATTTTCATGTATTGAAACAAACGAACACTTAACTTTCTTTATTTTTAAAGAACACTGCTTCCTATTACAGCTTAAAACCAGTTTAATTAATTAATTACCAACTATTTTAATAGGTGCATAATCAATTTGAGTCTTTTTTTTAGAAGAAAATGTCTAAATTCTCTGGTTCCAGCTTCTCTTCGCTGATTATTTCCTGGTTTCTTTAGTCTCTATAATAATAAACTGATGACTGAAACTTCACAGGATCTAGAAAGGAACCCTGAGGAACCCCACATTTGATTTGACATCGATTTGAGTAATTTTTAAGAAGAAAATGTCTAAATTCTCTGGTTCCAGCTTCTCTTCTCTGATTATTTCCTGGTTTCTTTATTCTTCTATAATAATAAACTGATGATCGTTGGGTTGTGGACAAAAAAAAGACATTTAAGGTTGAATCTTCAGCTTTGGGAAACACTAAATCGACATTTTACACCATGTAGCTCTGGGGATTTTATTTCTTTTGGTTCGTCTTTGTCAGAGTTTATTCAACCTGTGTCCACAAGAGGGAGACGTTTCAACATTTAGTAGGATTCATGTTCTCCAGACACATTTCTGTCTTTGTTTCCTGCAGATCAACGTCCTCCAGGCGAAGAAGAAGTTTGAGATCCTGGATGCTGTGAGTACCGTGTCTCCTCCTGCAAACGTCACACAAACAGCATCTGGAACATCTGTATGATTCATTCTGCTGCTTCTCTCTGATCCAGATGCTGTCGTTCATGCACGCCCAGTACTCTCTGTTCCAGCAGGGCTACAACCTGCTGGACGAGATCGACCCCTACATGAAGAAACTGGCTGCTGAGGTCAGTGAAAACTGTTTTATCCACATCAATCGGCTTATTTCAGGTTTCCTGTCGCCGTCGGAGCTGGTTTGATCCAACAATGCTGCAAAAAAATGAACCAAAAGTGAAAATCTCTTGTATTTGATGCAATAAATCCTATATTTTGTACAATTATCTCAATTCATTGGCAGTTTATTTAGCCTTTTCTCATAAATTATCAGCAAATGCAATGAATAAATAAAATAATGCATGATAATTCAACTCAATATATAAATATATTGTAATAATATATATATAACATCTTATTTTTGGTACAATCTGATTATTGTTAATGATTATCTTATTGCCTTGGCAGATAATTTTGCTTATTTCAGTTTTTTTTCTTGATTTTAGTCAATTTATATATATATTTTTTAGCCAAATTAACCCAAATCAGAGAAAAAAAACAAAAATTAGCCAATTTATCTGTCATATCTACTGAATATTGGACCAATGGTACCAGAAATAAGACATTTTCACTTGTAAAAATGATTTTTTTTGCAGTGAAGAAGGGATAGTTGCACAATTTAGTTTTTTCTGTGCTTCATATTTGCATACATTTAAATTGTAACGTATAAAAAACCTTCTCAGCTGTTGATTTTACATGTTACTATGGACAAACTCTGTTTATTTATTGTTTATTTACAGCAGGTGGATTAAATCGATGCTTCAATGCTAAACACTGACCTAACATGTCATAGTTTTGCTTGTGTTTAGCACTAAAACACATTAAAATCAGTAGTTTAGAACCACTTCGGTCCTTATATTGTTGGTTCTACATGTTTAATGAAGTATTTTACAGTGATTTTCTGTTTTGATTCATGTTTTTGCATGTGAACTTTCAGCTGGATCAGCTGGTGATTGATTCAGCCATGGAGAAGCGGGAAATGGAGCATAAACACGCAACCATTCAGCAGAGGGTGAGTTCCTCTTTTACTAACATCAACCCAAAAAAAAGCTGCAGCTTCAATGTTTTTTGGTTTGGATGCAGGTTTTTTCTGCCTGAATCTTGTCCCTGTTGTAAACGAGCTTGGCAGCTTGACTGGGAATGTATCAGGGTGTGAATGTGGTCATATCACACCTCTAAGATCCAGTCTGACACTCGACTCAGTGCATCTGCTGTGACTGGAAGATTTAGACCCGGACAGCTGGGAAGCGTTTGATTAATCCCCGTAACAGGCTTTGATTAAAGCATTAAATCAGGTGGAATTAAATGTATTTTAAGAGATATTAATCACACTGTGCGTCTGCTGTAGATGGAATAATAACTACTGATGATTTAACATGAGCCACAATGTGTTTTTAGTCCAATAAAGTGCTGATTTCATGGTTTATTGAGCAGGTTAAGATATGTTATTAATACATTTCCTCTAGCGCCACCCTTAGGTTCACATTTGTGATTTTGTGATCAACAATATTGATGTTTAAAAACATTTCACAGTCATATTTGTTTTATTCACACAAGCTATAACACATGAATAATCATTTTTGATGAGGTTTCCTTGATTTAAAATAAAAATATGCAGCCATATGCTGCAAAAAGGGATATTTTCAGAAATATATATATCTGACATCTCTGTAGTTTAATTTCTTGTCATTTATCAGCTGAATCATTTACATGTTAGCATGCTAACGCTAATACGCTAACTGAATTTGGTTATTATGGTGAACATACATGCAAATAAATCAGCATATTAGCATAACACTGTGCATTGCTATGATGTCTTTATTACAATTAGTTAAATTGTTAGAATTAACTTATTCCATTTTTTTCTTGATTTTTGGTCAATTTAGTTTTGTTTTCTTAAAATAAAATGACATTGTTTGACATTTTATCTTCCCGTTGATTGTTTAATCTCATACTTTGCAGATTTTATCTCATAATTTAGTTAAAAAAACATGAAATAAGATAAATTATCTTCCAATTCAAGATAATTATCTGCAGAATTTGAAATAAAAAGACAGAATCATGACATAAAAAGTCCTTAACAAGACTAAATTGACCAAAATCAAGAGAAATAACTTGAAATAAGCAAAATTATCTGCCAGTTGAATAAGTTCAAGATAATTCTACTCATTATTGGATTAATTATACCAAGAACAAAATATTTTTACTTGTTAAGATTTGATTTTTTGTAGCGTTAGCATGTTAGCATGTTGATATTTAGCTGACAGAGCCGTGATTCTGGCCTCGTGATGCAAAATTACACAAAACCCAATGAAAAGTTGGTGTTTTCCCTGTTTTTGTGTTTAATGTTTTGCACCTTTAGCATCTCCCCAATATTCCATAAACGCTCTCTGGGCCTTTTTTTAAAAATGGATTCCATTCCATCTATTTCCCTGAATAATTCAGAGAGCCGTGTTTTATTTTTTTTTTGGTTTAATTCTACGGGCCTGTGTGTGACTCAGCTGTAAAACCAGGATCAGAGACCATCTGTCAGACCGGGCTGGTCAGCGTTCGCCCTGCAGGCGCCGCGGGGAAGAGCTGAGTCACATGTGGACCCGTCATTGATCCGTTTCAGTTGGCCACCGAGCTTTAAACGCCATATTCTGCATCACCAAGGGACATGTAGCACTGAATAAACAATAAACAAGGTTGAAACCACAGAGAATATTGTGGCTTTTAGGGGGTGATGTGTTTTTTTATGTTGTTTTAGACCAAGGGAGTCAGTTTAGTTTATAGGCCACATGCAGCACAATTTATTCTCAAATAATTAACCTTCAATTAAAATAATGCACATAAAAAAGTGCAGTTTATAACAATATGATGTCTGTTATTCCATATTCATGCATTTTATTTAAAAATATTTGCTCACTGAAGAATATTTAGTTATCTCCTGCCTTACAAACCATTTATCATTCAAAACTGTCCCTGTTTTAGAAATATAACAACGAACGACTGCTGTTTTATCTGCACATAAATCAGCTTTTAACTGTTTCTAAATCTTTTTTCTCTTTGGTTCTTCTGCCTCCATCGTCCCGTCACCATCACCTCCTCTCAGACCCTCATGCAGGTGAGTACACCTCCATATTTAATTGTCATATTTATCTGTAAAGCAATTGTTTCGATGGATATTTAATTATTATTATCAATAAAAGTTAACATCCTGTAGGTGTGCTGCAGTGGTGTAGGGGTAGAGCACTTACCTCTTAAGCATTATACGTGGGTTTGATTCCCGGCTGAATCATTTATTTGCTGCAAATCTGGCTTTTTCATAGATTTTCATAGACTTTACACACCACAGCTCTTTCCTGCAGCAGAACTTTAGTTCCAGTGTAAAGCTCCATATCACGGCTCCTCCTCATGTCGCTTCCCGTCTCTTCCTGCACGCTAAGATTATTACTCACGCTAACACATGTCTAACTCCAAGATGCATTCACAGACCCTCAGGAAATCCCAGCACTATCACCTAACAGAACAGAATCACTTATTTATAAACCTACAGGAAAAACTATGAAGTATCAGCAATCTGGTTTTACTTGGACGATCAACACAATAAAAAACCGATATGTAGATTTAGATCCACACTTTCAACATACAGTTGTACAGTTTCTGTATTGAGACTATGGAACAGTCCAACACACCCTCGTTTAAACATGAAATATCTACTTTTCTATAGGAATACCTACTTCCTATGGGCTGTAGTTTACTTAAAAGCACATCTTTGGTTTTTGGTTTAGTCGAGGCTGCAGCTCAGAAACATCATCAAACCTCCGCTTTGAAGTTTCCTTCAGCCGGAGTCCAAAAAGCCTTGAGGGCGACTGAAGTGCATCCTGAATAATTTATAGAAAACAATTAGAAACACAGGACTTAGTTTAAATGTGTGTGTGTGTGTAGAAACTGCCCGTTATATCACCTGCTGCAAAAAGGGATAATTGCAGTTTCCTTAAATAGACAGCAGTGTAATCAGTGACTGAAGAGGATTTTCCTGCATAATAATAAGTCCGAGCTGTTCTATTTTTGCTTTTTCACGCTGTTATTTCACTCTAAAATGAACCGTGTAATCCTCCTGAAGCAGAAATATTTAATTACCTAATCATATTAATAGGAATGAGTAGTTTATTCACGCACAGCATAGTAGAATAATATTGTATGTTGTATTAAATTTGGCCCACTTTGTCCTCTGCTGCATTTAGAACAGTATGGCCTAGTTTCCCCACTGGTTTTTACATGTTTCTTTTCTTTTTTATGTGCATTGAGTCTTGTGTAAACTAACACAAGGGGGGTAAAAGTGCTCGGTGTGCACGATGCATCGAAAGCGTCTAAATGCCAGAGCCATTCATTTTTAACAGCAGATTTAATGGAGAAGTCCTGTCTGCTGGTCTGCAGGTCTCCATTTATATCGCCTGGTCCCCTGTGTGTGTCGCTGGGTTTATTTTTTACCGCCTGAACCTACAGATGCAAGTCACGATGAAATAATGATTCCATATTTTGTTTGTTTTTGGTGTTTTTCATGATGAAAATGAAAAATGCAGACGTGCAGTAGAGGAGTCCTGCATCAGTAAATGTGTTGTATATGGTTCATATTCTGCTCTCGAGGCTGAAAAGTGATATTCAGCTTTAATTTGAGCAGGTTTACGTCAATATTGAAAGTATAGTGCTGAAATTACAAGGGTTCAAAAGGTAATTGTCCTTGAGTAGATTTGAAAGGCAACTTCATCCACCAACCAGGCTATTTTTCAGTTTTTTTCCTATAAATGATAATAAATCTGGAAAATCTCTACAAACACAAAGGTTATAGGACTAAAACAAATGTGAGGTGACGATAGAAGAGTCAGAATCTATTTATGTTGCTGTTATAGAGCAAATATAGTTAAAGTATTGCAAAATAAATCTAATATAGTGTGTTTCTACAGATAAAAACTTTATTTAAAACATAAAACAAGACAAAAATGACCAAAAAATGAAAATAAGCTAAATTATCTGCAATGCAAAGTTCAATTATTAATAAGATAAGAGTTCAAAGGTCAATTATTTGTCCATAAAATCATAGAAATCACACTGACAGAATATAAAATCTACATTCATGCATTATTTAGCGTTGGAGCTGAGGTTTTATCATGCAACGCTGCAAAAACTGAAAGTACAATTAGTCAAATATGGAGTAGAATTACTTAATTGCACTATCAGATGTTTTTGCTATTTACAGCCATGTTGATATTGAAGATATTAGATTAAAACAGGCTAAATACACTTGTGCTGCAGGAAAAAAAGAGGTCGTTTAATCCGATGACTCGTCTAATGTGTTAATGAACAAACATAGAGGAGGTGCTGCACCTCCTTTATCCTCCTGCAGGAGGAGAGTGGTCAAACAGAGGAGACACTGACTCCTGGAGCAGCTGCTCTTCCCAAAGGAAATTTAAAAAAGGACATTTTAGACCAGAATGGCTGCAAAAACTGTCCCATATAGTAAACTCCCAAAACCTCTGAGCATTGAGTTTGGTGAAAATATCTTGTTTTTAGTAAAATTAGTCCAATATCGAATAGAATTATCTCATCATATTGGGAAATAATTTAGTTTATTTTAAATTTTACCCTTATTTTACCTTCATTGTAGTAAATTCAATGTTCTTTTCTTAACACAAGACCAAATTAACCCAAATAAGGAAAAAAAAACCTGAAATTAGCAACATTATCTGTCAGTGCAATGAGATAAATCTACTTAATATTGGACTAAATTGTACCTAAAATATAAAGTTACTGTTAGATTATCAATAGTAGTAGAGCTGCAGCTAACACTAGTTAAATATTTAATTTAGATTTGAGCTGTTTGTGTGATTATTTAATTCCTTTTTAAACATCTTAGAGCATATATTCATGTTCTATAATGATCCTCAGTGTGATTTCTATGATTTTATGGACAAATAACTGACCTTTGAACTCTTATCTTATTAATCATTGAACTTTGCATTGCAGATAATTTATCTTATTTAGTCCATTGACTCAGATATGTCATAAATGCTGCTTTGCAATCGTTGGACTTTTATTTTGACAAGTCAAGAAATAGCCTTGAACGCTTCATGTGCAGTTAATCACAGCTGATGGTATGACTCCTATATGCTACTGATATTTCCACCATGATTCTGCTGCTGCAGTGAGTAACACAGGATGCTGCTGCTCAGTAACTCAGCCTGAAGCCTCCTCCACCTGCTGTTGTGGCTCGTCCTGATGCAGCATCACAGCCGGTAGCTGTGGTTCCTCAGGCTGCTGCCAGCCTCCTGTTTACTGTGTCTGTGGTTCCTTCTGTGTCGTGTTATTACTGAGCTCCACACGCCGTCAGCTGCTCAGCCCTCAATGTTCATCCCATACCTGGCTGACATCTGCTCTGCCGCCTTCAATTAATCCTCAATCCACCTGGCTGATTCGACTAGGAAGTCTGTCTTTTTAACTACTTGAGCCTCAGGCCTATTTTTCAGTTTTCCTACAACCACAAAGGTTATTATACTTAAGTGTGCGTGTGTTGGGGACATTGGCCAGAAAGATCTAATTAAGAAAGGGTGGAAAGGGTTAAGAAAGGGTCCCCAGAGTGAAGGTATTGTGTAGGACAGAGGACCCCACAGTGTCTTATAGAAGAGATGCGTGTGTGTATTTTTCAGTTTTCCTGCTATAAATGATAATAAATATGGAATATCTCTACAACCACAAATGTTATTGTACTTAAGTGTGTGTGTGTGTGTGTGTGTGTGTGTGTGTGTGTGTGTGTGTGGTCCCCAGAGTGAAGGTATTGTGTAGGACAGAGGACCCCACAGTGTCATATAAATGAGTTGTGTGTGTGTATTTTTCAGTTTTCTTTCTATAAATGATAATAAATATGGAATATCTCTACAACCACAAATGTTATTGTACTTAAGTGTGTGTGTGTGTGTGTGTGTGTGTGTGTGTGTGTGTGTGTGTGTGTGTGTGTGTGTGTGTGTGTGTGTGTGTGTGTGTGTGTGTGTGTGTGTGTGTGTGTGTGTGTGTGTGTGTGTGTGTGTGTGTGTGTGTGTGTGTGTGTGTGTGTGTGTGTGTGTGTGTGTGTGTGTGGTCCCCAGAGTGAAGGTATTGTGTAGGACAGAGGACCCCACAGTGTCATATAAATGAGTAGCGTGTGTGTATTTTTCAGTTTTCTTTCTATAAATTATAATAAACATGAAATATCTCTACAACCACAAATGTTATTGTACTTAAGTGTGTGTGTGTGTGTGTGTGTGTGTGTGCGCGCGTGTGTGTGGTCCCCAAAGTGAAGGTATTGTGTAGGACATAGGACCCCACAGTGTCATATAAATGAGTTGTGTGTGTGTATTTTTCAGTTTTCCTTTTATAAATGATAATAAATATGGAATATCTCTACAACCACAAGGGTTATTGTACCTGGTATCAAAAAATCTACAATATAAAAAGAGGAATTTGATGCTAAAACACTGTAAATGTGTCAGATATCCACTTTTAATGCATTTTGCAGTCATAAGTTATAAGTTACACATTTTGACCATAGTTTTGTTGCATTTTTCATTCTATCGAACGGATCATTCGCTTCATATTGCAAGTTTAAAGATTAAGTGAGATCGAATGGAAATATTTAACCACTTAAGCCACATTCCTATGAATAAAACTCAATGATCCTGTTGAATCAGGAGGTTTAGGATTTTAACAGGTTAAGTGATTATGAATACATCACACCTTGTATAGGAAAGTGATTTTCAGTGTAGACTTCATAAACTATTCATGAAAAATTTACAAAGATATGTCGAGAAAATAAAAGCGGCCTAAATGCTGCTTTGCAATCGTTGGACTTTTATTTTGACAAGCTTTCATCCTTCTGTCTTCCACATGTGTGAATCCTGTCGTGCTGCTATGACTATGTTATAAACTGACCCGTCATGTAAAGCTAAATATTTGTCAGTTTCTCTTATTCCCGCTCCCTCAATAATTCACTGATGTGCAGTTTCTGTCTGTGACGTTAGCAGCATTAAAAATACATGACTTTATTGTTGGCTAGAGACGCTGCAGCCGCTGCACTTCAGCCTCAGTGTTGTTGGGTGTTGATGCTGTGTTTATGCTGCACTGTTGGATATTTAAAAAAGAGAAGTGAAGGTAAGATGAGTTGATTTCTTGCAGATTTCGAAGGTCGCCGGCGTCGCTGGGTTTCTGTTTTACCGCCTGAACCTACAGATACAAGTCGATTAGATTTTCATGACAGTAAAAACCAGGAAATTAGATCAGAGCAGACGCACAGTAGAAGGATCATGCATCAGTAAATATGTTGTTTCTGCTTCATGTTCTGCTTTTCGAGGCTGAAAACGTGAGTCAGCTTTAATTTGAGCAGGTTCACGTACACATTGAAAGAAGTGTGTGTATGAGCTTTTAGCTCATAGTGCTGCAATTACAAGGGTTCAGAAGGTTGTTGTCTGTCGCCTGGAGCTGAACGATATTACAATTTCATTCACAGTTTTCTTCAAACCAAGTATAACATTTCAAAGCATCACAGAAACTTGCATCACACCATTAAAACAATAAGTGCTATAACTCTAAATTTAAAGTAGAGCAAAGGTCAGGGAGGCGGCATACATGTGTAAAATAGTTGAGGAAAACTAAACCTGGATTAGAAAAAGAGCAAAAAACAAGTCGCGTTGCCTGAAATCACAGTTTTATCTATAGTGATTGTTAATGTCTGCTGCAAGTAGGACATTTATGACTGGAAAATGTGAATCCAAATCTCTAAACCTAAGGAAAAAAACTTAAATAAGCTAAATGTTATAGAACATGAAGAATATATTCTGTAAGATGTTTAAAAAGGAGCCAATTAAATAATCACACTAATCTAAATAAAATATCTAAATAGTCTCTACTACTGATATTACATTAAACTATTGTCTTATTGTATTGATGATGTGGATATTGATGATATATATTGATGCTGTAACAGTAACATAGTGTTTTACTGCAGATAAAATACTTTATTTAGTGTTTTCTACTGTTATCTATGAGTAAATCTCAATGCTGCTGCTGCATCAGGGGTTTTATATTTTAACAAGTTAATCTGATAATGTTCCAGCTGCAAAATGTTTAAATTAAAATTCATTTTTAAACTTATATTCGTATATTACAGTTTTATAACCTCATACACAGCATGATCAGGGTCTTAAAAGACTTAAAAGCACTGAATTTATGAAATAATAATCAGAAAAAGTGTTGAATTTTGATATCCTGGTGTTAAAATTGACTACAGAGTAATTTATTTAGTGCTGGAGCTGAAGTTTTGTCATGAAATATATGAATAAATTCCCCTGTATCACATTTTTTTGGACTTTAACAGTTTAACCACTTAAATCCTATGTCTATTTATCAGTTCTCCTGCTATAAATGATAGAAAATCTGTGAGGTATAATCATAATATAATAATAATAATCTAACATTGTGTTTTACTACAGATAAAAATACTTCATTTAAAACTTAAAACAAGATCAAACTGACCCAAATCAGAAAAAACGACAATTTTCCTGCTATAAATGAATGAGAATCTATTTATGTTGCTGTTATAGAGCAAATATAGTTAGAATATTAAAAAAAACATTGTATTTAACTACAAATAAAAATACTTTATTTAAACTTATTTAAAGAAAGAAGAGGTTTAGATAAGCTGGCTTGATTTCTCCCAGGTTTTTTAAAGTTGTAAATCCTGGTTTGTGTGCAGATCTGCAGCCGTTAGACAGTAAATCAACCTTCATCTGTTTGTTTTGTGCAGCACCGCGGGTTCGATCCCCCTCTGGGTCAACAGTTCACAAACCTCCCTCCTCCTGCTGCAAAAAGGGGAGGGTGCACACCCACACACACACACACACACACACACACACACACTGAAGTGTCACAGCAGCCTGTTTTGTCTTCAGGTCCAGATCAGATTCTACTGGTGTCGTTTCAGCAGCTTTTTCCGCGGACCCATCAGCAGCTGTATGGTAATTCCTGTTAATCCAGGAAAAGGCTCAGGTGGCTGCAGGAGGGCGGACACGTCAGTGTTGGAATGAGGCTCTGCAGCGACACTTTGGTGCCGCTCCGGCTGTGAGAGGAGCTGAGAGGGAGAAGGCATGCTTCTACTCTGAGTTGCTGCTGTTTGGAGACTCTTTGTTCTATTTTTTGCACTTTTCAATGTTGTTGGAACATACGAAACGTTTGAGAATGAAGATCTTTTGCCAGTGGGATGACACCTTGGTGGGTCGATTTGCATTTAGCTTTTTGTCACTTTAGTGCATTTCTTTCTGGTGATGTTCAGTAATATGCTTCATGTTCTTTCATGACTTTAGATGTTTAGTCTGACTGTTGCTTAAAACTCAGTGATATATGCATAGATGTTAAAATAAGATGCACACTGGTGTGTAGAATAATGCAATTATGATAAAACTGATCACTTTAAATCACTGATTTTGTAGGTTTCTCTACTATAAGACTATTAACTTCATATTAGTTTAAAAATAACTGATTATACTGTCATTTTCTTCATTGTCACAGTTATTGATATTGAATTATTTACAGTTTTTCTCCTTTTTAAGATTTATTTTAATAATAGAGATGGCGACTGACTTAAATTTCCTGTTTTTTTAATCCAGACACCACGTCATTAAGTCTTTAACAGGCTCAGTGTGCAGGGATTCATTGGAAAATAGAGATATTAATATAAAGGATTGCTGCTAACTTGTAGGTTTCTTTAATATAATACTATTAACTTCATATTTGTTGCATAATAACTGGTTATATTGTCTTTATCTTCGAAAATAGGTGTATCACAGTTTTAAATTGATGATTAATATAGTGATTGTCTCAAATTATTATGTTTATTTAATACCAGAAAAGGCTTTAACACCATATTATTGTGTCTTTAACAAGCTCAATGTGCAGGAATTAATATATTTGAAATAGTAATATGTGGATATTAAAATACAGATTTTGTAGGTTTCTGTAATATAAGACCTTTAGCTTCATATTAGCTTTTTTCTTTATAAATAGATTATAAAAAGATGTTTTTAGCACATGTTTGTTTCCCTTTGAGGATGTTTTTTAAATGAATTATTAATATAATGGTTGTCTAAAATTTTCATTTTTATTTAATGCCAGACAAAGCAGAATTCAACCTTTTTATTCATATGTTTGAAATCGTGACATGTGGAGAGTTGTTCTATTATTCAAACATGCAGTGGTTGTGCTACACACACACACACACACACACACACACACACACACACACACACAGTTATGAAACAGTGGAGTTTTTTTCTTTTATAAATGGGTCGTATAGTCTCTTTGCTCCCTTTGTTTCAGCGACTGCTGCGTCTCTGTGTTAACTCTGGAACCTGAAGTGTCTCCGGTGGGAAGACTGAGTCCAGTGTTTTCTCAGAGCTTCATGCATGCAGCGTTGAAATTCAATTTAGGATAAGTTAATGTCCTGTGCCTTCCTGCAAATCACATTACTTGTCCAGCATTAAATGCTGTTAATTGAGCTCCTCAAAAAGGACAAATTGTCATATTTTCTCATCCCAGACGTTGCTTAAATCACGCTTTTATCTGAATCCACCTCAGTGTTAAAGCTCCTGGAGTCCTGCTGTAAGTCAATGGAAGGTCAGAGGATGATATCCCATGAATCCAGGCGTTTATATAATGATTTGCGTCACACGCACATCTGTGGAGTTATGAAATGTCTCGCTGGGCCACGCGAGGAATAATATCGCATGCAACCCCCGACGCATACACCAACTGAACATGTGACCGTTTCCACATGACCGCACATCCACTGGCTGCATGGAGAGTGTGTGAAGTACAGTAGGAGGCACATCGAATGGTGTTTCAGGAACATCGTGCGCACGTCCTCTGTGTTTTGTTTCCTGTTTGACGGGTGAAAGGTCAAAGCGGCGTCCTCTGCTGCTCTGTTAACCGTCTGTTTTCTCTTTTCGTCTTTCAGGATTTCTCCTATGACGACACCAAGGTGGAGTTTAATGTGGACGCTCCTAACGGCGTGGTGATGGAGGGCTACCTGTTCAAGAGGGCCAGCAACGCCTTCAAGACCTGGAACAGGTGAGAAAAATGGCATAAAAAACATATCTGCATGCAGCACACACTGGAAATTGATGTTAAAACACAGTATGTGGGTTATTGTGAGCATAGATTTATTATAGAGCTGCAGCTATCAATGATTTTTGCATAGGCAGAAGTTGACTACTTATAAAAGACTATCCTATATTATGAACCTTTTTAACTTTTATAGCCACCAACCTCCAGAAAAGCAAAGAAATAACAAAATTGCAAACAAAACCAACCCAAAAATAAATTATCTGCAATGCAAAGTGTAATGATTAATAAGATAAGAGTTCAAAGGTCAATTATTTGTCCATAAAATCCTACAAATCCCACTGAGGATCATTCCAGAACATGATGAATATATTCTGTAAGATGTTTAAAAATCACACAAACAGCTCAAATCTAAATTAAATATCTAAATAGTCACTACTACTGATATTATATTAAACTATTGTCTTATTGTATTGATGATGTGGATATTTATGATATATATTGATGCTGGAACAGTAACATTGTGTTTTACTACAGATAATGCTGTTAAGGATTTTAAAAGGTTGATTTATTAAGTAAATCAGAGTGGGCCCAGTACGGATCCTTGTGGGACACCAATGATGCTATTATATTAAACTATTTAATTTTGAATTGAATTAAATTCAAGTTAAATTTTTTATTTGGTGAAAATTTGATCAAAAATCGACGAGCAAACAGGATATCCTGGTCATGTGACCTCATAAATTGTATGTCCTTCAAAATAAAAGCCCCCTTTACACGCCTAACTGTAAAAACATAGATTTTATATCACAGCTTTTTTAGAAAAATTAAGATAAAAATAATTGTTGCCATATGACAAACACAAACAGCTCAAATCTAAATTAAATATCTAAATAGTCTCTACTACTGATATTATAATAAACTATTGTCTTATTGTATTGATGATGTGGATATTGATGATATATATTGATGCTGTAACAGTAACATTGTGTTTTATTACAGATAAAACACTTTATTTAATGTTGGAGCTGAGGTTTAATACTGGGATTTAGGAATAAAACTCAATACTACCAACAGCGGTTTATGGATTTTAATGTATTAACTAAATCAGAGTGGACCCAGTACGGATCCTTGTGGGACACCTGTAATGATAATATATTAAACTACTTTCTTATCGTATTGATGATGTGGATATTGATGATATATATTGATGCTGGAACAGTAACATTGTGTTTTACTACAGATAAAATACTTTATTTAGTGTTGGAGCTCAATTCTGCCCCTGAATCAGGGTTTTTTGGGGGATTTTAACAGGTTAAAAGTGGCTAAATGAGACTACAGAGGTATAAAAATCATCACATCAAATCAAATTACAAGATGGAGGCTTAGTAGTGGTGACGTTAAAGTCGTTTAATGTCATAAAAGCTTCAAAAGTCACAAACACAGTGTTCCATTTGGATCTCATCTTGCTGAATAAAAACTCTTTTCTGCAATAATCCAAAATCCCAGAGGATCCAGGAAATAGCCTGATCCCTGCAGCTCTCTATTGACTCCACATTGACACGGCAGGTTAGAGTGGTTTTCAAGATGTGAAGCACGATATCCTGCTTCCAGGAGCAAAAACACATCCCACTCAGCCCTGCTTTTACCTGCCCTCGGTCACTAGTGTCCACAGCGGTTCACTGACCCTTAAACAGAGCAATGATAACCATCTAAACCATGTTTTATTCATGTCTTCTTCTCCCTCCAGGCGGTGGTTCTCCATACAGAACAGTCAGCTGGTCTATCAGAAGAAGCTCAAGGTAAATCCATGCAGCTCAGAGCTATCAGCTCTCCCTGGGATAAAGTGGGTTCTGGGAGGTTAAGTGCATCTTTAATGGGGGTTTTGAGTGGGATCCATCACCACTTATTCTATCTGGAGCCTGAGGTGCTTTTCAGGTCACTTTCAATTCTCTTCCTTGACATCCATGTGTGTGTGAATATCTAATGTTCAGCTACTTTGAGGCTTGATGTATTATCAGACCTGGATATGGTGCAGATTTGTCCTAGTGGCCACTAGTGGTACTGCAGCAAAAAAATCCCATGTGACCCAAAAAGCATTTTAGTAAAATAAAAACCTATAACCCTGTTAACTACTAATCTCTGTATTCTAGATTTTTAGGTCATCGAGTTTTTATCTGTCAAAAACCTTTCAAACAGTCAGAAAAGCTCAGGATTCTATAGCTATCCCAGAAGTCAATAGGAGGTCAATAACTGCAGTAGAAGAAGAACTTTTCCACTTTTTTCCCCCAAACTTTATTGAACAATACAGTGATTACAAATTTATTGTAATTGTCTGATGTATTGAACATAACTGATCTTGCTGAAAACTCTATGGGTCGAACAATGAGGAAGTAAACCTGGACAGGTGAGAAAAATTCCATTTAAACGAACGGCGGCCATTTTTTTAGTCCAGTATCCAGTTCTTATAATGCATCCATGCTTCTAACAGCCAGTTTATGCTGTAGATACGGACTGAGGAGGTGTTTATTTCTGCAGGACTCTCTGACCGTGGTGGTTGAAGACCTCCGGCTGTGCTCCGTTAAACCCTGTGAAGACATCGAGAGGAGGTTCTGCTTCGAGGTCGTCTCCCCGTCCAAGTACGAACACTCTTATCACTAATTCTGCCATGATAACGTCTCAGAGTGCATTTACATGCACAGTTTAATCAGGCTATGCCCAAAAAATTGGTTTTGGTGTCTAATCAGACTTCTGACGGGAACGTGTCCTCCTCCTCAACACTAGGGGGCGATATGTGTTATTTATAATCAAAGTGATTAAAACTCTTTAATATATTTATGTAATAAATGTATGTAATAGGTATTCTTATATTTCTTTCTTAAAAAACAGGTGCAATACAACTCCAGCATTAAAAAAACAAACAACTCAAGCATCTTCAAACAACAATATGCATAATCGCATGGCTTTTTTCATTTCATATGTAATATACGCCTTAATTAACATATTTACATGCACTTGACCAGTTATAATCAGATTAAGGCAATAATTATTATTTATTCCATGTGTCATTTAAACATACAGATTTTTAATTGTGCTTTAATATTAATTTAGCTATGTCATTCAAGTACAAAAGGCAGGTTTTATAATAAATTATTGTAATAAAAATGGGTATAATAAATGGGTATATCATGGGACACCATTCAAAAGTGCAGTGTGTACAATTTACTGGAATTAAACAGAACCGATTTTACAAAAAAAATAGAATATAATATTCAAAAGGATGTTTTAATTGGAATATAATTTAATGAAAATTAGGATTTTTGTGTTTTTATTACCTTACATTGAGCCGTTTTTTTATCTACACAGCAAACAAAGTTCCAAAAAGTTGTTTTTTGTAGTATTTATCACAGTGACTGTAGGTTCTTGTTCACATTTGGGATATATTTGGGTTGTAATTTGCAACATCACCACTAGAAGCTGCCAGAAAACTAACCTTTACCATTAAGAACATCGAAAATATGACGAAATAGAACTGGAATGTATGAGAAAACTTCCCGTCAGACTATATTAATCAATGCAGATATAAGGAAATACACTGATTGGTCTGTTTCTTCAGGAGCTGCATGCTTCAGGCTGAGTCTGAGAAGCTGAGACAAGCCTGGATCCAGGCGGTTCAAGCCAGCATCGCCTCGGCCTACAGAGAGAGTCCAGACACCTACTATATAGAGGTGAGTCACAGCTGGGGATCACACACACACACACACACACACACACACACACACACACACACACACACACACACACACACACACTGTTGGGAAGTACTGGAGGCTACAGAAACACTATCATGAGATTTCTACATTTTTGCAGCATTTATTTGACAGATATTGTTATTTTGTGGTTTTACATTTACGCCCCAGGTCTATTTTTCAGTTTTCATGGTCAAAATGACAATAATTCTGAAATATCTCTACGACCACAAATGTTCTGTACATGTACTGGTATTGAAATAAATCATAGTAGGTGACTACAGAAGAGTCAGAATCTATTTATGTTGCTGTCACAGAGAAAATACAGTTCGAATATAGAAAAACACAAATCTAAAATTGTGTTTTATTACAGATAAAAATGCAAAATCCAATGATGAATAATATAATAGGTCAAATATCATAGAAATATTGATGCTGTAACAGTAACATTGTGTTTTACTACAGATAAAAATACTTTATTTAGTGTTGGAGCTGAGGTTTTCTCATGCAACGCTGCAAAAAACTATTTAATAAACTATTTTAACCTGTTATAGATATAAGATATGCTGCATTGTTATAGATTAAAGAATCTGGTTTATAAAGCTGTTAAATCAACTCTACTTTGACCCTCATCAACATTTTGGGAAATACACAAGAAATACACAGAACTTTAATGTGTAACTGAGCCCTTACTGGACACTATTAAGAAACAATACAGAAATATGGATTTGCACGTCCATGTGTGGTTTTTACGACCCTGACAGATGTGTTCTCTGTGTATTTTGCGTTCAGCATCTGGACAGAACGGCCTCCCCGTCCACCAGCAGCATCGACTCGGCCAGCGAGCCGAGGGAACGCAGCGGCCGAGGCGAGACCATCCTGCAGCGGATCCAGTGTCTGCCGGGGAACCAGCAGTGCTGCGACTGCGGCCAGGCCGACCCCCGCTGGGCCTCCATCAACCTGGGAATCCTGCTGTGCATCGAGTGCTCCGGCATCCACAGGTGGAGCTCACAACGAACCCAATCATAGATACAGAGATACGTTTACTGCACATTTCAGACTGGATTTAGATTCAAAGTGTAGAAACAAGTTTCTCTGTACAATGAAATTCTTACTTGGTAATAAGTTATTAAAGTTAGAATAAAATAACACAAGATATTTACAAGTAATGCAGTATGATACAGTCACAGCTGTGATTATTTACAGTCTGGTGGTAAATCCTTTATTTTCTTTAAATAAAAATGAGCTATTATAGTAAAATAATTTATTCTCTTCTTTTAAGAAGTCATAAATAGTTGAGTTTTATTGGAAAGAGGATGAAATAATCTAAATAGACATGCAGACAAACAGCATTTTAAAGGCTTTAAGGACTCAGTAACTTATATTTTGCTGTACAAAACCTAATATATTCATCATATGAAGTTGTTGAATAAGCTCCACATAGATATTTTTATGCATAAGTGACAATATATATGTATATTACAGCAAAAACAAGAGAAAATATCTTGTTTTTGGTGCAGTTAGTTCAATATTGACAAATTTGACAAACTATAAACTTGTCATTGTGTCCCAATACAGCTGTAAATAAAGTTATGAATTTTATATCCCATTATAAATCACCTTTGCATCCAAAATACGTCTCATATTGCACATTTAGTTGTTATTTCCTTTAAAAACCTTCCTTTAAAATGTTACTTTTGTGCATAATTTGCTGTTAAATCTAAATATTTTTAGACATTTTTTATCTTTGACCTTAATAATGTACAGTTACACACTAACTGTGTTATTGGGTTGGCAAGATGAGAAAGTCAAAACCTTCTTAAAATAAACTTTTTAAACATTGAGTACAATTATTTTATTGTGTTGGCAGATAATTTAGCTTATTTCCAGTTTTCTTTTGGTTTTAAGAAAACATGACTAACATTTTCTTTAAAAAAAAAAGATTAAATTAACTAAAATCAAGAAAAAAATAAGATTATTGTTAGGATTTCAGCTTTTGCAGTGCATTAAAACACTATGAAATGGGCTCAGTTTGCATAATAGGTACTTTTACTTGCAATGTATTGCATATAAAGTTTGGTTACTTACTTACTTATTAAAGGATAAAATCTGATATCTGATCTGAGTTTCGCTCCAGTTTGTACTTTGATTCCACTCCAAATCTAATAATAGCCGTCACGTTTTTGAAAATCTTCAGCCTTATTCTTTAAGTAAATCCTTGCAGCACGTTGCTCGTTGCATCAAGAGATTTTTACATGAAGGGAGAGAAGTGAACAAAGCAGGCGAATAGTTTAATTAATTTTCCGTATGATGTAATGAAAGAATCATGCAATCATGCAGATCAGTGCACAGAGCTCACGTTTTGTTCTGTTACATCATCACTGAGGCTCGTCTCCCGGTGGGAAAAGAACCTCCTCCGGTGTTTATTTTATTTATTTCATTTTTTTTTGAAGTTGCAGTCATCTCTCGCTTATGTAATCTCCAACGCTGGTTTTGCCACCTGTTGAATATTCATGTTCCCCTTTGAGCTTCTCATGGTGAGATCAGACGTGGCCTCTCCAAAGGACACGGTATCATTTCTTTTTTTTTTTTTACCATCAATGCATCACGGTTGCCTGGATACCGACAGCTTCATCGCTGGAACTCTGTGATTTGCATGACATTAGCGAGCGGCTTCTCTCATTTCTCTGCTGTTGAGATTCAAGCCGCGGTGTTGGATTCATTTGTCAAACGTCCTCTTGTCCGAACAGAAGAATATAAACTACTTTTGTTTCCTCCCACTGTTTTTTTTTTTTAGAACATTAACAAAAGCGTTTGTTTAAACTTTAAAACATGTTCTGTTGCAGGAGTCTGGGAGTTCATTGTTCGAAGGTCCGTTCCCTCACGCTGGACTCGTGGGAACCAGAATTATTAAAGGTACAGTTAGTCTCAATGTTATCCTGAAAAAACACTCATCAGTTATTATTTAGACAAGCCGGGAGTGATATCAATCTCCTTATCTGGCTCCTGGCAAGAAAGTGAATGAGAAAACTCACCAAACTGCCAAACTAACCCATGTGAACATCATTAATATCAGTAGTTTTGATTTAGTGTAAAATTACCTAAAGTCCATAGGAATAAATTCATCCAAAGAGTCAAATCAGATCCCCTTTTTTTTCAAAATGGCCGCCAACAACGTATACAAAAGTCCAGATAATCATACAGATAAAATTATACATCACTAAATGCCAACATGTACATATTTTGCATAGCAAGCAGGATTTTGACCTCCTGAATTTTGCATTTCATGCATTTCAGTCAAGTTGAAGTTGATTCTGCACGTAAGCAGAGTGTTTAACGCTTAATTTCCTCACTTTGCACCACAGTTTGGTTTATTCATTGAGCTGAAAAAGGTCAATTAATACATTGACTTAGCTGTACATGTTGTATGCTAAATGCTAAATGCTAATTGGACCTGGGGTCTATTGAAACATAAGGAGACAACGTTTTGTCCTATTTCTTCCTGTGGTGAAGTTGGCTCGTTACTGAACTGGTTTAATCTGAGTTTTTAATCCGAGACCAAGGCAACTATCATCATACTCTGATATACCATAATATTACCTCGCTATTTTGCATTTTACCAGAAAACAGCGTCTCCACATCCCAATCTATCATGATTGGAATATGTCTTCATAAAATTCATTCAGTATTAGCAGCCTTTGGTCTGTCTTTGCATCCAAAAGTTATTTCCTTTAAAAATCCTTTAAAATGTTGATTTTTTAAAATTAAAATGTGTGTAATCTTGTTAGCGATAAAGCAAATGAATTTTTAGACTCAATATCAGTTTATTTGTATTCTTTGACCTTAATAATGTTAGTTACACACCTACTTTGTTGCTGTTTGTTGTGTCGTTTGCAGGTTTTTTAAAAAAAAAAACAGGTATATCTGCAAAATAAAGACTGATTTAACTTGTCAATATCTATGGTCCTAAGCTGCTTTCACACCAAAGCAGATATTTATATGAACTCGCAGTAAAACATCTCTTAACTTTTCTACTATCATGTCTCTTTGTTGTGTAGTTAATGTGTGAGCTTGGAAACAGCGTCATCAACCACATCTATGAAGGATCCTACCAGGAACAAGGTCTGAAGAAGCCGTTACCGACCAGTTCCAGGTGGGAATTCATCAGATATGTATTTAAACAACTAAATATGTGCTTTTTGACGCTGAAATGGTGTGATATGTGCTGCAGGCAGGAAAAAGAGACGTGGATCAAGGCGAAGTACGTGGAGAAGAAGTTCCTGAAGAAACTGGGCTCCACTGAGATCCTCATCAACGGAGAGAGGAAGGCTGAGAGGAGGTGGAGCGTCAAGAAATGTCGGAGACACAACAGCAGCACAACGGTGCCAAAAACTAGAAGAAGATACCGACAGGAACCAGGAAACATCTCACCTTCTACTCTATCTGCTGGTAGGTGGAGCGAGGGAGGGAGGGAGGGAGGGATGGATACTATGGGTAGATACAATGGGTGGATGGATGGATGGATACTATGGGTGGATGGATGGATGGATGGATACTATGGGTGGGTGGATGGATGGATACTATGGGTGGATGGATGGATGGATGGATGGATGGATGGATACTATGGGTGGATGGATGGATGGATGGATACTATGGGTGGGTGGATGGATGGATGGATGGATACTATGGGTAGATGGATGGATGGATAGATGGATGGATGGATACTATGGGTAGATACTATGGGTGGGTGGATGGATGGATGGATGGATGGATGGATACTATGGGTGGATGGATGGATGGATAGATACTATGGGTAGATGGATGGATGGATAGATGGATGGATGGATACTATGGGTAGATACTATGGGTGGGTGGATGGATGGATGGATGGATACTATGGGTAGATGGATGGATGGATAGATGGATGGATGGATGGATGGATGGATAGATACTATGGGTAGATGGATGGATGGATAGATGGATGGATGGATACTATGGGTAGATACTATGGGTGGGTGGATGGATGGATGGATGGATACTATGGGTAGATGGATGGATGGATAGATGGATGGATGGATGGATGGATGGATACTATGGGTAGATACTATGGGTGGGTGGATGGATGGATGGATGGATGGATGGATGGATGGATACTATGGGTGGGTGGATGGATGGATGGATGGATGGATACTATAAATAGATGGATGGATGGATGGATGGATACTATGGGTAGATACTATGGGTGGATGGGTGGATGGATACTATGGGTAGATACGATGGATGGATGGATGGATGGATGGATGGATGGATGGATGGATACTATGGGTAGATGGATGGATAGATGGATGGATACTATGGGTAGATGGATGGATGGATGGATGGATGGATACTATGGGTAGATGGATGGATGGATGGATGGATACTATGGGTAGATGGATGGATAGATGGATGGATACTATGGGTAGATGGATGGATGGATGGATGGATGGATGGATACTATGGGTAGATGGATGGATGGATGGATACTATGGGTAGATGGATGGATGGATGGATGGATGGATACTATGGGTAGATGGATGGAGGGATGGATGCATGGATGCATACTATAAATAGATAGATGGATGGATGGATACTATGGATGGATGGATGGGTTATTGGTTGGATGGATGTATAGATACTGATAGATAGATGGATGGATAGAAGAAATGGAGGAATATATAGATGGATGGATGGATGGATGGATACTATAGATAAATAAGGGGGTGGATAGATAGATAGATAGATAGATAGATAGATAGATAGATAGATAGATAGATAGATAGATAGATAGATAGATAGATGGGTCATTAGTTGGATGGATGTATAGATACTGTAGATATATAGATAGATGGATAGATGGATAAGATGGATAAAGATGGATGGATAAAGAAATGGAAGGATAAATAATAGGAGCAGTGGATAAATGGAGGGGTAGATAGATGGATGGGTCATTGGTTGGATGGATGTATAGATTAGATAGATTAAATAGATAGAAAGAACATAGCTTTTTGGGGTTGTTTTAAGTTAAATTTCCTTTTTTATATAAATGCAGTTTCCCTGAATTCTAACTCTTGTTTTTGTCCTTCCAGCTGCTGCTAAATTCAGACGAGACTCCCTGTTTTGTCCTGATGAGCTGGACTCTCTGTTCTCCTACTTTGATACAGGATCTGGACCTAGAAGTAAGCAGCTCACTAATTAACCTGTTAATGAGTTTTATGTATATATCACAGTATTAAACCTCAGCTCCAACACGAAATAAAGTATTTTATCTGTAGTAAAACACAATGTTATTGTTACAGCATCAATATCAATATCCACATCATCAATACAATAAGAATAGTTTAATATAATATCAGTAGTAGGGCTGCAACTGTTTCATTTATTTCTAACTGTAAAATGCATTTACAGTAGATGTGAATCACATGAAATACTTCAGTAAAACCTCATTAACCAGCTATAAAGTGCATCTGCAGGAGGTTAATTTAGTGGTTAACACTGTTGAAGAAGTGTTTTACTATATCCAGGATAAAGGCAGGCAGCATTGAGATAAAATGCTTGAATCAGACATCGGTGCCTGTTGTTTCTTCCTGTTTGAGTCTCCTGCTTTGAGTCAGCAGTGAGTAACGTGTCCATGTTGTGGCGTGTGCCGGTCCTGCAGGCCTCAGCAGTGACAGCGGGTTGGGAGGCAGCACAGACGGCAGCACAGACATCCTGGTGTTTGGCTCCGTGGTGGACAGCGTCACGGAGGAGGGTGAGTTCACACGGCCCCGGGCTGTTGTATGTTCGCTCTGGGAAATCAATGAATTAAAGATCGAGGCTGCTGATAAGTTATATTTATCCTGTTGTCGATAAATCCCATGAGAGACCTAAAAGTCAGTGTTGTGTGTGTGTCCAAACCCTGATAAACGTCCTGTCCCTGTGTCCACATGCTGTTAAAACATATTAATTACCCCCAAAGAACATGGTCCAAATGTGTATTAATCCGCCACAGAAAGTAGTTCCAAACAAAACACTGCAGTACCCAGGTCATATATTATATATATCATATATTATACTCAATAATATTATATTAATATGTACTACTTATTATACTATATGATTATATTATGTTGTATTGTTTTTTGTTAAAGGCCAGAATATGTGTGTTTGTGTGTATATATGTGTATATATATATATATATATATATATATATATATATATATGCTTCAGTAGGTTAAGTTATTATTAAAGTAATATAATATAATGTAATAATATATATATTATAATATATTATGTTAATATGTACTACTTATTATGCTATATTATTATATTATGTTCTATTGTTTTGTATATATATATATATATATATGCTTAAGTTATTATTAAAGTATAACTTGAAACATGAAAATTTACATGAAATTTACACTAAATTATCTTTATCTTTATATCCCATAACTAATAATGAATAAAATAAAATAGTATACTATTATAATATATTATAATAGAATATCATATATATTATATAATATAATATGTTATTATTAAAGTATAACTTGAAACATGAAAATTACACTAAATTATCTTTATCTTTATATCCTATAACTAATAATAAATAAACTAAAATAAATAGTATACTATTATATATATATTAAGTTATTATTAAAGTATAACTTGAAACATGAAATTTACACAAAATGACTATAAAACATCATAGTCTAAAGTTTATTACTCACCAGAATCATGTTTAAAGCTTCTCTTTGATTCTTGAAGCAGCCGCTATGATGAAAGCTGTTAAAATGTCATTTTATCCTGATTTAAATAAAATATCCATTTTCCTATAGGACATAAAGAGTCTGATCATTTCAACTGAGGATTGAAGTGATTTCACCAGACGTAGCAGCAAAACTCATTCGTATATACTATAGTAGAGTATAAATACTCGTTGTCCTTCCTCCATCCACAGAGTGTGAGGTATCGGAGGACTCCAGTGGTGAGGTGGAGCTGGAGGCCGAGCCGGAGACGCCGGAGACGTCCGACCCGGAGGACATGAGGGTCCTTCATCCCGGAGCTCTGCTCTACAAAGCCTCCAAAGCTCGAAACCTGCCCGTCATGGCCGAGGCTTTAGCACACGGAGCGGATGTTAACTTGGTCAACGAGGAGGATGAAGGAAAGACGCCGCTCATACAGGCCGTCATCGGGGTGAGTCGGTCCACTGAGAACAGCAGGAAACACATGTTCATTATGAATATCAGAACAAAAAGACATGAAATGGAGCGACAAGCGGATTTATAAGTCATGAAAACGTGCAAAAACAGGTGAAAATGTCTTGTTTTTGTTTAGAATTACTCCAATATTGAGTAGAATTAATTCCACTGGCAGATAATTTATCTTATTTCAATGTTTTTTTCTTGATTTTACTCAATTTAATCTTTTTTTTTAAGAAAATGTTAACCAAATTGACCTAAAACTTGAAATAAGCTAAATTATCTGCCAGTGGAATAAGATAATTATACTAAAAACTGGACTAATTGCACCAAAAACAAGATATTTCACTTAATACGATTCCAGTTTTTGCAGTGTGAAGTATTTTCAGATGTTTTTACATCCTTTTTTGTGGCCCAGTGTGAGAATATATGCTTATTTTGTTATAACTATAACAGAGATAATGTCAAATATGCCCGAAAAACTTGGTACCAGAGAGTTTAACTCTTAAAAAGGTTTAAAAAATGAACTAGTATTATATTCTAAGTGGATTAAATATTTAAAATGTATTATTCTTTGGGGGTTTCTAGACCATTTGACATTTCAGTGTGATTTTTAAAAAAAGAAAATGGTACAAGTGGACTTTTAAAATGACAAGAAACTAAAATATACATCATTTTATCCATATAATAATATATTTATTTCTCATCTTGCCAACTGTTGGTGGTTTTGAATTTCAACTCAATATAGTTTCTCAATCGAGAAGATTATTATATCATTATTATAAAATCAAATGTTTTCACTCCTTTTCAAGGAAAACGCCAGTGAAACACTGATAATGTGAATAAACTCAGTTCAGTCATAGTCTAGTTTGATAAAGCATGAACATCCGTTATAAATCCTGATTTCCTGTATTTCCTGTCATGAACTCCAGTGATATTTGTGGCCTTTCCTCCAGGGTTCATTGATAGCCTGTGAGTTCCTGCTGCAGAACGCTGCTGACGTCAATCAAAGGGATGCGAGGGGGCGGGGCCCGCTGCATCACGCCACCTACCTGGGACACACAGGGTGAGGCAGGAAGCTGCATCTCTACAATATAATATAATATATAATATAATATAATATAATAACTTCTCACCTCAGGGATTCTGGATCAATGAAACCTGAAACAATTAAAGAATCTGCATCTATTGATGTTTTAAGTTGCTGAGATAGACTCTGAGATAGATATCAAAATGGATTATAATTAATTGTAGACCCATTATAATAGATAATAGATAACAAGTGATTTACTATGTGTTAACATTTCAATAACACTCCATTTACAGTGTAAATGTAAAAAATCTTCCTTTATCCTACTTCCAATTTAAAACCACACTGCAAAAACTGAAACAGGTGAAAATATCTTGTTTTTGGTAGAATTAATCCAATATTGAGTATTTATTTTTAGAATTTAACTAATTTCAAGGTTTTTTTTCTTGATTTTAATTTAGTTTGAAGAAATTGTTAGGGTTGTTTTCTTAAAGTAAGACCAAATAGAACCAAAATCAGGAAATAAACTTGAAATAAGCTAAAATTGATGCCAGTGGAATAAAAAACATTGAATCAATGTGATATATATTTTATAATAAGACAAAATCTACGGCATATTAGACTAATTGTACCAAAACCAATATATCTTCACCTGTTAAGATTTTAGCTTTTCAGTGCTAAATTGTAGTTTTAGTGGAAGTCAATGGACATGATGCATTGTAGACTTATTAGAATAGTTAATGGTTAAATTGAAAAAACAACCCTGCAAAATATAAGGCTATTAGCATGAGGCTATTAGCATGAGGCTATTAGCATGAGGTTGTTTTCTTAAAGCAAGAATAAATTGACCCAAATCAAGAAAGAAACTTGAAATAAGCTAAAATTTCTGCCAGTGGAATAAAAAAAAAATCTAATCAATATTTGACTAATTGTACCAAAAACAAA
>CM060480.1:3304323-3456823 GCA_030544235.1 Lepturacanthus savala | reverse complement strand
ACTACTATTAACACTTTAACTGCTTGCTTCTAACATGAAATTCTGATCTTTCTTGTGTTTTTTCTGTCTCTGACTGTTACCTGTTAGAGTTTCTTTGAATATTGTAAGAGAACGTGAGTCTCTGACTGTTCAGTTCCTGTTACTAACACTTCCTGCTTCCTGTTTTTGTTTTTTTTTTGTCTGAAATCTCCTCCCAGTGTCTTCTACAATCAGAAATAAACAGAAGATGTGACTGAAAACTAACTTCTCTGCTCGGTCTCTTTGCTTCTTCTCTTCATTCTGCTTTTAGATGCTTTTTACTAACAGAAATAACAGATTTCACACTAATTATTGATCATATATTTCTGATTTTCACTGCATGACGTAACAGATTTATTGTGTTAGTTAGAATATGCACGAAATTAGAGACTGTGGAGTTTGATTAATGGGATAAAATCAAAAATATCATGTGGTTTAACTCTAACAAATTCATACTAGTTAGTTAAATAAGCTAAAAGAACATGCTATCAGCTAGTTTTATATTCTAGGTGGATTAAATATTTGAAATTTATCATTAAGTACAAATGGACTTAACTTTATTAGTGTAAATATGTATCATGTATTTGAACTAAAATGAGTTTGACTTACTAAATCTTACAAACTGGACCTTTAATTGAATAATTCATAAATATAATATATAAAGACATTTGGACGAACCTTCAAATGTGTCCAAACATTTGACTCCTACTGTGTAAAGTTTTCTATTATACTGTCAACATTTAACAGTTTGATTTCGTGTTCATATCTTATTTTTTTAAAGTAGCAGGGCAGTAAAAATACTAATTATTTGTGTTTATTCTGTATTTCTTACCCTTTACTGAGATTAAAACTCTATTTTTTCCAAGTAGAACTGAGTTACAGACAGTAAAATTACAACATAAAAAATAAATAATAAAAAATAAGTTGAAAAACTACGAAATTGCCCTTTAAACTGCCTTCATATCCACATCCAACCAGTGTTATAAACCATGTTTTCATAATTTCTGTACAGTATCAACCATATATACTATAAGGCTTATACTCAATGATCTCTCAGCCACACACACACACACACACACACACACACACACACACACACACACACACACACACACACACACACACAGGGAAAGCCAGGAATGTCCATTCCTCTTTTTAATTAGCCGAGTCTGGGAGCTCTCGTGAGACACAAAAGGAGTTCAGCTGCTTTTGTTATGTCCATAGATTCAGACGGTTGCCATGGACACAGGAAAAGTAAAGGCTCAGAATTTGGGAAAGTTGAAAGAAAGAAGACTTCACGGTGCCTCGGGCTGCTTTTACCAAGGCTTTCTCACCCTCTGATTACTGTTTTCCTCATTTCCTATAAGAGATTATAAAGCGATAATCACAGTTTTCCCTCCTTTTTTTGTTTTTGTGCACAAAAAGCATTAATTTTTGTATTTTTAGTCCCTTTTCTGACCTTTTTTGCATCTTTTTCCTGACAAATATCCAATATTACAAAGAAACTAAGAGTGAAAATTAAAAATAAATGAACAAAAATAAAACATAACTACCTGAAACAGTTGTTACAAAACTAAAATTATAGCGAAAATATGTGATTTCTTACCTATTCTAACCTTTTTGATTTTCTGGACCTTATATTTTATCAATTTATATAAATTATAAATCGATAAAAGCCAAAATCATTATAATAATTTTTATTTTGGTGCATTGGTAACACTGCATTTTATATATGGAATCAAATCAAAATCAAATTTTTTATTTTTTATAAATTTTAAGATTATTTTATTATTTTTATATTTTTAATATAATTTTGTAATATATATATATATATATATATATATATATATATATATATATATATATATATATATATATATATATATAATTTTTATTTTGTTTTTTTTTTGGTTTTTTACATTTTACATATGTAATCAAATCAAAGATTTTTCAGTTCATACAGTAAATATTTTGTTTAATTTTTTATTAATTTTAATATTATTTTTTTATTTTTATTAAAAAATACTATTACATTTTTAAAATAATTTTTAAAATAATTTAATATTAAGTTTGTAAAGAAAAACTCACACTGCTCATTTTTTGAACAGCCCCTAATATTATTTTTTATTCATTTTATATAAATTATAAATTGATATATATAATTTATTTTGTTTTTTTGTTTTTGTTACATTTTATATATGGAATCAAATCAAAATCGAAATTTTTCAGTTCATACAGTAAATATTTTGTTTAATTTTTTATTAATTTTAATATTATTTTATTTTTTTATTTTTAATATTATACTATAAGTATAATATATATAATATAATAATAATATAATATAAGTTTGTAAAGAAAAACTTACGCTGCTAATTTTTTGAACATCCTAATATTATTTTTTCTTCATTTTTATGTAAAACATAAAAATTATTATACATTTTGTTGGCTTTTTAAACACACTGCTATTATATTAAATAACTTTATATAAAGACATTTTTTAAAACACCTCCAAATATGTCCACATTTTTGACTAGTACTGTATATTATAACAGTTAATCTTATTTTCTTGTTATTTTACTGTAAAATCCTCATTTTTATCATCATTTTCCTGTTTTTTTCCTCCTCCACCAGGTGATGCCACGTATCTCGACATTTTCCGAGAATTTTCCCACATGGCATCACACAACCCGGAGAAGCTGAAGCGGAGGAGTGTCCACTTCCGACATTCCTTCAGGTAGCTGCCAGGCCTCTGGACAGGAAGTCATACTTGAAAAGTGCAGCCGTCGCTTTTTTTTTTGATCCTGAGCTTTTTTTTATTCTTTTTGAACCACTATCAGAGAAAAAGCTGATGTACAAGATAGAAAAAAGGTTGAATTTTACTGTGTATTCCAGTGGATTTAAAGTGGAAAGCATAATAATCATGAATTTCTGATGCTGTTTAGTTTAGGTTTAGCTGTGTTATATCTCCAATAATCTTGTGCTGTTCTCAGATCAAACTTTTATTTTGATAGGGTTTCATTCTGTGAGGATTTGCTGGTCCTTTCCTCCACATAAATGAAGCATTTTGTACAATGTTAGATGGATCTTTAAGTAAAATACCAAGCACTTGTTCTGTTTCTTTCATTGTTTTTGTGTATAAACTATGATTTGTTGCTGCCAGTTTCATAATTGAAGGAATTTCATCAATGCTTTACAGTATATTCTCATTTTTTTTGTTCTGTATGTGTAATGCATGCATTTACTCCCAATATATTTCATACTTAAACTTGAATTCTGCTATGTTTTTTTGGCTATCATATCATCATTAGTTATCGGCATCAATCCAACATCTTGAAATCACAGTGTTATCTTTATTTTGGTATGAAATGTTGACTATGCTGGTATAGTCTTATGGTGATAAATAATGTTGTTTTAAATGTACTTTGCAGTACCACTATGAAATGCAGTGCTTATACGTTGCTGTTTACATGCTGTAGAGGCAAAAAAAATGCTAATATATCGGAATGCACAGGATGAGAGATGTATTAAATAAACGTTGTCTGGTTTACATCAATGCAGCAGGAGTTTATTCAGTTTGCATCACACACACACACACATGAAGCCGAAACAACAGCGCCACCCTGTGTCTAAAGGTGGGAATAATATTTATTGTTGCACACTCCTTATTATACTGATTCTAAACTTCCTTGACCTGTTTAAATAAAAAAACATCAGCTCCAACATTAAATAAAGTATTTTTATCTGTAGTAAAACACAATGTTACTGTTACAGCATCAATATATATCATCAATATCCATTTTTATATCAGTAGTAGGGCTGCAACTAACCACTATTTAGATATTTAATTTAGATTTGAGCTGTTTGTGTGATTATTTAATTGGCTCCTTTATAGTTTTCCTTACAGAATATATTCTTCATGTTCTGGAATGATCCTCAGTGGGGTTTATATGATTTTATGGACAAATAATTGATCGTTGATATATTTTCTTATCAATCATTGAGCTTTGCATTGCAGATAATTTAGCTAATTTCAAGTTTTTTTTTCTGATTAGTTTTAAGTATTTTTATCTGTAGTAAAACACAATGTTAGATTATTATTATTTTCAATATTCTAGCTATATTTTTTGTCTGTAACCAGGTTTAACTGCAATAACATTTGTTATTGTAGAGATATTCCATATTTATTATCATTTATAACAGGAAAACTAAGAAAAATAAGCCTAATGTTTAAGTTATTAATAATAATATCACATTTAACTGCAGTTTCCCGTTTCTTAAATAAAAAAAATAAGCTTTCTCGCGGTGTTTAGATGACCTTTGACTCTCGTCTTCGTTGCCATGACGACGGCCCCGGCCGTTGACGTCTGTCACGTCTCGCCTTTTTTACGTCGTCGTCGGTAGAGGAAGTACGCTGGGATACGGGCTTGATGGAGCTCCGCGACGGGGAAAAGCGACGAGGACGCCTGACATGATTCGGAGGAACGTTTTCCCGCAACGTTTCAGCCGCAGAACGACGCGACGCGACGAGGAGGCCGCTATGAGCTTAGCTTAGCGCCTAGCACCGAGTCTCCCCCCCCCCTCCTCCTCCTCCTCCTCCCCGCTACATCCAGCCGGAGCTCCGGCAGCGAAGGGCGGCTACAGCAGCTCAGCCTGACCCGCTGCAGCAGCCTCACAGCCCGGGTACAGGAAGATGAGGAGGAGGAGGCCCTGAACGTCACAGCCGCTCATCTCATACAGGTAGTTAAAGATAAACCACTGCTGAGATTTAGGGCGATTTATGGCGTGTTTAGAAGCAGAGAAGGTAGAGGTAGATGGGTGCATGCACTCGAATACTTGAATATTTGAATAACACAACTTTATATGTATAGCACCTTCCGTGCAGAAATGCAACTCAAAGTGCTTTAAACCTCATACGATAAATATGTTAATGAAATAATTAAGATAAACAGAATGCATAAAAACATGGCATATAATAGAATAAGTGGAATAGACAGAAAATTCATACATGACATGTTTATAATAATATATAATATAATTATATATATAGTCTATAGTTCTTACTGCTGTTGCTAATGCAATTTCCACACTGTGGGACAAATAAAGGATTATCTTATCTTAACTGACATAAGATAAAAGAAGTTAACGGAATAATTAGGATGGATACAATGCATAAAAACATGACATATAATAGAATAATAAGTGGAATAAACAGAAAATGCATATATGACATGTTTATAATATAATATAATAAAACAGTGGTTACAAACAATGACCATAGAATCATTTAAATAGATTATTCTAGTAGTTAAATAATCTATCAACTTTATATGTGTAGGACCTTTCATGCACAAATGCAACTCAGCAGATATGAGATAAAACAAAATTACGATATACAGAATGCATTAAAACATTACATATAATAAGTGGAATAAAGAGAAAATGCATACATGGCATGCATGTAATATGTATATGTCGATTAATTTATCATTTATTGAAGCAATTAATCGATTAGTTGTTTTTTCCCAAAAGCTAAAATGTCTTTTTTTGTCCACAACCGAAAGATCATCAGTTTATTATAATAGAGACTAAAGAAACCAGAAAATAATCAGAAGAGAAGCTGGAACCAGAGAATTTGGACATTTTCTTCAAATCGATTATAAGAATAGTTGGCGATTCATGTATTCCCACAGTGCTTTGAGTTAAAGCTAAATCACTGCTGATATTTAGTGGGATTTATGACATGTTTAAAAGCAGAGAAGGTAATTAGAGGTAGATTTTAAATAACACAACTTTATATGTATAGAACCTTTTGTGCAGAAATGCAACTCAAAGTGGTTTAACAGCCATGAGATAAAACATGTTATAAACAGAAAATGCATACATGGCAGGCATGTAATATAATACAGTGGTTCTCAAATCTGTTTTATGTCAAGGACACTTAAAGTCTCAAAAACTAGACCATGTTCTCCATTTCTTTAGTTTTGTGCATTAAGACGTTTTAGAATAGAAAGTGTAGAAAAACCCAAGGAGGACTGAAACTGCCATAATTAAATACATATACCAGCAAATGTCCATATTACTTAATTTTCCATTTAATTAATTCATAGAATTAATGTATTTGTGTATTGTTTTCATATTTGTTCCCCCATCCATTTTCACCCCAATATATCAATACAGAAAATAAAATTGTTCATTTTTTTCATCACGTTTTGCATCATTTGTAAATGTGAAACACTTTTGTTGAGTGCAAGTTGTTATAAAATGCATCTTTGATTGCTTGATTGATTGATTTTACATGTCCCCTGCAGACATGGCGTCCCAGCTCCAGGTGTTCTCCTCCCCCTCGGTGTCCTCCAGTGCCTACTCCCGCTCCAAGAGGCTGAAAGTGGAGAATGCAGCCTGGGACGGGTCCAACCCGCTGGGGGACAGTGGCTACTACCAGCAGAGCCCGGCCCAGGGAGGAGCGGCGCCCTCCGCCTCCACCTCGGGCTTCAACCCGGTGTACGGGTCCGGCCCGGCGCCACCGCCGGCCGCCGGCTCCAGGGAGCAGACGGTGGTGCGGGCGGCGGACAGCACGGGCAGCCTCCGTGGACCCCCCTCGTCCTCCTCGTCGTCCTCGTCCTCCAGCCGCCGCGTGAAGGACGCCGAGTCGTCCTCGCAGCCGTGCGACCTCTACCACAAGCAGTACAGCCTGAAGAGGAAGAGCGAGGAGGTGGACAGCAGCGACAGCGTCCAGATCCTGGAGGAGCTGTCGGCGCCCGTGGTGTCGAACCGTGGCGCCGGCGGCGGAGGTGGGGGTGGTGGCGGCGGGACCACCACAGCTCAGTCCATAGCACATTCCACGTCCACCACCAAGAGCAGCAACTCCCACAGCGAGGGAGACTACCAGCTGGTCCAGCATGAGATCCTGTGCTCCATGTCCAACAGCTACGAGGTGCTGGAGTTCCTGGGACGCGGGACCTTCGGTCAGGTCGCCAAATGCTGGAAGCGCGGCACAAACGAGATTGTGGCGATCAAAATCCTGAAGAACCACCCTTCATACGCCCGGCAGGGTCAAATAGAAGTGAGTGTGTCGCGTTGAATAGAAAAAGAACAATAGGACAGAGGGAGATGCTGTAGATTCACAAATCACAGGCTAAGACGGTTTAGCTGCTACTTTATTCCTCATGCTAACAGAGGTCTTACTTCAAGACGTGGTCCCAGCCCCTCAGGAAATCCCAGCACTATCACCTAACAGAACAGAATCAGCTTAAAACAGTAACATGCCCAGGTTGTTACACTATACAGGAAAAAGTATGAAGCAAGAGATTTATCATAAATCTGTGTTTACTTGGCCTATCAACACAATGTAAAAACTGATATGTAGATTGAGATCTGCACTTTAAATATAAATTGTCACCTTTTTTCTTACAGTAACTATATTTGCATGTCTCTCCTTATCTCAATGCATGTCTGTGTCTTACCCAGTGTACAGTTTCTCTATTAAGACTATGGATCAGTCCAACACACCCTCATTTAAACATACAAAAATCTACTTAAGTCTACACACTCGTTTTTATAAAGCCATATTTAATGCATCTTCCTCCCTGTCCTGTAGGTGAGCATCCTCAGTCGCCTGAGCACAGAAAACGCCGACGAGTTCAACTTCGTCCGCTCGTACGAGTGTTTCCAGCACAAGAACCACACGTGCCTTGTGTTTGAGATGCTGGAGCAGAACCTCTATGACTTCCTGAAGCACAGCAAGTTCAGCCCCCTGCTGCTCAAGTGCATCCGGCCCATCCTGCAGCAGGTGGCCACGGCGCTGATGAAGCTGAAGAGCCTGGGCCTGATCCACGCCGACCTGAAGCCGGAGAACATCATGCTGGTGGACCCCCTGCGGCAGCCCTACCGGGTGAAGGTCATCGATTTCGGCTCGGCCAGCCACGTGTCCAAAGCCGTTTGCTCCACGTACCTGCAGTCACGCTACTACAGGTGAGGAGATGGTTTAATCCTGGTTCATTGTGTCTGAAATGTAAATAACCCCCTGCTCACTGTGTGATCACAGAGCTCCAGAGATCATCCTGGGTCTTCCTTTCTGCGAGGCCATCGACATGTGGTCTTTGGGATGTGTCATCGCCGAGCTGTTCCTGGGGTGGCCGCTTTATCCTGGAGCCTCAGAGTACGATCAGGTCAGCCAGACACACTTCAACCTGGTAAAATACAAAAAACCCTGATAGCAACTTTGAGTTTTATTCATAAATCCCAGTATTAAACCTCAGCTCCAACACTAAATAAAGTATTTTATCTGTAGTAAAACACAATGTTACTGTTACAGCATCAATATATATCATCAATATCCACATCATCAATACAATAAGACAATAGTTTAATATAATATCAGTAGTAGGGCTGCAACTAACCACTATTTAGATATTTCATATTTAATGTGATTATTTAATTGGCTCCTTTATAATCTCCCTTTTAAACATCTTACAGAATATATTCTTCATGTTCTGTATTGATCCTCAGTGGGATTTCTAGGATTTTATGGACAAATAATTGATCTTTGAACTCTAATCTTATTAATCATTACACTTTCAATTGCAGATAATTTAGCTTATTTCATTTTTTTCCTGATTTGGGTCAGGTTGATCTTGATTTAAGTTTTAAATAAAGTATTTATTCTGCAGTAAAACATAATTATATATATTTTGACTGATTCTGACTCGTCTGTAGTCACCTCAGATTTCTTTAGATACCAGTTTTAAGTCCAATAACATTTGTGGTTGTAGAGATATTCCAGATTTATCATCATTTATAGCAGGAAAACTGAAAAATAGACCTGGGGCTTAAGTGGTTAAAGTCACATTTATTTTCTGATTAATCAGAAATGGTCATAAAGAAGCATGTTTATACACACACATTGTTTTTAAAGGAAAAATTTGACATTTTTTGAAAATCTGCATATTTGTTTTCTTGCAAAACATTAGATGAGGAAATCAATACACTCTGAGGTTTGTTAAAATGAAGCTTCAGCAACCAGCTGATTAGCTTAGCTTAGCTTATTTTAGCATAAAGACTTGAAATAAGGGGAAATAAGGGTTGCTCTGACCAAGCAGAACCTCTAAAGCTCAGTAATTATCACGTTTTATCTTGTTTGCTTCAGAGCAGCAACTATTTTTCTAATCAGTTAATAGTTTTATTCATTTTTCATGCAAAAATGCCAAAGAGTTGATGGTTACAGCTTCACAAATGTGAATATATGTTGTCAATATTTCAAATTTTTGCCTGCAATTTCAACTGTGGCCTCTGAGAAACTGTTAATGATATTTTTTATTTCATACACTAAGATAGAATAATTGAGGAAAAATATCTACAAATAATTAATAATGCAACTAATCATTAGTTGCAGCCGTCTTTGCTGTTGCTGGAACACACACATACCGGCAAGTTCTGATTAAAATGCTTTTTTTTCTTGTATAAATTGAAAAATTGAGAGAAATGTGAAGTTTTGTGACTGTAAGTCTCAATATTTAAACCAGTTCTCCTCCTCCCATCAGCATAAACACAGACCAGAACAAGATTTACACATGTCAAACTATTATTAACCGACAGTTATTTGTATTGTTTGTGTTTTCTTGTCAGATCCGTTATATCTCCCAGACCCAGGGCCTTCCAGCAGAATATCTGCTGAGTGCAGGAACCAAGACCAGCCGCTTCTTCAACAGAGGCCCTGACTCCAGCTACCCGCTGTGGAGGCTGAAAGTCAGTGTCTCAGTCCACAGAGACGACACAAAACATATTCTACCATTAAAAACATCCAGGACAATGCACTGAGTCTTCTTTTTTTCTGCAGACGCCTGCAGAGCACGAGGCAGAGATGGGGATAAAGTCAAAGGAGGCAAGAAAATACATCTTCAACTGTCTGGATGATATGATGCAGGTGAGGACGGAACTGTTTGATTTACAATTAGCGTTCTGTTTGAATTTATTTGTGGAACCAGTTATTTTATATCCACCCTCTAGGGATTCAGGGTAGGGCCATGTATGTGTAGGCAAATCATTTCTGTATACCAGCCATATCACTTTTACTATTAAACGTGTTTTTCTATGTTCTAGAAAGTGATGCCTTGTCTTGTAGTGGATATTCAATATTTTTGAACCATTATTTCCAGCATCACAAACAGTCAATGGCAACACATCACACATATATGGGAATATTAAACACTTAAACCCCATACCTAATTTAATTTTCCTGCATTTTGCAGTTATTCAAAGTTAAAAAAAAATTGCCCATAATTTTGTTGCTTTTCTCATTCTATCGAACAGCATTAAGTTTAAAGATTAAGTGTGATTCAAAATAAGAATAAAACCTTATAAAACATTTAAGCCTGAGGCGTATTTTTCCTGCTATAAATGTGACATGTGAGGCGACTACAGAAGAGTCAGAATCAATTTATGCTGCTGTTATAGAGCAAATATAGTTAGAATATTGCACAAGAAAAAAATTAACATTGTGTTTTACTTAGACAAGAGTAAACTTAGCTAAACTATCAATGCAAAGTTCAATGATTAATAAGATAAGAGTTCAAAGATCGATTATTTGTCCATAAAATCATATAAATCACACTGAGGATCATTATAGAACATAAAGAATATATTCTATAAGGAAAATTATAAAGGAGCCAATTAAATAATCACACAAACAGCTCAAATCTAAATTAAATATCTAAATAGTGGTTAGTTGCAGCCCTACTACTGATATTATATTAAACTATTTTCTTATTGTATTGATGATGAATACTTTATTTAGTGTTGAAGCTGAGGTTTTCTCTTGTAATCTTTCATAATAAGGAGTTTGCTTAGAGTGCAGGTACAACTGCATCTTAATCTTATTTGGATTTGAAGCCGTTAAATCCTTTTGGACGTCATCCATTTGACAAACACTGCTGTTTCTGTTTCTCCTCAGGTGAACATGACGAACCTGGAGGGAACAGACATCCTGGCGGAGAAGGCCGACAGGCGTGAGTTCATCGACCTGCTGAAGAAGATGCTGACGCTGGACGCAGACAAGCGGATCACGCCCATGAAGACGCTGAACCACCCCTTCGTTACCATGACGCACCTGCTGCACTTCCCTCACAGCTCACAGTGAGCCAGCATCTCCACTGACGTCTTACTCCCCAATGGTTGCATTGATTGATTGATTGGTTGTGTGACCGTTTCTTCGCTCCTGTTATAGTGTGAAGTCCTGCTTCCAAAACATGGATATATGCAAGCGTCGCTGCAGCGCCTTTGACAACGGGAAGAATATGTTCGCCAACAACAACACCCCGAGCGCCGGCGCCAACCTCACAGTCACCTTCAGCAGCCAACTGAACCAGCACAACCAGGTGAGGTCTGGTACACAAACCTGCCTCAGGCTCCTTCCTGTTCTGCAAAACTCCCGTTGATCCAGTTTTCGCTTTGTTGCAGGTTATATCATGTGCTTCTGTACGGAGAGGGAGGTCTGCGGTTTTTAGATTAGGATGATGGAGACGTGCAGAGGCGTGCATTTCTGTTTTGAGTTATTAAATCCACGTAAGCCCCAGGGCTAGTTTTCAGTTTTCCTGCTATAAATGATAATAAATCTGGAATATCTCTACAACCACAAATGTTATTGAGCTTAAACCTGGAATCAAAAGAAATCAACATGTGAGGTGACTACAGAAGAGTCAGAATCAATTTAAGTTGCTGTTACAGAGCAAATAGAGTTAGAATATTGGAATATAACATTTTACTACGGATAAAAATACTTTAATTTAAAACAGCTAAATTAAGCTGAATTATCTGCAAAGCAAAGTTCAATGATTAATAAGATAAGAGTTAAACAATCAATTATTTGTCCATAATATCATAGAAATCACACTGAGGTTCATTACAGAACATTTTTCCTACTCTGTTTGCTGTAATTCATCATATTCACAAAGACTTAACTACTACAGGTGAGGTTATAGTGAAAATGTAAATATATGGACATAGTACACGTTAAATAACTGAAAATATTCACTAAAAATCAATTAATAGACTTTTTTATAATGCTGTTTGCTGTAGTTTATCATATTCACAATGACTTAACTAGTGAAGGTGAGGTTATAGTGAAAATGTAAATATATGGACATAGTACACGTTAAATACCTGAAAATATTCATTAAAAATCAATTAATAGACGTTTTATAAATGTGTTTCCTGTAGTACATCATATTCACAATGCCCTAACTACTACAGGTGAGGTTTTAGTGAAATAAAATATATTTATTACACATTTAATACAAATACTTTTGCTGGTAAGTGTATATAACAGGCCGAGAAATGGGTAGTGAGTAGTAATAGTTTTATATAAACGGTTGTAACGTTGGAGGAACCCTACATGCTATAACAGTAGGAGGATCTGACAGCATTTGTGGTCCCTGGACCTTCTCACTGTGCTTGACTCTTCACTTCAGCCATTAAATCCGGTCTTCTCCGGCCTCTTCCTGTCTTCCAGATGGCCTCTACAGGAGGCCAGTCCCTGTCCCTCAGCAGCAACGTGCCGCTGCTCAACTACCAGCCCGGCCTCTACCAGCAGGCCACCATCAACATCCCCGGCCTGGCCCAGCAGGGCGTGCCCCTCCAGTCCAGACCCACCCAGATCTGTGGCCAGACGGAACCCTTCCAGCAGACCCTCATCGTATGCCCACCCACCATCCAGGGTGAGGAGGCGTTTTCACACAAAAGAGATCTCTAAAACACTTGTATTTGTCCATTTTTAACACAATCAAAGGAAAAATAACACTCATATATTTTGTTTTTGAGCAGCTAAGTTCAGAATCCGCACATTTCTCATATCGTCGCCCTGTTAAAATAAGAGCATAAGTCATTTTATGACGAAAGTGAGTTTTTTCTCTTAAATCATCTCTTAATCATCTCTGAGTTGAAAGGATCAGACTCTTTATGTCCTATAGGATAAAGGACATTTTATTTGAATTTAATATAACAGCTTTAATAACAGCGGCTGCTTCAAGAATCAAGAAGAAGCTCTAAACATGATTTTAGAATCAATTTCACAAGTTATACTTTAACCCTAATTTAATATAAAGTGATGCACATGCACAATTCAATAAATATGCAGCCAAATATAAAGAAAGAACGAGCGTTCCAGGAGTTACATTCAATAAAAAACAGAAAGAATTTAACTCCAGGTGATGTAAGTTTAGAGTTTCACTATGGAATGAAAAGACAGTTTAAACCAGGTTTGACTAGAATGTTCAGAAATTGGCCTAAATTCACTTTATTATATGTTTGTCCACTGTTAAGATGATTCACTGTTAGGATATTCTCTGCATTTGATAAAGATTTTAAACACAGGCCATTGTTTTAATAGGGTGAGGATATGTTATATGTTGTATTAATAATCAATTAATAACCTGCCTCCATCTTCACCTTCCAGGTCTTCAGACGTCCAATAAACCCTCTGGTTACCCAGTGAGGATGGACAACTCAGTGCCCTTAGTGTCTCAGAACCAGTCGTCTCAGCCTCTCCACATCCAGCCCAGCATGCTGGCACAGGTGGGTGCAGTTAGATGGAGTGGTCGCCATCATTTAAAACATACGGGTTTAATTTGGTGCTGTCATTAATATCACACAACACTGGCTGAAAATGAAAAGCTGCTATCAGAACATTTAGCGTGCTAAAAATTTAAAAGATTTCAGTTATCAACCCACATCGCAGCCGTATCATTAATCAAACCCTGTCCTGTTTATTTTTTTAATGCAAGAATCACACTCTCCTCTCTAATAAAAATAAATCTCAGGATGATTGTGTTTGGTCTTATCACAACTTGATTACTCGAGATTAACTTTGGCCTAAGTCCACAAAGAAAAAACTAGTTAAAATATGTTTTCTCCATCCACAGAGAAAGAAAGTAGAAAAAACAAGGACAATATTTAAATGCCTTAAGCTGCTGTTGCAGTAAAGTGAAGTAAAGTATTTTCTTTTACCATCAACATAAGAAAATAATAATTTATGCCACAGTTTTGGCAATTAAACCACTGTTTCCTACCTGTTGACTCCAAAAAAGTAAATGAAAACACTAAATAATGATCAGTCACTTAAGCATTTAAGCATCAAGGTCTATTTTATAGTTTTCCTGCTATAAATGATAATAAATATGGAATATCTCTACCAACACAAAGGTTATTGCACTTAAACCTGGGATTAAAATAAATCTACAACATGTGAAGTGACTACAGAAGAGTTACAGAGCAAATATAGTTAGAATATTGTGAAAATATCTAAAATTGCGTTTTACTACAGATAAAAAATACTTTATTTAAAACCTAAGACAAGACCAATCAGGAAAAGAAAGGAAAAAACTACAGAAGAGTTCAGTTTATGTTGCTTTTACAGAATAAATATAGTTGGAATATTGAAAAAATACAAAAGAATCAAATTCAAACTTTATTTAAAACTTAAAACAAGACCAAACTGACCCAAATCAGAAAAAAGGCTTAAAATAAGCTAAATTATCTGCAATGTAAAGTTACAAGTTCAAAGGTCAATTATTTGTCCATAAAATCATATAAATCACACTGAGGATCATTATAGAACATGAAGATGTTTAAAAGGGAGATTATAAAGGAGCCAATTAAATAATCACATTAAATATTAAATATCTAAATAGTCTCTACTACTGATATTCTATTAAACTATTGTCTTATAGTATTGATGATGTGGATATTGATGATATATATTGATGCTGTAACAGTAACATAGTGTTTTACTACAGATAAAACACTTTATTCAGTGTTGTGTTGTTTCTTATGCTGTATTTTAACAGGTTAACTTGCTTCATGCTCAATTTTTAACTGAAAAGAGTTGAGACAAAGAAGCAGGAGAGATGTTTTTCTACTGTTAAACTGTATAATAAATAAGAATAAAGGAATCGGGTGGTGTAGTTTACTGTAGACAGTATCTGTGGATGATGTTTAACCCTCCACCTTCCTCCAGGACTCCTTCAACCCTCTGCTGGTAGGCAGCCTGTACGCCTCAGTAGCAGGAGTTCCAGGTTTAGGTTTGGTTCCGCTGCCAGTCGGCTGCAGAGGTGGAAGCCTCGGCGGCTTTCTGGACCAGAATGTCTCCATGCTGGTAAACAACCATCATCACAACCCACACCTTTGACTTGAACTTGTTTTTTTTCTCCCCCCCTTAATCTTCTTCTTTTTCCTCTTTCCTGTTGGCAAGTGGAAAGTCAGCAGAGCATGGGTCGCATGTGAAACTCAGCTTCTGGTTCACCTCTCATCTCTCTGTGGTGTTTACAGATGGTTTTTTTCTGCAGGATTTTAAGAAATTGGAATGTCGGGAACTTTATTTTGACCAAGATCCCTTAATGTTGTAATTTTTACAGGTTAATTGACTGTTTTTTCATTGGATTTTCTCATTTTTCCTTCCATTTTCTTTTCCCATTACTATAAAAAAAATAATAGACCCTTAAAACTTCCTCAAGGACCCCTCAGTGTCCCCCTGGGCCTATGTTGAGAACCACTACTTTATCAAAACTCTTCCTGTATTAATAAGCGCTAAAACTTCCAAATACCTGCAATAAATTAATACAATTACTTTGAGGTTTCCTATTAGATGGCACCAACATTAACTGATGCAAGAAAAGAAAAGAACTAAAAATAGAAATATGAGCAAATAACCCAGATATTAATCTGAAACTGAGACGATAGAACATTCTCATTAATGTGGAGCAATGTGTTGATAAATGGCTCCTGGATTTGTTTTTATTTCCTTCACACGCCGGAGGGTGTGAAGTTGGTGTGATCAACATTCCTGTCCATGTTTTCACATCAGTTCACTGATCAACAGCTGGCAGCAACATGTCAGCAGCAGAGACTAAACGCCAGAGAAACACCGATGAGGAGGCGACTGTAAACTGTTAACAAAGCAGGTTTTACATTATTTAAAAGCTTTATATGGAAAGAGCTTTCAACAGCAGAATGTAAAGAAGAAACTTCTGCTTTTTGCAGATGAATCCTTTAAAATGTTGCTACAATCCACTATTTTGAGGGAAAACCCTATTTGGTAAATATTAAATATTAAGTTTCTGGCGTACTCTAGTGGTAGAATCAAACAATACAACTCTGCAGAATGCAGTAAAGCTTTGGAAGCTTCTATAAATATTTATTTAAACAGAAGAGGGGGAAAAAAAGCAGCGTGATAAATGTGATCCAGCGTGAACAGAGATTCTTTCTCCTCGGAATAACATTCCTTTCAGTTTCAGGTCGGGGTCTGGTTACTGCCTGGATTGTTGAGCTTCTTTCTCTGCCTGCTGTGACTCAGGGTACTAACAGCCTGTTGATTCTCCTCTCAGCAGTAACAATGGCTGCTCTCTCTCTGTCTCTGGTGGTGGTGGAAATGCATCGTCATGTCGGTTTTATTCAGCCTGTTCAGCAGTTTTACTGTGACATCTGAGGTGGAGGTGTGTCGTATTTCTGCTTCTTCTGCAGCATGTTGGACGTCTCTGTGTTTGAAACAGTCACTGAACTGCATGTTCTCAACACATCTTCTCTTTCAGCTAGAAACTATCTCCGACTTCTGTTCCACCGTGCCACTTTTTATCCTCTTCTTCCAGTGTCACTGCTGAGATTTCTGGTTTTTAATAGGGATGCACCGATACAACTTTGAGTTCTCGCCGATACCGATACCCAACATTTACGCCATTCCACATAGAGTTACCTTGAATTTTTTTGTTATTTTTGCATAGATATTGTCTATTATTTCAACAAAATTTAACAAAACTGTCATATCACATATAAAACTAGTTGATAGCTTTTTAAAAGCCATTTTAAGAGAGTTAAACTATCCGGTACCAAGTTTTTAGGGTTACACCACATTGCATGTTTGTTATAATCCCATATACTGATATTCAACACTAGTGCTTTTATAAACATGACGCTTTTAAAGCGAGAAGGTGGAGGTGGAGAGGCTAGCTGGGTTAGCTGAGGCTCTGGTTAGCAATTCAAGTGGATTCCAAACAGCAGCTTTATTCCTAGAACCTAGCGCCACCAACTGATCAAATTCACAGGTACGTTTCTCCATGCAGCTATTATATAAAATAAATAAAAATATATAAAGCTGGAAAAATGGAAATTTCAGTCGTCAGAGCCAATGGAATTTGATGGCAAAGCTTCATATCTCAGCCAGACTTTGGTGCATCAACATGAAACTTCTTGTGGGTCAGAACATCATTCTGTTGCTATGGCAACTCAGGCCTTGGCCTTTCATTGCTGCTTGCATCTATATTTCCTTAACTAAATCTCCAGTTGGAATGAACACATCTACAATAATTATGATATTCATTATCATTCATGAGTTGTACGATGTAGACAACACGACCATCACCTCATTAGTCGTACACCACCGGTCAAAAGTTGTAGAACACCTTGATTTGTTCAGTTTTTCTCTAAATTGTCCTGGTTTAATGTGTCATGTGACAGATGATGATGGTCTGATGTGGATTATGTTGCTGTAGGATGAACTCCTGACTAACTAGGTCTAGATCATGGGGTTCTGCTTAGCTCTAGAGCTCTAGTCCTAGAAAAGACCCAGACATCAGGCTTCATCCATGCTGATATACAGACGGGGGTTAATTAACCAGAGAAACTTGGTTTATTTAAGTCCATTACTGCAGAAAAGCTGGATGTCTAAGTTGTTAACTAGTACTGGATTCCTGATAATTGTTGTACCATTTAAATGTCCCATATTTTACACTTTCCAGTTTTTTATACATGTCTGGTATCGGTATCAAGGCATCCCTAGTTTTTCACATTACACCAAGTGACATTCTGCCATTTTTTAAAGTGTGTGTGTGTGTGTGTGTGTGTGTGTGTGTGTGTGTGTGTGTGTGTGTGTGTGTGTGTGTGTGTGTGTGTGTGTGTGTGTGTGTGTGTGTGTGTGTGTGTGTTTGTGCGTACAGCAGGGCTGGCCAGCAGGCACACAACAGATCCTCATCCCATCGACGTGGCAGCAGATGCCCGGCATGGCCATCCATAACCCGGGGCAGGCCGTGGTGCCCGACTCGCCCATGGGAGCCCCCGTCTCCGACAGCCAGCAAGCTCCAGGCTGGAGGTCAGAGGTCATGACGTCAGAATGTGACGAATCCGTCGGCGCATCGCACCACACGCTGCTGACGTGACCACACGTTCTGTTTTTTTCCTCAGGGGTCGTCACGGCAACCAGTACGACGGAGTCAGCCAGCAGGACTCCGGCCGTCACGCCGCCTCCCAAAACCACAACGCCGGGGCGGCTCACGCCAGATCCCAACAGGGCAAGAGGTCAAAGGCCAGACACGCTGAGAGCAGAGCCAGGTACTACAGTCAGCTGGTGTTGCTTTCTGTTTCCTTATTCTTCTGCAATGGGGTTTTATAGCAGCCTGTAGAACCTTGAACCTAGCGCCACCAACTGATCAAATTCACAGGTACGTTTTTCCATGCAGCTATTATATAAAATAAATAAAAATATATAAAGCTGGAAAAATGGAAATTTCAGTCGTCAGAGCCAATGGAATTTGATGGCAAAGCTTCATATCTCAGCCAGACTTTGGTGCATCAACATGAAACTTCTTGTGGGTCAGAACATCATTCTGTTGCTATGGCAACTCAGGCCTTGGCCTTTCATGGCTGCTTGCATCTATTTTTCCTTAACTAAATCTCCAGTTGGAATGAACAGCTCGTAATAAACTCATGATTTATAGTTTTCGGTGGTTCAGTAACAGCGTCTCTTTCCCTCCAGACCCGTGTCGTCGGTTCACGCCTCCTCCACCGTCGTCCACAACACGTCCACGCTGGCCGGCGACCAGTCGCAGCCGATCATCATCTCCGACACGCCGAGCCCCGCCGTCAGCATCATCACCATCCACAGCGACTCAGAGGACGAGGACGACAGGAAGTTCCCCGCTGCCTGGTGAGATCAGTGAACGGATGGATGGATGCTCTAGAGCTAGATATTTGAACTGTACACTTTATTTTTTCACACATTGAGAATAACTGAGAGTTTCTATTTATCAGAAACGGTTATTTCCTCTTCTTTTCCTTTGTCCTGCAGCTCTGGGACGAGTCAGAGGACCAACGTGATCAGCTGTGTGACGGTGCACGACTCCCACGACTCCGACTCCTCCACCAGCAGCCCCCTCAGCCCCAAGAACTCCTCCTCCACCTCCTCCTCCTCCTCCTCCTCACAGCCCGCCAAGTCCCTGGCCGTCATCATGCCCTCAGTGAAGAGCCAGCCTGGGGAGAGCACAACCCACAAAGCTCCAGCAGCTCCAGGTCCTGCACTGGAAGCATTAAAGGGCCCCGGTTACTTTAGGTTTAACCAAACCTGGCTGAACACAAGCCAAAATGTCTCCTGTTGTGATGTCACAACAGGAGTGGAAGTTAATAGTAAAAGCCTCTTAACAGAGCCTTTTTTTTTATATACATTTAGGTCTTTTTTAAAGCCTTTTTTTATTTTATGCCTAGAACAAAACATTAAAATCTCCATTTAATGTATTTAACCCCAAAAAAAAACACTGTAAATTACCAAATAATAGCCTGGGGCTTCAATTTGGGACTGGAGATTAATTCCTTCCTGACAAAAACCTAGAAAAATATGTTATTTTATTTGAATTCTTTTATCAGCCAGTATAACTACTGTACTTACATTTTTATAAAGTCAGATTAAACTTCCCCAGAGTTTTCCTCTGCATATTTTACCACAGAAAGTTTGAATTTCACGTCATACTTTTTAATTATTTCGCTGCAACGGACCCATGGCGATTGATAATTAATCAATATCACCAGAGAAGGTGTTCTTTAACGTCATCGAAGCACTTCCTTGTTGTTTTTTAATAAATTAGTGTGTGTTTATTTGAAGCACCTGCACAACTCCACTATTATTTGATCATTTAGAGCAGAGCTAGTGTTTTTTGGGGCAGGAAGTGTGTGTTTTTCAGACTGAGTGTGTAAGAAGGCAGACTGTATTGCTACTACAGGTTTAACTAGACGCTTTTGGACCATAAAATAATAGGGCCCCTTTAAGTTTTACTTTAAATAGTTTTTTAGAATAACTGGATAGTGCTCATGTTTTTCTGTGTGGTTTTCCATAGATCAACCTACGAGTGGATCCACTAAGGCCAAAAAGGGCTCGTCCCAGCAGTCGAGTCGACCTGGAGACTCCAGCACGGAGCGTCATCAGCGGGCGGCGTCCAGCAGATCTCAGCCACTCAACCTGAGTCAGGTATCAGGTTTTATTAATTCATCTTCTTCAAGAAAGCAGCAGAAGAAAGAAAACGGCCATAAATACCTATAAATGTCCTCATCGCCTGAGGGTTTTCTAATAAAAATACTAGAAATCAACTCAATGTCTATGAAAACCTTAATATCTAAGACTCTGAAGCAAATACAAACATGAAATAAATTACATTTAAAAGGTTTTATTAAAATATGAAAGCACAAGTGAGATGGGTAAGGTAAAAATGTTTTACATGATTAATTCATATAACAAATAACATTTTAAAACTATCTATAATATAATAATCTATATATCTATATATGTATGTGATAAGTAAGTGAAACAGTTTTTACAAAACTAAATAAATTATAGTGAAATTGTGCTTAGTTTTGGACTTTTTGGACCTTTTCTGATCTTTTTAAATATTACAAACAAATTAATATTAATAATATTAAACTAATAAAAGCAATAATGTGAAAAATGTAAAAAATAAATAAATAAATAAAAAAAACGACTTAGTACTAAATGTTTTAACTCTTAAAAATGGTTTTAAAACTTAAAAACACATCAAATCTACTAGTGTTATATTCTAGGTGGATTAAATATTTTAAATTTTAAGAGTTTTATTTTTAAGAGTGAAACTAATACAATCATTTACAATCAATCACAAAATGCAATTAATACAATTAAAATTTAAAACTATTTTAAAAAGTTTTTGATTTTCTTTATTTGTCACTGACCCATAAACTAAACTCAGCATTTTTAAATTCAACAAAAAGTCCAGCGCTATAATGATTCTTTTCAACATTTCCTGTCGTTTCAGGTCCAACAGTCCGTGATGTCATCATCTCACGACCAATCAGGAAGCGGCGGCTCCCTGAGGCGTCAGCCCACCTACCCGCCCGCCATCTCCTCCCACTCGTCCTACCGTCTCCACGACAACGCTCTGTTCGGCTCCGCCCCCAACCTCTACGCCTACCCGGCGTCGGCCGCCCTGGCCTCCGTGTCCCAGGCCGTGGACCAGATGCAAGGGGGCTCGTCCCGCCACGGCCGAGGGGGCGGGGCCTACTCCTCGCTGGCGCTGCTGCAGAAGGGCGGCGGCCTGGCCCTGGGCGGCTCCGCCCCGGGACAGTACGGAAACCTGAACCAGAACCAGAACCAGCAGCAGCAGCAGCAGCCGTTCCACCGATCCGCCGCCACCTACCCACGAAAACTCAACCAGTACCCGTACCTGTGATGGAGACCAGAAGACCAAAAGGAGACCGAGACTCGTAGAGACCAGCACAAGCTCAGCAGAGGAGGCTGTGATTGGACCCGGTTCAACTTTTACTTTTAATGTCCAGTCCTTTTTTTTTTTTTTTAATTTGCAAAAAAAAACAATTAACCTTCTATTGCATAGAGCTGCCATACACTAGCGTTCAGAAGTTTGTGGTCATCCAGAAAAGTTGGTGTTTTCCATGAAAAGTGAATTTTCTTTACCACCATGAGATGTAAAATTAATAGAAAATAGAGTCAAGACATTGACAAGGTTAGAAATAATGATTTTTATTTGAAATAATCAGTTTTCTAGCTTTTCTGTGCTAACATGTTAGCATCAAGGGTTTTCTAATCATCCATTAACCTTCTGATGCAATGATCAAACACATTGTTCCATTAGACTGATAGTTGCTGGAAATGGGCCTCTATACACCTATGTAGATATTGATGCACCAAAAACCAGACATTAGCATCTAGAATAGTCATTTACCACATTAGTAATGTATAGAGTGTATTTCTGATTAGTTTAAAGTTATCTTCATTGAAAAAACAGTGCTTTTCTTTCAAAAATAAGGACATTTCTAAGTGACCCCAAACTTTAGAACGGTAGTGTATAGCAACAATTACTTTGGTTTTAGCAAAATCTCCTGATTTAATTATTAACGAGTTATTGACGAGCTTCAGATAATTGAGTTGATAATTAGAATCAGGTGTGTTGGACAGGAAACACAAAAAATAGGTTTAATTTAGAATAATTAGCATTAAATCAACTTTAGCACTATCGATAATCACTATTAGGCAAGGCAAGTTTATTTCAACAAGATAATTCAAAGTGCTTTACATAAAACAATAAAAGCATCAATTATATATATATAATTTAAAGCAGTTGATTAAAAGAGGACAAATAAATTAATTAAGATCAACATCAAGAAATTTGGTTCAATATTACTAAAAAACAGTGATGTAACATCCACGTTTTTAAAATCCTGTCTTTTATTTTGAAAAACAAAACAGGAAATCCTTTTTTCTGCAGCCAAAATTAGAATTAAAATCAAATAAAATGAGTTTTCCATAGGGCAACGTTATGCACTAGAGGGTTAATCATAGAATGTATATTTATTTTAATCGTGGTCGGTTTAAAAAGAAAAAAATCCACATTTTTAGTTTTGCAGACTGTTGAATGTTGGAACAGGGTAATGTTGGATCTGGATTTAAAGTTTGGGCCTCCTGCAAAAACGATTCACACAAGAGATGAAGGTGAGAAACAATAGTTTTGACTTAGAATTCTAATGTGAAGTGTCTATAATCAATGTTATTTTATATTAATAATGTGAGAGGTGACGTGATTCTGCAGATCCTCACAGATTTAAAAGCTCAGTTTAGTTTAATGTTGTAAATTCTAAATGTTTGGGTCCAGAAATCCGGACTTGTACGTTTCTTTTTCACTGATTTCTGAAAACAGGATTTGTTTTTACTGGAGCTGCAACTAACAACGATTGAAATGATTAATCGATTAGTTGTTTGGTTCATAAAATGGTGTAAAATGTCAATTAATGTTTCTCAAAAGCTGAAGATTCAACATAGAATGTCCACAATCATCAGTTTATTACTATAGAAGAATAAAGAAACCAGGAAATTATCAGAGAAGAGAAGCTGGAACCAGATAATTTGGACATTTTCTTCTTAAAATTGACTAATTAATCATAGCAGCTCTGGTTTTTACCCATTTTTTTAAACATTTGTGTGAACTTTCATGGATATTGATGCTTCCAAATCTAAATTTCATCCATAAAATGTTGGTTTTGATGATGTTCCACAGATGTTAAAGGTCACACACTGCAAGAAATGTAAAAAACTGACATTTGACAGGTGAAAATATCTTAGTTAGTCCAATATTGAGTAGAATTATCTAATTAATTAAGCTTATTCTTGATTTTAGTCAATTTAATCAATTTTTGCTCAATAAAATAGTCAAACTGACCTAAATCGGGACTAATTGATCCAAAAACAAGTTATTTTCACCTGATTTCAGTTTTTGCTGCATAAAAACATAGTGGGATCTAGTTTATTGGAACTAAATATCCAACATCGGATGTAAAACTACGGTTATTGTAGAGTTTTTACGTCAGATACGTTTATTGATCTGATTTGGAGAAACTACACAGAAAAAAAGAGATTTAGGAGAAGAATAAGTAGTTTTTGCATGAGGCCCCGTGTGTGAGGTTAAATAATAGTCAATAGTTCATTTTATGAAAAAAAAAGAAGGTTAAACAGAAGCAAAATCAATGGATTTTACATCAACATGAGGGAAAAAAGCTAAAATACCAAAATAAATCCCATTAATAATTATATTAATATATTTAACCTTTAGATATCATCATGAACATGACTGAGTTGATTATTTCTATTAAGACGAGCATCAAATGTATTGCAAGTTGTTGAAATTCTTTGTTAACATGGGAAAATGGTGCAGAATCTAATGACTTATGGCTCATATGTAGTTGTAGGCTGATGGTGCTAGCTAAGGCGCTAACTAGTGCATTAGCTTGTACCCGTGCTAATTTATGCTAATTTATGCACTATTTCTCATGTTAAAACATAATTTTAAGAAACTTGCAATACATTTTTTGTTTGTATTAACCCATTAAAGCCCAGATTTAATGCATTTTCTATTTTTCCCATTTTTTTTGTCTTTTCTTTGCAGAAAATAGCATTTTAATGGCTGTTTTAGTTGTTGTTAGCACAAACCTGCCCATAAACTGTTTATCCCATGTACAAAATTCTTTATTCTAGAGACTTTAATGGTTAAATAGATCAGATTAAATGACAGACTAAGAGTCTCATAGGCTTTAATGGTGATATCTATGAATGGGATATATTTTGAGGCTTTTTTCATATATATCAAACAAATCAGTTGAGTTTGACCTCTGTTTTTGACCTAAAATACTGGATTATAATGTAAAGAAGACATTCAGTGGAACCATGTAGGAAAGTCGCCCCTTTTTATACGTACAAGTCCTGTAAATCCGTGATTTTTAATGTGAAAAAGCCCTAAAAAAAAAGATGTAAATTTCCTGCTTGTCAAGGAGAAACTTGAAATCTTTCGCACTAACCGTCCTGCTGCTCTCAATCGTCATTTTTAGGTCGAATCCATCACTTTACTTCTTTAGGGCCGATTTCTTTTGCTGTTTAAAACATTTGAATACAGGTTGTGATTAAGTTACTGTTGAGTGTTTTTCCTCCATGAATGTGCTGTGTGTGTGTTACCTGTGCTATAAGAAGCTGAAGCTACACGTGCTGTAACTGTAAAACGATGTGTCACTGTGCTCTTCTGATGTTTTCCTTTACTTTTTAGCCACTGACTCATTTCTATTTCTATGTTTCTGACTCGGTGCATTTCAGCGTCTGCTGTAAAGAAACAGAGAGTTTTAAAGTTGTACTTTAAGGTTGCATGTGTCTGACATGGAGTAGCGTTCAAGATCGCAGCTTTTTGTAAACCGCGGCTGATTCGAGCAACAATTTCTACGACGGAAAAAAACACACACCGACGATTTCTGGAGAAAATGTAGAAGCTCTTGTCTCGTGAAGTGATGTCTGTGAAGTAAAAGCGTTGAAATCCATGATTGAAAAAAAAAAAATTTAGATTACAATTGTGACATTTTTATTTCTAATCGACGGTGATTGATGAAAATATGGATTCATGTTATGTTAAACTGCTTCTAAACAAATCTTTGGTTTGGTGAAATGATGGTTGTGTGTTGTGAAGTGCTACGTTACATAGAAAACACGATGAACCTTAACCCGTATGTACGCAATAAAAACTGCTCAAAACTGAACTCAACGCTTATTCTAATTATTATAAAACCGTATTTACAAGTCGCACCAGCCATAAAATGTATAATGAAGGAAAAAAACATATAAGTCACATTTTGGGGGTAAATTTATTTGATAATGTCCAACACCAAGAACAGACACGTCATTTAAAATGTAAATGAGGAACAATTTAAAATAAAAATAGAGGCAACACAACTGAGAATGTGCCTGGTATAAACACAACATATTAAGAGTTATTCTGATAACTACAGCATCAATGACATGCTAATAAGTTTAACTATAGCATCAATAACATGCTAATAAGTTTAACTATAGCATCAATAACATGCTAAGAAGTTTAACTATAGCATCAATAACATGCTAAGAAGTTTAACTACAGCATCAATAACATGCTAAGAAGTTTAACTATAGCATCAATAACATGCTAAGAAGTTTAACTATAGCATCAATAACATGCTAATAAGTTTAACTATAGCATCAATAACATGCTAAGAAGTTTAACTACAGCATCAATAACACGCTAAGAAGTTTAACTACAGCATCAATAACACGCTAAGAAGTTTAACTACAGCATCAATAACACGCTAAGAAGTTTAACTATATCATCTATAACACGCTAAGAAGTTTAACTACAGCATCAATAACACGCTAAGAAGTTTAACTACAGCATCAATAACACGCTAAGAAGTTTAACTACAGCATCAATAACACGCTAAGAAGTTTAACTACAGCATCAATAACACGCTAAGAAGTTTAACTACAGCATCAATAACACGCTAAGAAGTTTAACTATAGCATCAATAACGTGCTAAGAAGTTTAACTATAGCATCAATAACGTGCTAAGAAGTTTAACTACAGCATCAATAACACGCTAAGAAGTTTAACTACAGCATCAATAACACGCTAAGAAGTTTAACTACAGCATCAATAACACGCTAAGAAGTTTAACTACAGCATCAATAACATGCTAAGAAGTTTAACAACAGCATCAATAACATGCTAAGAAGTTTAACTACAGCATCAATAACATGCTAAGAAGTTTAACTACAGCATCAATAACATGCTAAGAAGTTTAACTACAGCATCAATAACATGCTAAGAAGTTTAACTATAGCATCAATAACATGCTAAGAAGTTTAACTACAGCATCAATAACATGCTAAGAAGTTTAACTACAGCATCAATAACATGCTAAGAAGTTTAACTATAGCATCAATAACATGCTAAGAAGTTTAACTACAGCATCAATAACATGCTAAGAAGTTTAACTATAGCATCAATAACACGATAAGAAGTTTAACTACAACATCAATAACACGCTAAGAAGTTTAACTACAGCATCAATAACATGCTAAGAAGTTTAACTACAACATCAATAACACGCTAAGAAGTTTAACTACAGCATCAATAACACGCTAAGATGTTTAACTACAGCATCAATAACATGCTAAGAAGTTTAACTACAACATCAATAACACGCTAAGAAGTTTAACTACAGCATCAATAACATGCTAAGATGTTCACCAAAACCATCCGTGTCACTAAAACCCAATGAAATCTTCATCCTCGGTGTCACTTTTCATCAACTCCTCTAACTCCGGAGGTAGAAGATGTGACGCTTCCTCTTGTACATCGATGACGTCATGTTTTACCACTCGCAGCTTGTAATCTGCAGAATATGATTTTCTTTAAGGTGCCGTTTTTTTTTTTTTTTTAAGTTCTTTTCGTTGTTGTTGAAAGTTACCGCCATTATCAACACAAGCCTATAGCGCCCCCTCGAGGTTCAGTGTAAAAATAACATGAAATGATATACCGGTAACAATGTGTTAATAATTTCACACATAAGTCGCTCCATTTTGGACGACATGCTATAGTATGACTTTTTTTTGACGACATGCTATAGTATGACTTTTTTTTGACGACATGCTATAGTGTGACTTTTTTTTGACGACATGCTATAGTGTGACTTTTTTTTGACGACATGCTATAGTATGACTATTTTTGGACGACATGCTATAGTATGACTTTTTTTTGACGACATGCTATAGTGTGACTATTTTTGGACGACATGCTATAGTATGACTATTTTTGGACGACATGCTATAGTATGACTTTTTTTTGACGACATGCTATAGTATGACTATTTTTGGACGACATGCTATAGTATGACTATTTTTGGACGACATGCTATAGTATGACTATTTTTGGACGACATGCTATAGTATGACTTTTTTCTGACGACATGCTATAGTATGACTTTTTTCTGACGACATGCTATAGTATGACTATTTTTGGACGACATGCTATAGTATGACTTTTTTTTGACAACATGCTATAGTATGACTTTTTTTTGACGACATGCTATAGTATGACTATTTTTGGACGACATGCTATAGTATGACTTTTTTTTGACGACATGCTATAGTATGACTATTTTTGGACGACATGCTATAGTATGACTTTTTTTTGACAACATGCTATAGTATGACTTTTTTTTGACGACATGCTATAGTATGACTATTTTTGGACGACATGCTATAGTATGACTTTTTTCTGACGACATGCTATAGTATGACTTTTTTCTGACGACATGCTATAGTATGACTATTTTTGGACGACATGCTATAGTATGACTTTTTTTTGACAACATGCTATAGTATGACTTTTTTTTGACGACATGCTATAGGATGACTATTTTTGGACGACATACTATAGTATGACTTTTTTTTGACGACATGCTATAGTATGACTATTTTTGGACGACATGCTATAGTATGACTTTTTTTTGACAACATGCTATAGTATGACTTTTTTTTGACGACATGCTATAGGATGACTATTTTTGGACGACATGCTATAGTATGACTTTTTTTTGACAACATGCTATAGTATGACTATTTTTGGACGACATGCTATAGTATGACTTTTTTTTGACAACATGCTATAGTATGACTTTTTTTTGACGACATGCTATAGTATGACTATTTTTGGACGACATGTTATAGTATGACTTTTTTTTGACAACATACTATAGTATGACTTTTTTTTGACGACATGCTATAGTATGACTATTTTTGGACGACATGCTATAGTATGACTTTTTTTTGACAACATGCTATAGTATGACTTTTTTTTGACGACATGCTATAGTATGACTTTTTTTTGACGACATGCTATAGTGTGACTTTTTTTTGACGACATGCTATAGTGTGACTTTTTTTTGACGACATGCTATAGTGTGACTTTTTTCTGACGACATGCTATAGTATGACTATTTTTGGACGACATGCTATAGTATGACTTTTTTCTGACGACATGCTATAGTATGACTTTTTTTTGACGACATGCTATAGTATGACTTTTTTTGGACGACATACTATAGTATGACTTTTTTCTGACGACATGCTATAGTATGACTTTTTTTTGACGACATACTATAGTATGACTATTTTTGGACGACATACTATAGTATGACTTTTTTCTGATGACATGCTATAGTATGACTATTTTTGGACGACATGCTATAGTATGACTATTTTTGGACGACATGCTATAGTATGACTATTTTTGGACGACATGCTATAGTATGACTTTTTTTGGACGACATGCTATAGTATGACTATTTTTGGACGACATACTATAGTATGACTTTTTTCTGATGACATGCTATAGTATGACTATTTTTTGACGACATGCTATAGTATGACTATTTTTGGACGACATGCTATAGTATGACTATTTTTGGACGACATGCTATAGTATGACTATTTTTGGACGACATGCTATAGTATGACTTTTTTCTGACGACATGCTATAGTATGACTATTTTTGGACGACATACTATAGTATGACTTTTTTTTGACAACATGCTATAGTATGACTATTTTTGGACGACATGCTATAGTATGACTATTTTTTGACAACATGCTATAGTATGACTTTTTTTTGACGACATGCTATAGTATGACTATTTTTGGACGACATGCTATAGTATGACTTTTTTTTGGACGACATACTATAGTATGACTATTTTTGGACGACATGCTATAGTATGACTTTTTTTTGACGACATACTATAGTATGACTTTTTTCTGACGACATACTATAGTATGACTATTTTTGGACGACATGCTATAGTATGACTTTTTTTGACGACATGCTATAGTATGACTTTTTTTTGACGACATGCTATAGGATGACTATTTTCTGACGACATGCTATAGTATGACTATTTTTGGACGACATGCTATAGTATGACTTTTTTCTGACGACATGCTATAGTATGACTATTTTTGGACGACATGCTATAGTATGACTTTTTTTTGACGACATGCTATAGTATGACTTTTTTTTGATGACATGCTATAGGATGACTATTTTCTGACGACATGCTATAGTATGACTATTTTTGGACGACATGCTATAGTATGACTTTTTTTTGACGACATGCTATAGTATGACTTTTTTTTGACGACATGCTATAGGATGACTATTTTTGGACGACATGCTATAGTATGACTTTTTTTTGACGACATGCTATAGTATGACTATTTTTGGACGACATGCTATAGTATGACTTTTTTTTGACAACATGCTATAGTATGACTTTTTTTTGACGACATGCTATAGGATGACTATTTTTGGACGACATGCTATAGTATGACTTTTTTTTGACAACATGCTATAGTATGACTATTTTTGGACGACATGCTATAGTATGACTTTTTTTTGACAACATGCTATAGTATGACTTTTTTTTGACGACATGCTATAGTATGACTATTTTTGGACGACATGCTATAGTATGACTTTTTTTTGACAACATACTATAGTATGACTTTTTTTTGACGACATGCTATAGTATGACTATTTTTGGACGACATGCTATAGTATGACTTTTTTTTGACAACATGCTATAGTATGACTTTTTTTTGACGACATACTATAGTATGACTTTTTTTTGACGACATGCTATAGTGTGACTTTTTTTTGACGACATGCTATAGTGTGACTTTTTTTTGACGACATGCTATAGTATGACTTTTTTTTGACGACATGCTATAGTATGACTTTTTTTTGACGACATGCTATAGTATGACTTTTTTTTGACGACATGCTATAGTATGACTTTTTTTGACGACATGCTATAGTATGACTATTTTTGGACGACATGCTATAGTATGACTTTTTTTTGACAACATGCTATAGTATGACTTTTTTTTGACGACATGCTATAGTGTGACTTTTTTTTGACGACATGCTATAGTGTGACTTTTTTTTGACGACATGCTATAGTATGACTTTTTTTTGACGACATGCTATAGTATGACTTTTTTTTGATGACATGCTATAGTATGACTATTTTTGGACGACATACTATAGTATGACTTTTTTCTGACGACATGCTATAGTATGACTTTTTTTTGACGACATGCTGTAGTATGACTTTTTTTGGACGACATACTATAGTATGACCTTTTTCTGATGACATGCTATAGTATGACTATTTTTGGACGACATACTATAGTATGACTTTTTTCTGATGACATGCTATAGTATGACTATTTTTGGACGACATGCTATAGTATGACTATTTTCGGACGACATGCTATAGTATGACTATTTTTGGACGACATGCTATAGTATGACTTTTTTCTGACGACATGCTATAGTATGACTATTTTTGGACGACATACTATAGTATGACTTTTTTTTGACAACATGCTATAGTATGACTATTTTTGGACGACATGCTATAGTATGACTATTTTTTGACAACATGCTATAGTATGACTTTTTTTTGACGACATGCTATAGTATGACTATTTTTGGACGACATGCTATAGTATGACTTTTTTCTGACGACATGCTATAGTATGACTATTTTTGGACGACATGCTATAGTATGACTTTTTTTTGACAACATGCTATAGTATGACTTTTTTTTGACAACATGCTATAGGATGACTATTTTTGGACGACATACTATAGTATGACTTTTTTTTGACGACATGCTATAGTATGACTATTTTTGGACGACATGCTATAGTATGACTTTTTTTTGACAACATGCTATAGTATGACTTTTTTTTGACGACATGCTATAGGATGACTATTTTTGGACGACATGCTATAGTATGACTTTTTTTTGACAACATGCTATAGTATGACTATTTTTGGACGACATGCTATAGTATGACTTTTTTTTGACAACATGCTATAGTATGACTTTTTTTTGACGACATGCTATAGTATGACTATTTTTGGACGACATGCTATAGTATGACTTTTTTTTGACAACATACTATAGTATGACTTTTTTTTGACGACATGCTATAGTATGACTATTTTTGGACGACATGCTATAGTATGACTTTTTTTTGACAACATGCTATAGTATGACTTTTTTTGACGACATACTATAGTATGACTTTTTTTTGACGACATGCTATAGTGTGACTTTTTTTTGACGACATGCTATAGTGTGACTTTTTTTTGACGACATGCTATAGTATGACTTTTTTTTGACGACATGCTATAGTATGACTTTTTTCTGACGACATGCTATAGTATGACTTTTTTTTGACGACATGCTATAGTATGACTTTTTTTGGACGACATACTATAGTATGACCTTTTTCTGATGACATGCTATAGTATGACTATTTTTGGACGACATACTATAGTATGACTTTTTTCTGATGACATGCTATAGTATGACTATTTTTGGACGACATGCTATAGTATGACTATTTTTGGACGACATGCTATAGTATGACTTTTTTCTGACGACATGCTATAGTATGACTATTTTTGGACGACATACTATAGTATGACTTTTTTTTGACAACATGCTATAGTATGACTATTTTTGGACGACATGCTATAGTATGACTATTTTTTGACAACATGCTATAGTATGACTTTTTTTTGGACGACATACTATAGTATGACTATTTTTGGACGACATGCTATAGTATGATTTTTTTTTGACGACATACTATAGTATGACTTTTTTCTGACGACATACTATAGTATGACTATTTTTGGACGACATGCTATAGTATGACTTTTTTTTGACGACATGCTATAGTATGACTTTTTTTTGACGACATGCTATAGGATGACTATTTTCTGACGACATGCTATAGTATGACTATTTTTGGACGACATGCTATAGTATGACTTTTTTCTGACGACATGCTATAGTATGACTATTTTTGGACGACATGCTATAGTATGACTTTTTTTTGACGACATGCTATAGTATGACTTTTTTTTGACGACATGCTATAGTATGACTATTTTTGGACGACATGCTATAGTATGACTTTGACAACATGCTATAGTATGACTTTTTTTTGACGACATGCTATAGTATGACTATTTTTGGACGACATGCTATAGTATGACTTTTTTTTGACAACATGCTATAGTATGACTTTTTTTTGACGACATGCTATAGGATGACTATTTTTGGACGACATGCTATAGTATGACTTTTTTTTGACAACATGCTATAGTATGACTATTTTTGGACGACATGCTATAGTATGACTTTTTTTTGACAACATGCTATAGTATGACTTTTTTTTGACGACATGCTATAGTATGACTATTTTTGGACGACATGCTATAGTATGACTTTTTTTTGACAACATACTATAGTATGACTTTTTTTTGACGACATGCTATAGTATGACTATTTTTGGACGACATGCTATAGTATGACTTTTTTTTGACAACATGCTATAGTATGACTTTTTTTTGACGACATACTATAGTATGACTTTTTTTTGACGACATGCTATAGTGTGACTTTTTTTTGACGACATGCTATAGTGTGACTTTTTTTTGACGACATGCTATAGTATGACATTTTTTTGACGACATGCTATAGTATGACTTTTTTTTGACGACATGCTATAGTATGACTTTTTTTTGACGACATGCTATAGTATGACTATTTTTGGACGACATGCTATAGTATGACTTTTTTTTTACAACATGCTATAGTATGACTTTTTTTTGACGGCATACTATAGTATGACTTTTTTTTGACGACATGCTATAGTGTGACTTTTTTTTGACGACATGCTATAGTGTGACTTTTTTTTGACGACATGCTATAGTATGACTTTTTTTTGACGACATGCTATAGTGTGACTTTTTTTTGACGACATGCTATAGTATGACTTTTTTTTGACGACATGCTATAGTATGACTATTTTTGGACGACATACTATAGTATGACTTTTTTCTGACGACATGCTATAGTATGACTATTTTTGGACGACATGCTATAGTATGACTTTTTTTGGACGACATGCTATAGTATGACTTTTTTCTGACGACATGCTATAGTATGACTATTTTTGGACGACATACTATAGTATGACTTTTTTTTGACAACATGCTATAGTATGACTATTTTTGGACGACATGCTATAGTATGACTATTTTTTGACGACATGCTATAGGATGACTATTTTTGGACGACATGCTATAGTATGACTTTTTTTTGACAACATGCTATAGTATGACTATTTTTGGACGACATGCTATAGTATGACTTTTTTTTGACAACATGCTATAGTATGACTTTTTTTTGACGACATGCTATAGTATGACTATTTTTGGACGACATGCTATAGTATGACTTTTTTTTGACGACATACTATAGTATGACTTTTTTTTGACGACATGCTATAGTGTGACTTTTTTTTGACGACATGCTATAGTGTGACTTTTTTTTGACGACATGCTATAGTATGACTTTTTTTTGACGACATGCTATAGTATGACTTTTTTTTGACGACATGCTATAGTATGACTTTTTTTTGACGACATGCTATAGTATGACTTTTTTTTGACGACATGCTATAGTATGACTATTTTTGGACGACATGCTATAGTATGACTTTTTTTTGACAACATGCTATAGTATGACTTTTTTTTGACGACATGCTATAGTATGACTTTTTTTTGACGACATGCTATAGTGTGACTTTTTTTTGACGACATGCTATAGTGTGACTTTTTTTTGACGACATGCTATAGTATGACTTTTTTTTGACGACATGCTATAGTATGACTATTTTTGGACGACATGCTATAGTATGACTATTTTTGGACGACATGCTATAGTATGACTTTTTTCTGACGACATGCTATAGTATGACTATTTTTGGACGACATACTATAGTATGACTTTTTTTTGACAACATGCTATAGTATGACTATTTTTGGACGACATGCTATAGTATGACTATTTTTTGACAACATGCTATAGTATGACTTTTTTTTGACGACATGCTATAGTATGACTATTTTTGGACGACATGCTATAGTATGACTTTTTTTTGACGACATACTATAGTATGACTTTTTTCTGACGACATACTATAGTATGACTATTTTTGGACGACATGCTATAGTATGACTTTTTTTTGACGACATGCTATAGGATGACTATTTTCTGACGACATGCTATAGTATGACTATTTTTGGACGACATGCTATAGTATGACTTTTTTCTGACGACATGCTATAGTATGACTATTTTTGGACGACATGCTATAGTATGACTTTTTTTTGACGACATGCTATAGGATGACTATTTTCTGACGACATGCTATAGTATGACTATTTTTGGACGACATGCTATAGTATGACTTTTTTTGACAACATGCTATAGTATGACTTTTTTTTGACGACATGCTATAGGATGACTATTTTTGGACGACATGCTATAGTATGACTTTTTTTGGACGACATGCTATAGTATGACTTTTTTCTGACGACATGCTATAGTATGACTATTTTTGGACGACATACTATAGTATGACTTTTTTTTGACAACATGCTATAGTATGACTATTTTTGGACGACATGCTATAGTATGACTATTTTTTGACGACATGCTATAGGATGACTATTTTTGGACGACATGCTATAGTATGACTTTTTTTTGACAACATGCTATAGTATGACTATTTTTGGACGACATGCTATAGTGTGACTTTTTTTTGACGACATGCTATAGTATGACTTTTTTTTGACGACATGCTATAGTATGACTTTTTTTTGATGACATGCTATAGTATGACTATTTTTGGACGACATACTATAGTATGACTTTTTTCTGACGACATGCTATAGTATGACTTTTTTTTGACGACATGCTGTAGTATGACTTTTTTTGGACGACATACTATAGTATGACCTTTTTCTGATGACATGCTATAGTATGACTATTTTTGGACGACATACTATAGTATGACTTTTTTCTGATGACATGCTATAGTATGACTATTTTTGGACGACATGCTATAGTATGACTATTTTCGGACGACATGCTATAGTATGACTATTTTTGGACGACATGCTATAGTATGACTTTTTTCTGACGACATGCTATAGTATGACTATTTTTGGACGACATACTATAGTATGACTTTTTTTTGACAACATGCTATAGTATGACTATTTTTGGACGACATGCTATAGTATGACTATTTTTTGACAACATGCTATAGTATGACTTTTTTTTGACGACATGCTATAGTATGACTATTTTTGGACGACATGCTATAGTATGACTTTTTTCTGACGACATGCTATAGTATGACTATTTTTGGACGACATGCTATAGTATGACTTTTTTTTGACAACATGCTATAGTATGACTTTTTTTTGACAACATGCTATAGGATGACTATTTTTGGACGACATACTATAGTATGACTTTTTTTTGACGACATGCTATAGTATGACTATTTTTGGACGACATGCTATAGTATGACTTTTTTTTGACAACATGCTATAGTATGACTTTTTTTTGACGACATGCTATAGGATGACTATTTTTGGACGACATGCTATAGTATGACTTTTTTTTGACAACATGCTATAGTATGACTATTTTTGGACGACATGCTATAGTATGACTTTTTTTTGACAACATGCTATAGTATGACTTTTTTTTGACGACATGCTATAGTATGACTATTTTTGGACGACATGCTATAGTATGACTTTTTTTTGACAACATACTATAGTATGACTTTTTTTTGACGACATGCTATAGTATGACTATTTTTGGACGACATGCTATAGTATGACTTTTTTTTGACAACATGCTATAGTATGACTTTTTTTGACGACATACTATAGTATGACTTTTTTTTGACGACATGCTATAGTGTGACTTTTTTTTGACGACATGCTATAGTGTGACTTTTTTTTGACGACATGCTATAGTATGACTTTTTTTTGACGACATGCTATAGTATGACTTTTTTCTGACGACATGCTATAGTATGACTTTTTTTTGACGACATGCTATAGTATGACTTTTTTTGGACGACATACTATAGTATGACCTTTTTCTGATGACATGCTATAGTATGACTATTTTTGGACGACATACTATAGTATGACTTTTTTCTGATGACATGCTATAGTATGACTATTTTTGGACGACATGCTATAGTATGACTATTTTTGGACGACATGCTATAGTATGACTTTTTTCTGACGACATGCTATAGTATGACTATTTTTGGACGACATACTATAGTATGACTTTTTTTTGACAACATGCTATAGTATGACTATTTTTGGACGACATGCTATAGTATGACTATTTTTTGACAACATGCTATAGTATGACTTTTTTTTGGACGACATACTATAGTATGACTATTTTTGGACGACATGCTATAGTATGATTTTTTTTTGACGACATACTATAGTATGACTTTTTTCTGACGACATACTATAGTATGACTATTTTTGGACGACATGCTATAGTATGACTTTTTTTTGACGACATGCTATAGTATGACTTTTTTTTGACGACATGCTATAGGATGACTATTTTCTGACGACATGCTATAGTATGACTATTTTTGGACGACATGCTATAGTATGACTTTTTTCTGACGACATGCTATAGTATGACTATTTTTGGACGACATGCTATAGTATGACTTTTTTTTGACGACATGCTATAGTATGACTTTTTTTTGACGACATGCTATAGTATGACTATTTTTGGACGACATGCTATAGTATGACTTTGACAACATGCTATAGTATGACTTTTTTTTGACGACATGCTATAGGATGACTATTTTTGGACGACATACTATAGTATGACTTCTTTTTGACGACATGCTATAGTATGACTATTTTTGGACGACATGCTATAGTATGACTTTTTTTTGACAACATGCTATAGTATGACTTTTTTTTGACGACATGCTATAGGATGACTATTTTTGGACGACATGCTATAGTATGACTTTTTTTTGACAACATGCTATAGTATGACTATTTTTGGACGACATGCTATAGTATGACTTTTTTTTGACAACATGCTATAGTATGACTTTTTTTTGACGACATGCTATAGTATGACTATTTTTGGACGACATGCTATAGTATGACTTTTTTTTGACAACATACTATAGTATGACTTTTTTTTGACGACATGCTATAGTATGACTATTTTTGGACGACATGCTATAGTATGACTTTTTTTTGACAACATGCTATAGTATGACTTTTTTTTGACGACATACTATAGTATGACTTTTTTTTGACGACATGCTATAGTGTGACTTTTTTTTGACGACATGCTATAGTGTGACTTTTTTTTGACGACATGCTATAGTATGACATTTTTTTGACGACATGCTATAGTATGACTTTTTTTTGACGACATGCTATAGTATGACTTTTTTTTGACGACATGCTATAGTATGACTATTTTTGGACGACATGCTATAGTATGACTTTTTTTTTACAACATGCTATAGTATGACTTTTTTTTGACGGCATACTATAGTATGACTTTTTTTTGACGACATGCTATAGTGTGACTTTTTTTTGACGACATGCTATAGTGTGACTTTTTTTTGACGACATGCTATAGTATGACTTTTTTTTGACGACATGCTATAGTGTGACTTTTTTTTGACGACATGCTATAGTATGACTTTTTTTTGACGACATGCTATAGTATGACTATTTTTGGACGACATACTATAGTATGACTTTTTTCTGACGACATGCTATAGTATGACTATTTTTGGACGACATGCTATAGTATGACTTTTTTTGGACGACATGCTATAGTATGACTTTTTTCTGACGACATGCTATAGTATGACTATTTTTGGACGACATACTATAGTATGACTTTTTTTTGACAACATGCTATAGTATGACTATTTTTGGACGACATGCTATAGTATGACTATTTTTTGACGACATGCTATAGGATGACTATTTTTGGACGACATGCTATAGTATGACTTTTTTTTGACAACATGCTATAGTATGACTATTTTTGGACGACATGCTATAGTATGACTTTTTTTTGACAACATGCTATAGTATGACTTTTTTTTGACGACATGCTATAGTATGACTATTTTTGGACGACATGCTATAGTATGACTTTTTTTTGACGACATACTATAGTATGACTTTTTTTTGACGACATGCTATAGTGTGACTTTTTTTTGACGACATGCTATAGTGTGACTTTTTTTTGACGACATGCTATAGTATGACTTTTTTTTGACGACATGCTATAGTATGACTTTTTTTTGACGACATGCTATAGTATGACTTTTTTTTGACGACATGCTATAGTATGACTTTTTTTTGACGACATGCTATAGTATGACTATTTTTGGACGACATGCTATAGTATGACTTTTTTTTGACAACATGCTATAGTATGACTTTTTTTTGACGACATGCTATAGTATGACTTTTTTTTGACGACATGCTATAGTGTGACTTTTTTTTGACGACATGCTATAGTGTGACTTTTTTTTGACGACATGCTATAGTATGACTTTTTTTTGACGACATGCTATAGTATGACTATTTTTGGACGACATGCTATAGTATGACTATTTTTGGACGACATGCTATAGTATGACTTTTTTCTGACGACATGCTATAGTATGACTATTTTTGGACGACATACTATAGTATGACTTTTTTTTGACAACATGCTATAGTATGACTATTTTTGGACGACATGCTATAGTATGACTATTTTTTGACAACATGCTATAGTATGACTTTTTTTTGACGACATGCTATAGTATGACTATTTTTGGACGACATGCTATAGTATGACTTTTTTTTGACGACATACTATAGTATGACTTTTTTCTGACGACATACTATAGTATGACTATTTTTGGACGACATGCTATAGTATGACTTTTTTTTGACGACATGCTATAGGATGACTATTTTCTGACGACATGCTATAGTATGACTATTTTTGGACGACATGCTATAGTATGACTTTTTTCTGACGACATGCTATAGTATGACTATTTTTGGACGACATGCTATAGTATGACTTTTTTTTGACGACATGCTATAGGATGACTATTTTCTGACGACATGCTATAGTATGACTATTTTTGGACGACATGCTATAGTATGACTTTTTTTGACAACATGCTATAGTATGACTTTTTTTTGACGACATGCTATAGGATGACTATTTTTGGACGACATGCTATAGTATGACTTTTTTTGGACGACATGCTATAGTATGACTTTTTTCTGACGACATGCTATAGTATGACTATTTTTGGACGACATACTATAGTATGACTTTTTTTTGACAACATGCTATAGTATGACTATTTTTGGACGACATGCTATAGTATGACTATTTTTTGACGACATGCTATAGGATGACTATTTTTGGACGACATGCTATAGTATGACTTTTTTTTGACAACATGCTATAGTATGACTATTTTTGGACGACATGCTATAGTATGACTTTTTTTTGACAACATGCTATAGTATGACTTTTTTTTGACGACATGCTATAGTATGACTATTTTTGGACGACATGCTATAGTATGACTTTTTTTTGACAACATACTATAGTATGACTTTTTTTTGACGACATGCTATAGTATGACTATTTTTGGACGACATGCTATAGTATGACTTTTTTTTGACAACATGCTATAGTATGACTTTTTTTTGACGACATACTATAGTATGACTTTTTTTTGACGACATGCTATAGTGTGACTTTTTTTTGACGACATGCTATAGTGTGACTTTTTTTTGACGACATGCTATAGTATGACTTTTTTTTGACGACATGCTATAGTATGACTTTTTTTTGACGACATGCTATAGTATGACTTTTTTTTGACGACATGCTATAGTATGACTATTTTTGGACGACATGCTATAGTATGACTTTTTTTTGACAACATGCTATAGTATGACTTTTTTTTGACGACATACTATAGTATGACTTTTTTTTGACGACATGCTATAGTGTGACTTTTTTTTGACGACATGCTATAGTGTGACTTTTTTTTGACGACATGCTATAGTATGACTATTTTTGGACGACATGCTATAGTATGACTATTTTTTGACAACATGCTATAGTATGACTTTTTTTTGACGACATGCTATAGTATGACTATTTTTGGACGACATGCTATAGTATGACTTTTTTTTGGACGACATACTATAGTATGACTATTTTTGGACGACATGCTATAGTATGACTTTTTTTTGACGACATACTATAGTATGACTTTTTTCTGACGACATACTATAGTATGACTATTTTTGGACGACATGCTATAGTATGACTTTTTTTTGACGACATGCTATAGGATGACTATTTTCTGACGACATGCTATAGTATGACTATTTTTGGACGACATGCTATAGTATGACTTTTTTCTGACGACATGCTATAGTATGACTATTTTTGGACGACATGCTATAGTATGACTTTTTTTTGACGACATGCTATAGTATGACTTTTTTTTGACGACATGCTATAGTATGACTATTTTTGGACGACATGCTATAGTATGACTTTTTTTTGACGACATGCTATAGTATGACTTTTTTTTGACGACATGCTATAGGATGACTATTTTCTGACGACATGCTATAGTATGACTATTTTTGGACGACATGCTATAGTATGACTTTTTTTGACAACATGCTATAGTATGACTTTTTTTTGACGACATGCTATAGGATGACTATTTTTGGACGACATGCTATAGTATGACTTTTTTTTGACAACATGCTATAGTATGACTTTTTTTTGACGACATGCTATAGGATGACTATTTTTGGACGACATGCTATAGTATGACTTTTTTTTGACAACATGCTATAGTATGACTATTTTTGGACGACATGCTATAGTATGACTTTTTTTTGACAACATGCTATAGTATGACTTTTTTTTGACGACATGCTATAGTATGACTATTTTTGGACGACATGCTATAGTATGACTTTTTTTTGACAACATACTATAGTATGACTTTTTTTTGACGACATGCTATAGTATGACTATTTTTGGACGACATGCTATAGTATGACTTTTTTTTGACAACATGCTATAGTATGACTTTTTTTTGACGACATACTATAGTATGACTTTTTTTTGACGACATGCTATAGTGTGACTTTTTTTTGACGACATGCTATAGTGTGACTTTTTTTTGACGACATGCTATAGTATGACTTTTTTTTGACGACATGCTATAGTATGACTTTTTTTTGACGACATGCTATAGTATGACTTTTTTTTGACGACATGCTATAGTATGACTATTTTTGGACGACATGCTATAGTATGACTTTTTTTTGACAACATGCTATAGTATGACTTTTTTTTGACGACATACTATAGTATGACTTTTTTTTGACGACATGCTATAGTGTGACTTTTTTCTGACGACATGCTATAGTATGACTATTTTTGGACGACATGCTATAGTATGACTTTTTTCTGACGACATGCTATAGTATGACTATTTTTGGACGACATGCTATAGTATGACTTTTTTCGGACGACATGCTATAGTATGACTATTTTTTGACGACATGCTATAGTATGACTATTTTTGGACGACATGCTATAGTATGACTTTTTTCTGACGACATGCTATAGTATGACTATTTTTGGACGACATGCTATAGTATGACTTTTTTTTGACGACATGCTATAGTATGACTTTTTTTTGACGACATGCTATAGGATGACTATTTTCTGACGACATGCTATAGTATGACTATTTTTGGACGACATGCTATAGTATGACTTTTTTTGACAACATGCTATAGTATGACTTTTTTTTGACGACATGCTATAGGATGACTATTTTTGGACGACATGCTATAGTATGACTTTTTTTTGACAACATGCTATAGTATGACTTTTTTTTGACGACATGCTATAGGATGACTATTTTTGGACGACATGCTATAGTATGACTTTTTTTTGACAACATGCTATAGTATGACTATTTTTGGACGACATGCTATAGTATGACTTTTTTTTGACAACATGCTATAGTATGACTTTTTTTTGACGACATGCTATAGTATGACTATTTTTGGACGACATGCTATAGTATGACTTTTTTTTGACAACATACTATAGTATGACTTTTTTTTGACGACATGCTATAGTATGACTATTTTTGGACGACATGCTATAGTATGACTTTTTTTTGACAACATGCTATAGTATGACTTTTTTTTGACGACATACTATAGTATGACTTTTTTTTGACGACATGCTATAGTGTGACTTTTTTTTGACGACATGCTATAGTGTGACTTTTTTTTGACGACATGCTATAGTATGACTTTTTTTTGACGACATGCTATAGTATGACTTTTTTTTGACGACATGCTATAGTATGACTTTTTTTTGACGACATGCTATAGTATGACTATTTTTGGACGACATGCTATAGTATGACTTTTTTTTGACAACATGCTATAGTATGACTTTTTTTTGACGACATACTATAGTATGACTTTTTTTTGACGACATGCTATAGTGTGACTTTTTTTTGACGACATGCTATAGTGTGACTTTTTTTTGACGACATGCTATAGTATGACTTTTTTTTGACGACATGCTATAGTGTGACTTTTTTTTGACGACATGCTATAGTATGACTTTTTTTTGACGACATGCTATAGTATGACTTTTTTTTGACGACATGCTATAGTATGACTATTTTTGGACGACATACTATAGTATGACTTTTTTCTGACGACATGCTATAGTATGACTTTTTTTTGACGACATGCTATAGTATGACTTTTTTTGGACGACATACTATAGTATGACCTTTTTCTGATGACATGCTATAGTATGACTATTTTTGGACGACATACTATAGTATGACTTTTTTCTGACGACATGCTATAGTATGACTATTTTTGGACGACATGCTATAGTATGACTTTTTTTGGACGACATGCTATAGTATGACTTTTTTCTGACGACATACTATAGTATGACTATTTTTGGACGACATACTATAGTATGACTTTTTTTTGACAACATGCTATAGTATGACTATTTTTGGACGACATGCTATAGTATGACTATTTTTTGACGACATGCTATAGGATGACTATTTTTGGACGACATGCTATAGTATGACTTTTTTTTGACAACATGCTATAGTATGACTATTTTTGGACGACATGCTATAGTATGACTTTTTTTTGACAACATGCTATAGTATGACTTTTTTTTGACGACATGCTATAGTATGACTATTTTTGGACGACATGCTATAGTATGACTTTTTTTTGACAACATACTATAGTATGACTTTTTTTTGACGACATGCTATAGTATGACTATTTTTGGACGACATGCTATAGTATGACTTTTTTTTGACAACATGCTATAGTATGACTTTTTTTTGACGACATACTATAGTATGACTTTTTTTTGACGACATGCTATAGTGTGACTTTTTTTTGACGACATGCTATAGTGTGACTTTTTTTTGACGACATGCTATAGTATGACTTTTTTTTGACGACATGCTATAGTATGACTTTTTTTTGACGACATGCTATAGTATGACTTTCTTTTGACGACATGCTATAGTATGACTATTTTTGGACGACATGCTATAGTATGACTTTTTTTTGACAACATGCTATAGTATGACTTTTTTTTGACGACATACTATAGTATGACTTTTTTTTGACGACATGCTATAGTGTGACTTTTTTTTGACGACATGCTATAGTGTGACTTTTTTTTGACGACATGCTATAGTATGACTTTTTTTTGACGACATGCTATAGTATGACTTTTTTTTGACGACATGCTATAGTATGACTATTTTTGGACGACATACTATAGTATGACTTTTTTCTGACGACATGCTATAGTATGACTTTTTTTTGACGACATGCTATAGTATGACTTTTTTTGGACGACATACTATAGTATGACCTTTTTCTGATGACATGCTATAGTATGACTATTTTTGGACGACATACTATAGTATGACTTTTTTCTGATGACATGCTATAGTATGACTATTTTTGGACGACATGCTATAGTATGACTATTTTTGGACGACATGCTATAGTATGACTTTTTTCTGACGACATGCTATAGTATGACTATTTTTGGACGACATACTATAGTATGACTTTTTCTTGACAACATGCTATAGTATGACTATTTTTGGACGACATGCTATAGTATGACTATTTTTTGACAACATGCTATAGTATGACTTTTTTTTGACGACATGCTATAGTATGACTATTTTTGGACGACATGCTATAGTATGACTTTTTTTTGACAACATGCTATAGTATGACTATTTTTGGACGACATGCTATAGTATGACTTTTTTTTGACAACATGCTATAGTATGACTTTTTTTTGACGACATGCTATAGTATGACTATTTTTGGACGACATGCTATAGTATGACTTTTTTTTGACAACATACTATAGTATGACTTTTTTTTGACGACATGCTATAGTATGACTATTTTTGGACGACATGCTATAGTATGACTTTTTTTTGACAACATGCTATAGTATGACTTTTTTTTGACGACATACTATAGTATGACTTTTTTTTGACGACATGCTATAGTGTGACTTTTTTTTGACGACATGCTATAGTGTGACTTTTTTTTGACGACATGCTATAGTATGACTTTTTTTTGACGACATGCTATAGTATGACTTTTTTTTGACGACATGCTATAGTATGACTTTTTTTTGACGACATGCTATAGTATGACTATTTTTGGACGACATGCTATAGTATGACTTTTTTTTGACAACATGCTATAGTATGACTTTTTTTTTGACGACATACTATAGTATGACTTTTTTTTGACGACATGCTATAGTGTGACTTTTTTTTGACGACATGCTATAGTGTGACTTTTTTTTGACGACATGCTATAGTATGACTTTTTTTTGACGACATGCTATAGTGTGACTTTTTTTTGACGACATGCTATAGTATGACTTTTTTTTGACGACATGCTATAGTATGACTTTTTTTTGACGACATGCTATAGTATGACTATTTTTGGACGACATACTATAGTATGACTTTTTTCTGACGACATGCTATAGTATGACTTTTTTTTGACGACATGCTATAGTATGACTTTTTTTGGACGACATACTATAGTATGACCTTTTTCTGATGACATGCTATAGTATGACTATTTTTGGACGACATACTATAGTATGACTTTTTTCTGACGACATGCTATAGTATGACTATTTTTGGACGACATGCTATAGTATGACTTTTTTTGGACGACATGCTATAGTATGACTTTTTTCTGACGACATACTATAGTATGACTATTTTTGGACGACATACTATAGTATGACTTTTTTTTGACAACATGCTATAGTATGACTATTTTTGGACGACATGCTATAGTATGACTATTTTTTGACGACATGCTATAGGATGACTATTTTTGGACGACATGCTATAGTATGACTTTTTTTTGACAACATGCTATAGTATGACTATTTTTGGACGACATGCTATAGTATGACTTTTTTTTGACAACATGCTATAGTATGACTTTTTTTTGACGACATGCTATAGTATGACTATTTTTGGACGACATGCTATAGTATGACTTTTTTTTGACAACATACTATAGTATGACTTTTTTTTGACGACATGCTATAGTATGACTATTTTTGGACGACATGCTATAGTATGACTTTTTTTTGACAACATGCTATAGTATGACTTTTTTTTGACGACATACTATAGTATGACTTTTTTTTGACGACATGCTATAGTGTGACTTTTTTTTGACGACATGCTATAGTGTGACTTTTTTTTGACGACATGCTATAGTATGACTTTTTTTTGACGACATGCTATAGTATGACTTTTTTTTGACGACATGCTATAGTATGACTTTCTTTTGACGACATGCTATAGTATGACTATTTTTGGACGACATGCTATAGTATGACTTTTTTTTGACAACATGCTATAGTATGACTTTTTTTTGACGACATACTATAGTATGACTTTTTTTTGACGACATGCTATAGTGTGACTTTTTTTTGACGACATGCTATAGTGTGACTTTTTTTTGACGACATGCTATAGTATGACTTTTTTTTGACGACATGCTATAGTATGACTTTTTTTTGACGACATGCTATAGTATGACTATTTTTGGACGACATACTATAGTATGACTTTTTTCTGACGACATGCTATAGTATGACTTTTTTTTGACGACATGCTATAGTATGACTTTTTTTGGACGACATACTATAGTATGACCTTTTTCTGATGACATGCTATAGTATGACTATTTTTGGACGACATACTATAGTATGACTTTTTTCTGATGACATGCTATAGTATGACTATTTTTGGACGACATGCTATAGTATGACTATTTTTGGACGACATGCTATAGTATGACTTTTTTCTGACGACATGCTATAGTATGACTATTTTTGGACGACATACTATAGTATGACTTTTTCTTGACAACATGCTATAGTATGACTATTTTTGGACGACATGCTATAGTATGACTATTTTTTGACAACATGCTATAGTATGACTTTTTTTTGACGACATGCTATAGTATGACTATTTTTGGACGACATGCTATAGTATGACTTTTTTTTGACAACATGCTATAGTATGACTATTTTTGGACGACATGCTATAGTATGACTTTTTTTTGACAACATGCTATAGTATGACTTTTTTTTGACGACATGCTATAGTATGACTATTTTTGGACGACATGCTATAGTATGACTTTTTTTTGACAACATACTATAGTATGACTTTTTTTTGACAACATGCTATAGTATGACTTTTTTTTGACGACATACTATAGTATGACTTTTTTTTGACGACATGCTATAGTGTGACTTTTTTTTGACGACATGCTATAGTGTGACTTTTTTTTGACGACATGCTATAGTATGACTTTTTTTTGACGACATGCTATAGTATGACTTTTTTTTGACGACATGCTATAGTATGACTTTTTTTTGACGACATGCTATAGTATGACTTTTTTTTGACGACATGCTATAGTATGACTATTTTTGGACGACATGCTATAGTATGACTTTTTTTTGACAACATGCTATAGTATGACTTTTTTTTGACGACATACTATAGTATGACTTTTTTTTGACGACATGCTATAGTGTGACTTTTTTTTGACGACATGCTATAGTGTGACTTTTTTTTGACGACATGCTATAGTATGACTTTTTTTTGACGACATGCTATAGTATGACTTTTTTTTGACGACATGCTATAGTATGACTATTTTTGGACGACATACTATAGTATGACTTTTTTCTGACGACATGCTATAGTATGACTTTTTTTTGACGACATGCTATAGTATGACTTTTTTTGGACGACATACTATAGTATGACCTTTTTCTGATGACATGCTATAGTATGACTATTTTTGGACGACATACTATAGTATGACTTTTTTCTGATGACATGCTATAGTATGACTATTTTTGGACGACATGCTATAGTATGACTATTTTTGGACGACATGCTATAGTATGACTATTTTTGGACGACATGCTATAGTATGACTTTTTTCTGACGACATGCTATAGTATGACTATTTTTGGACGACATACTATAGTATGACTTTTTTTTGACAACATGCTATAGTATGACTATTTTTGGACGACATGCTATAGTATGACTATTTTTTGACAACATGCTATAGTATGACTTTTTTTTGACGACATGCTATAGTATGACTATTTTTGGACGACATGCTATAGTATGACTTTTTTTTGGACGACATACTATAGTATGACTATTTTTGGACGACATGCTATAGTATGACTTTTTTTTGACGACATACTATAGTATGACTTTTTTCTGACGACATACTATAGTATGACTATTTTTGGACGACATGCTATAGTATGACTTTTTTTTGACGACATGCTATAGTATGACTTTTTTTTGACGACATGCTATAGGATGACTATTTTCTGACGACATGCTATAGTATGACTATTTTTGGACGACATGCTATAGTATGACTTTTTTCTGACGACATGCTATAGTATGACTATTTTTGGACGACATACTATAGTATGACTATTTTTTGACAACATGCTATAGTATGACTTTTTTTTGACGACATGCTATAGTATGACTATTTTTTGACAACATGCTATAGTATGACTTTTTTTTGACGACATGCTATAGTATGACTATTTTTGGACGACATACTATAGTATGACTATTTTTTGACGACATGCTATAGTATGACTTTTTTTTGACGACATGCTATAGTATGACTATTTTTGGACGACATACTATAGTATGACTTTTTTCTGACGACATGCTATAGTATGACTTTTTTTTGACGACATGCTATAGTATGACTTTTTTTGGACGACATACTATAGTATGACTTTTTTCTGATGACATGCTATAGTATGACTATTTTTGGACGACATGCTATAGTATGACTATTTTTGGACGACATGCTATAGTATGACTATTTTTGGACGACATGCTATAGTATGACTTTTTTCTGACGACATGCTATAGTATGACTATTTTTGGACGACATACTATAGTATGACTTTTTTTTGACAACATGCTATAGTATGACTATTTTTGGACGACATGCTATAGTATGACTATTTTTTGACAACATGCTATAGTATGACTTTTTTTTGACGACATGCTATAGTATGACTTTTTTTTGGACGACATACTATAGTATGACTATTTTTGGACGACATGCTATAGTATGACTTTTTTTTGACGACATACTATAGTATGACTTTTTTCTGACGACATACTATAGTATGACTATTTTTGGACGACATGCTATAGTATGACTTTTTTTTGACGACATGCTATAGTATGACTTTTTTTTGACGACATGCTATAGGATGACTATTTTCTGACGACATGCTATAGTATGACTATTTTTGGACGACATGCTATAGTATGACTTTTTTCTGACGACATGCTATAGTATGACTATTTTCTGACGACATGCTATAGTATGACTATTTTTGGACGACATACTATAGTATGACTATTTTTTGACAACATGCTATAGTATGACTTTTTTTTGACGACATGCTATAGTATGACTATTTTTTGACAACATGCTATAGTATGACTTTTTTTTGACGACATGCTATAGTATGACTTTTTTCTGACGACATACTATAGTATGACTATTTTCTGACGACATACTATAGTATGACTATTTTTGGACGACATGCTATAGTATGACTTTTTTTTGACAACATGCTATAGTATGACTTTTTTTTGACGACATGCTATAGGATGACTATTTTCTGACGACATGCTATAGTATGACTATTTTTGGACGACATGCTATAGTATGACTTTTTTCTGACGACATGCTATAGTATGACTATTTTTGGACGACATACTATAGTATGACTATTTTTTGACAACATGCTATAGTATGACTTTTTTTTGACGACATGCTATAGTATGACTATTTTTTGACAACATGCTATAGTATGACTTTTTTTTGACGACATGCTATAGTATGACTTTTTTTTGACGACATACTATAGTATGACTTTTTTCTGACGACATACTATAGTATGACTATTTTTGGACGACATGCTATAGTATGACTTTTTTTTGACAACATGCTATAGTATGACTTTTTTCTGACGACATGCTATAGTATGACTATTTTTGGACGACATGCTATAGTATGACTTTTTTTTGACGACATACTATAGTATGACTTTTTTCTGACGACATACTATAGTATGACTATTTTTGGACGACATACTATAGTATGACTATTTTTTGACGACATGCTATAGTATGACTTTTTTTTGACGACATGCTATAGTATGACTATTTTTGGACGACATACTATAGTATGACTTTTTTCTGACGACATGCTATAGTATGACTTTTTTTTGACGACATGCTATAGTATGACTTTTTTTGGACGACATACTATAGTATGACTTTTTTCTGATGACATGCTATAGTATGACTATTTTTGGACGACATGCTATAGTATGACTATTTTTGGACGACATGCTATAGTATGACTATTTTTGGACGACATGCTATAGTATGACTTTTTTCTGACGACATGCTATAGTATGACTATTTTTGGACGACATACTATAGTATGACTTTTTTTTGACAACATGCTATAGTATGACTATTTTTGGACGACATGCTATAGTATGACTATTTTTTGACAACATGCTATAGTATGACTTTTTTTTGACGACATGCTATAGTATGACTTTTTTTTGGACGACATACTATAGTATGACTATTTTTGGACGACATGCTATAGTATGACTTTTTTTTGACGACATACTATAGTATGACTTTTTTCTGACGACATACTATAGTATGACTATTTTTGGACGACATGCTATAGTATGACTTTTTTTTGACGACATGCTATAGTATGACTTTTTTTTGACGACATGCTATAGGATGACTATTTTCTGACGACATGCTATAGTATGACTATTTTTGGACGACATGCTATAGTATGACTTTTTTCTGACGACATGCTATAGTATGACTATTTTCTGACGACATGCTATAGTATGACTATTTTTGGACGACATACTATAGTATGACTATTTTTTGACAACATGCTATAGTATGACTTTTTTTTGACGACATGCTATAGTATGACTATTTTTTGACAACATGCTATAGTATGACTTTTTTTTGACGACATGCTATAGTATGACTTTTTTCTGACGACATACTATAGTATGACTATTTTCTGACGACATACTATAGTATGACTATTTTTGGACGACATGCTATAGTATGACTTTTTTTTGACAACATGCTATAGTATGACTTTTTTTTGACGACATGCTATAGGATGACTATTTTCTGACGACATGCTATAGTATGACTATTTTTGGACGACATGCTATAGTATGACTTTTTTCTGACGACATGCTATAGTATGACTATTTTTGGACGACATACTATAGTATGACTATTTTTTGACAACATGCTATAGTATGACTTTTTTTTGACGACATGCTATAGTATGACTATTTTTTGACAACATGCTATAGTATGACTTTTTTTTGACGACATGCTATAGTATGACTTTTTTTTGACGACATACTATAGTATGACTTTTTTCTGACGACATACTATAGTATGACTATTTTTGGACGACATGCTATAGTATGACTTTTTTTTGACAACATGCTATAGTATGACTTTTTTCTGACGACATGCTATAGTATGACTATTTTTGGACGACATGCTATAGTATGACTTTTTTTTGACGACATACTATAGTATGACTTTTTTCTGACGACATACTATAGTATGACTATTTTTGGACGACATGCTATAGTATGACTTTTTTTTGACAACATGCTATAGTATGACTTTTTTTTGACGACATGCTATAGGATGACTATTTTTGGACGACATGCTATAGTATGACTTTTTTCTGACGACATACTATAGTATGACTTTTTTTTGACGACATGCTATAGTATGACTTTTTTTTGACGACATGCTATAGTATGACTTTTTTCTGACGACATGCTATAGCATGACTTTTTTCTGACGACATGTTATAGTATGACTTTTTTTTGACGACATGCTATAGTATGACTATTTTTGGACGACATGCTATAGTATGACTATTTTCGGACGACATGCTATAGTATGACTTTTTTCTGACGACATGCTATAGTATGACTATTTTTTGACGACATGCTATAGTATGACTTTTTTCTGACGACATGCTATAGTATGACTATTTTTGGACGACATGCTATAGTATGACTATTTTTGGACGACATGCTATAGTATGACTATTTTTGGACGACATACTATAGTATGACTATTTTTTGACGACATGCTATAGTATGACTTTTTTTTGACGACATGCTATAGTATGACTATTTTTGGACGACATACTATAGTATGACTTTTTTCTGACGACATGCTATAGTATGACTTTTTTTTGACGACATGCTATAGTATGACTTTTTTTGGACGACATACTATAGTATGACTTTTTTCTGACGACATGCTATAGTATGACTATTTTTGGACGACATGCTATAGTATGACTTTTTTCTGACGACATGCTATAGTATGACTATTTTTGGACGACATGCTATAGTATGACTTTTTTCGGACGACATGCTATAGTATGACTATTTTTTGACGACATGCTATAGTATGACTTTTTTTTTGACGACATGCTATAGTATGACTTTTTTTTGACGACATGCTATAGTATGACTTTTTTTGGACGACATGCTATAGTATGACTTTTTTTTTGACGACATGCTATAGTATGACTATTTTTGTATAACTCACACCCCCGGACAAACTATGAAAAAAACAGCGATATATATATATATATATATATATATATATATATATATATATATATATATATATATATATATATATACTCTATAAGTAGAGTATTGTCAGAAAAAGTATAAGTTGCCACTTATTTTTTATTTACAGAAAAAAAGAAAACAGGTTTACCCCTTAGTGTTAGGTGTTAGGTGTCAACCCTAAATATAATTTTGTTTTCTCAGAATTCTGGCTTTAATCTCAGAATTTTTAGTTTTTCTGGTAGAAATAAAAAAAAATTAAATTAATTATTAAAATCTTTTTTATGAAAAAATAGTTATGATTTATAAATAAATAAAAATAATAAATTTAATCTCAGAATTCTTACTTTTTATAGTAGAAATTAAAAAAATAGAACACCTTAAAATCTTTTTAATGAAAATAAAAAAGTCTTTATTACTGTAATTATTACATTTATAAAATTATAATTATAGAAATTAATAAAAAATTAATTATGATTTACAAATCCAATTTTTAAAATTTTTGTAATCATGAGATTATAGTTTAAGGTCATGGGTTAACCTTTTATTATTATATTTTATTATAATAACCATTGATTTTCTAGAATTCAGATTCTATTTCCTCAGAATTGTGATTTTCTCGGAACTGGAAAAAAATTAGGTTAAAGGTTAATAAAGGTCCCATTAAAAAATAATTTTAAAAAATCTGAATTCTAGCTTTAATCTCTGAATTCTTATTTTTTTTCTGGTAGAAATAATTCTAAAAAATCACCTTAATTTTTTATTATTATAAGAATTAATACTTTTTTCTCAGGATAACATGATTAATGTCAGAATTGATTGAATAAAACAAATATTTAGAGAAAATTCAGAGAAAAAATTCCTAGAAATGTTTGATTACCTCTGCTATTACTTGTATTTTATAAAAATATATAAATATTTAACTTTAAATTAACTTTCTGATTAAATCCCATCTGTTGATATTAAACTATTATAGATTTTAGAAAAGCCTCCTCTGCTACAGACTCTTAAACATCCATGAATGAGAAGTAAAATTCCTGTAAATGCAAAGAAAACTCAAATTAGCCTTTAATAGATAAGAAATATTTATTGTTTACCAGTATATCTGCAATACATTTTGTTTTTTTTTTATAAAGCTGAGTCACATTCTGTCATAAATCTTATTTTACAATCCAAACAGGTTAAATCCCAACAAAACTGATGCTTTTAATGCTGTTGTTTGTCCATGCATTAAACAAACAAACAAAAAAACAAACACCGGCCATAAAACATTCAGACGCCCACAGCCGAATCTTACTGGTCGAATAAATAAATTTATATTCATCCACGTTTTCACAAAAAGTTTGAATTTTAGCGAAGAAATTAAAAAACAGGAGATTTTAACGTGTCACAGGTGCTTTTTCCTTCAATGAGTCAAAATATCTGCTGTGAAAAAGGTGTTTTTTTAATCCTTTTTCCCCATTTTCAGTGATTCTAACTCTCAAAAAGCTCATTAATTAACATCTTTTATTAAAACTTGTCCTTTTTTTATCCCATAAATACCCTGTTGATAAGTAGAAGGACGGATAATATCCATCATCATGGAACTTTATAGTGACTTTATAGTAATTAAATGATAATATTCTGTTTTCTTCTCTCTCTAGTTCGTGATATTGAATATTTACAGTTTTACAGACGTTTCCCTTAAGCTGCTCCGACTTTTTCTCCCAACAGAAAAATCTGATAAAAATTCCTCATATACACACATTTCACAATAGAACACAGTTTGGGGAGATGATGATGATGATGATGCAGTGCTTCGAATTCACAGAAAAAAAACAGAAAAGCCCAACACTTGACATTAAAAAACCCAAGAAAAGAGTCAGATGAAGGTGTTTTAACGGGATTCAGCAGTGAATTTACACGTTTAATCCCTGCAGCAGATGTGTTGGACGGAGGAGGACGGGGGTTAATTCCTTTTTTTTTTTACATCTATTTCTTCAGAACTCCTCGTGGACGTTTCTGGCGTAGTCCATCAGTTTGCTGCCTGTGAAGTATTCGCTGTATTTGAGGATCTCGTCCAGCTCCAGGTGGTGGTTCTGGTTCTCGTCGGCGACGGCGATCATCTGCTTGGCTTCGTTCAGGGCGTTGTGTTCGTTCATGGGGTCCATGTATTCCTGCAGAGGAAAAGATGGTTAGAAGATACTTCAAGGAAAGAAAAAAGGTTTAAATAAATCTTTTTTTCCCCTCAAAATTCAGAGATTACACTCACAATTCTGAATTTTTTATCTGAGCTAAAAAAAATGTAAAGGTGATGTTCTGTACTCTAATATAATAATTAAAGGAGATGTTCTGTCCTCTAATATAATAATTAAAGGAGATGTTCTGTCCTCTAATATAATAATTAAAGGAGATGTTCTGTCCTCTAATATAATAATTAAAGGAGATGTTCTGTCCTCTAATATAATAATTAAAGGAGATGTTCTGTCCTCTAATATAATAATTAAAGGAGATGTTCTATACTCTAATATAATAATTAAAGGTGATGTTCTGTCCTCTAATATAATAATTAAAGGAGATGTTCTGTCCTCTAATATAATAATTAAAGGAGATGTTCTGTCCTCTAATATAATAATTAAAGGTGATGTTCTGTCCTCTAATATAATAATTAAAGGTGATGTTCTGTCCTCTAATATAATAATTAAAGGTGATGTTCCGTCCTCTAATATAATAATTAAAGGAGATGTTCTGTCCTCTAATATAATAATTAAAGGTGATGTTCTGTCCTCTAATATAATAATTAAAGGTGATGTTCTGTCCTCTAATATAATAATTAAAGGTGATGTTCTGTCCTCTAATATAATAATTAAAGGTGATGTTCTGTACTCTAATATAATAATTAAAGGTGATGTTCTGTCCTCTAATATAATAATTAAAGGAGATGTTCTGTCCTCTAATATAATAATTAAAGGTGATGTTCCGTCCTCTAATATAATAATTAAAGGTGATGTTCCGTCCTCTAATATAATAATTAAAGGTGATGTTCCGTCCTCTAATATAATAATTAAAGGTGATGTTCTGTACTCTAATATAATAATTAAAGGTGATGTTCTGTCCTCTAATATAATAATTAAAGGAGATGTTCTGTCCTCTAATATAATAATTAAAGGAGATGTTCTGTCCTCTAATATAATAATTAAAGGTGATGTTCTGTCCTCTAATATAATAATTAAAGGAGATGTTCTGTCCTCTAATATAATAATTAAAGGTGATGTTCTGTCCTCTAATATAATAATTAAAGGAGATGTTCTGTCCTCTAATATAATAATTAAAGGAGATGTTCTGTCCTCTAATATAATAATTAAAGGAGATGTTCTGTCCTCTAATATAATAATTAAAGGAGATGTTCTGTCCTCTAATATAATAATTAAAGGTGATGTTCCGTCCTCTAATATAATAATTAAAGGAGATGTTCTGTCCTCTAATATAATAATTAAAGGTGATGTTCTGTCCTCTAATATAATAATTAAAGGAGATGTTCTGTCCTCTAATATAATAATTAAAGGTGATGTTCTGTCCTCTAATATAATAATTAAAGGAGATGTTCTGTCCTCTAATATAATAATTAAAGGAGATGTTCTGTCCTCTAATATAATAATTAAAGGTGATGTTCTGTCCTCTAATATAATAATTAAAGGAGATGTTCCGTCCTCTAATATAATAATTAAAGGTGATGTTCTGTCCTCTAATATAATAATTAAAGGAGATGTTCTGTCCTCTAATATAATAATTAAAGGAGATGTTCTGTCCTCTAATATAATAATTAAAGGAGATGTTCTGTCCTCTAATATAATAATTAAAGGAGATGTTCCGTCCTCTAATATAATAATTAAAGGAGATGTTCCGTCCTCTAATATAATAATTAAAGGAGATGTTCTGTCCTCTAATATAATAATTAAAGGTGATGTTCTGTCCTCTAATATAATAATTAAAGGAGATGTTCTGTCCTCTAATATAATAATTAAAGGAGATGTTCCGTCCTCTAATATAATAATTAAAGGAGATGTTCTGTCCTCTAATATAATAATTAAAGGAGATGTTCCATCCTCTCTCACCTCCAGCTCCTCCATGGTGACGATCCCGTCTCTGTTTGCATCGATCACGTCTTCAAACTCCTTCTTTCTCTCTCGGACCCAGTCGTCATCGATGTCCTGAGCCTGTTGATTCTCCACGGTGCCGACGGGGAGAGAGATGAACTCCGACAGAGTCAGCTTCTTATCGTTGTCCTGGTCTGTCACACAAAAAATTTAAATTAAACTTTATTATCACTGAGCATGTTACATGAACAAAGAACAAAAAAATATGTGTTTATAAAATCACAGAAGGATGAAATTCACTGTAAAACACATGTTTATCATCTAATATATAGACCCACTGCTATTTAATATACATATATATATATATAATTTATTTAATATACATAATATAATATGAAACTAGTTGATAACATTATTATTTTCTCTTTTTAAGAGAGTTAAATTATCTGGTAACAGGTTTTACACCAAATGATATTTTTTACTTTATCCCAGATTATTTAATAATAATTATATTATAATAATAATAATAACTCTTATAATAATAATAATAATTATTATTATTATTATATAATTTATAATTATATAATAATAATAATTATTATTATTATTATATAAGTATAATGACTTATATTATAGTAAATGTAAAACTTGAATCAAATAATCCACAAAAACACTCGTTTCATGAATGAATTACATCAGTGAGACACAGAAGAAATATAGTTATTTTCACTATAATCCTCCAGAAATATTATTCTTTAATTAGAATATAACTTATTTCTTATATAAAAACAGATTAAATCGACTAAAACCAATAAAACAATGAAATAAGCTGAATTATCTGCCAGTGGAATAAGATAATTCTACTGAGTATTGGACGAATTAGACCAAAAACAAGATATTTTTCCTATTTCTTCTTCTTAATGCAGCATTAAAGATGAACTAAGCTACTAATCCAGGATTTTCAGGTGATTTTCAACCTAAATAGATGATTTTAAGATAATTATTTAACCTTTTTGCTTCATTCTAAGTGGATGATCTTTAACACAGTACATTTTAATAGGATTCTGGGACTTGTACAACTATCTCACAGGTGTTATCTTCATTTTAAACCCAATATCAATCAGAAAACCTCTGTATCTGTGGAGATAAATGGCTGTATGAGGTAGAGCTGTTTCTATTTCTATGCATCTGAAGGTTGTAACGCGTTAAACGTACCCAGGTCTCGTACTATCTCCTTCACCATGTACTTGAGCATCCCTCGGCTGTGCTCTGGATGCAGGAAGGACAGGAACTCCTGTTCGTTCAGCAGCTGGTCGGCCGGAGGACTGTCGGCCTGAAACCAGCGATCCTTCAGACTCTCCAGAACCTCCTGAGCTGCAGAACATCACAGTATTCAGAGCCTGGAGAAACTGGGACGATGACGACTTTACTCTGGAAATCACACTCTATTAAACCTCAAAAATTTGTATTTTTATTTATCTGACTCTTCACTTTTAATGTTAAGCGTCTTTGAGTGTCCCAAAAATAAGTCTGATGTATGATAATTATTATTATTATTACCTGGCACAAGAAAAGAAAGGAATTCAAAATAAAAAAAAATCCCCAAAAATAATATTTATAATATAATTTAATAATAATTATTGAAAAATTTAAAATAAATTTATATTATATAAATATTTAATAATTTAAATAATATTTATATATATATATAATAAATAAAATATATAAAAATATTATATTATTAATAATATATATATATGTTTCCTTTTCAATAACCATGTGCAATAATCTACTCTTTATACCCAAAGTAATAACTATAATATGTACAGTTATTTATTTTATAACCCTTTATATTCTACTCTATTAACCCTTTATATTCTACTCTATTAACCCTTTATATTCTACTCTATTAACCCTTTATATTCTACTCTATTAACCCTTTATATTCTACTCTATTAACCCTTTATATTCTACTCTATTAACCCTTTATATTCTATATTCTACTCTATTAACCCTTTATATTCTACTCTATTAACCCTTCATATTCCCTTCATCTCCAGCATATTCGTATAAATCTCGACTTACTTTCCTCGTCCAGCTTCAGATCTTCGTTCCGTTTTATTTTCTCGGTGATTTCCTTTTCGTTGAAACCTTTGCTGGCGAGAAACTTGACTCTGTATTCGTCCCACGTCACATGACCTGCAGACGAAGGGTTGTGGAATCAGGAAATAGAACAAGTTGAATACATGCAACACGACATTAGTCTGACAGCAGGGGACAAAATAACATGTTATCAATGAGGGGAACAATGAACAGTCATGTTTTAGAGAATAATTTCTGAATTTCTATTAATACAATATTACTATAAATAATCTGGACCTTTTCTTCTTCTTCTCTCTCTTCTATTGCAACTCAGCATGTTTTATTAGAAGTATTATTAAAAGTAATGATAGGAGGTATAGATATGTTCTATATTTATACGTAAGAGCATGAATCAACGAGGGAAAAGGATGGAAATCTTTCATGGAGGTCGTTAGAGCTTGTTAACGATCGTTAAAGATCGTTAGAGATCGTTAACCATCGTTAGAGCTCGTTAACCATCGTTAGAGCTCGTTAACCATCGTTAGAGCTCGTTAACCATCGTTAGAGATCGTTAACCACCGTTAGAGATCGTTAACCACCGTTAGAGATCGTTAACCACCGTTAGAGATCGTTAACCACCGTTAGAGATCGTTAACCACCGTTAGAGATCGTTAACCATCGTTAGAGATCGTTAACCACCGTTAGAGATCGTTAACCATCGTTAGAGATCGTTAACCACCGTTAGAGATCGTTAACCACCGTTAGAGATCGTTAACCATCGTTAGAGATCGTTAACCATCGTTAGGTCTGATCTTAACCATCAGACTGGATAAATTATTACTGGATTCAATATATTCCCATTAATTCCACCCATAGAAAGAAAAACGGGACTTTTGTCTCTTCCAGTATCTACTGCACCCATTGCTGTGACTATGAGAGTGATGACGATGAATGAATTTAAACCAAACAAATGTGGAACTATCCCTTTAAATCTGTTTTATCTACAACATATTTCCTGTTTAATTCCCAGGATTTCCTCACCGTCCCCGTCGGGGTCGACAGCTTTGAAGCTGTTCTTATTCTCCTCCACAGCTTCCTGGAAGTGCTCCTCCGTTTTCTCCATGATCCAACGCTGCAGCTCTTTGGCGCTGACGCTCCTGTCTTTATTGAAGTCGACTCTGAAAATTTACAAAGTTCCGGTTATTGAACTTTCACCTCCCTCCCCCCGCGGTAATAAAACGCTCCATTAAACGTCTATTTACATACTGTAAAACCTAACGACCCCTTTCTGTCCGTGGCTCTCGTCCAATCCGCAGCTTTTTATTTTATTTCAACCTGCCGAGCGCCAGGAAAGGAGATTTTACACATTTGAAAAGTCATTTTCTTCCTGAAAAGGGAAATTCGTCCATTGAGGGAGACGGATCGGTTTTAAAACCTTCTCAGTGGACGTTTCATGCAGATGAATTTGTTGCACAAGTTGTTTCATCACTTATCTGTTGGTCCACATTTCACAGATTAGGAGACGTGTCACCATATTTAAATGACTCTGGCATCCTGTTGGTTTTGCAGCGTCATGCAGCGTCGCACCCAAACTTCATCTGAATCCACCTTCAAGCAACGTTTTCCTGACAACGGCTGCACAATTCATCAATATTATATTAATATTATGATATAAAACTAGACGATAGCGAAGTTTTGATTACTGTGGTCTGTTAAAAGCTGAATTACAGTAAATTGGCTGCAAAAATGCTCATAAAAGAAAGATGAGGAGATAAAATAATGTGATATGTTTATATATCACATTTAAAATATATAATAAAGTATCATAAAATTCACATATATATAAAATTAGGATTAAATTCCCACAAAATCCTTGGTATCCTGCATAAACATTCACAGACTATTATAACGTTATGTCCTAAAAAAATAGACAAAACAAGAGAAAATTAATAATATTCTTCTTTTTTTCAAATTTTATATCTATATTTTTAAATAATTACCCAATATTTTAAATATTTTGCATTTTTTCCTTACACTATATCGTCCCTTGTGTATTAGTTTCCATGACAACCCTTAAATTGGGTGTAATTTCATTGTACCTTCACTATAAAATGACTATAAATTCAATTTTATTCTAAAATTCATAATTAAAAAGCTGTTGTTCATCTAAACTATACATTATATATATTACAATTATTTTATTAGTATATATGTATATGTGTATGTATAGATCTATCCTTGAATATTGTATTTTTTATACATATTTATTATATGCTTTATATTTAATATTTTAACTTGTATCTTACATTATTATACTATAAACGCTATATAATTATATTTAGATATTTATATAATTCATAATAATATATAGAGAATAGGTAACCATGTGTAATTTATTTATTTCTATTTTTCCAATAATTCCAATAATCTACTCACCTACTTTTTATTTTTATTGTTATTTATTTTATTTTCTCTATGTTTTTTTTTATTTTTATAACTTTTATAATTTCCCTGAGGAATTTAATAAAGTCTAATTTAATCTAATAAAATCCTATTGTGTAAAGATGCAGTGAACGCACCGACCTTTAAATCTAAAATATTAATATTGAAGCTCGATTATTCTCTTCTCTCTAGAATTCCTGCTTCTCAGACGTAGTTTCTTTATTTCCTCTATGTCTAAACTGACTCATTTCAGATATTTGAGGATGTGAGACACAAGAAAACTGGGAAACAGATCTTCACTGATCAAGAAAACAAATTATCTGCAGCGTTTTCTAAACCCGACACACCTTTAAGCTGTTTTTCTGTGTCTTAAAGTTCCTTTAGAACTTAGTTAAAGTCCTGTGACTGTACTTCACGCTGCCTGAAGAACCAGATCAGGTCGGATCAGGCTTTACTCTGCCCTGTTTGCTTTAGGAATGCTGTTCCTCTCGCGGCTTTAAAAGAAAGAATAAAACAACAACACGTCTCACTTGGTGAAGATGTCGATCAGCTTCTTCCTGTTCCTCCGCGGCTCCGAGTCCTCGTCGAACTCCTCCATCTCTTTGCCCAGGAAGACCTCCTGGTGGAAGTCCTTGTTGAGGTGGCCGTCCATCTCCATCTTCATCCCGTTCAGGTGGTCCTGGGGCAGGATCTCGTTGTCGTCCTTGCCGGCCGGAGGAGACTTGTCTTTGGAGGCGGACATGTTGGCCGGACGAGCCTGGACGTCCATGATGTGGAGCAGGACGTAAAAAATCAGGGAAACGGACAAGAGGTTCCTACACCAAAGTCTTCTCCACACAGCCATGATCGCCTGCAGAATAGTGAAATATAAAAAGGTTAATTTCATAAAGTCAGATTTAAAAAGGCATCAGCTAAAGCAAACACAAGATAATGCTGCTGCCTCGATTTAAATCCCACGTTGGATTTTTCCATAATTGCAGCACAAATCCAATAAACGTCAAACCTTATTACAAAACATTCCTGCGGATGAGGAAATATTTTTAAATCCAAAACAACAATGGAAGCCTTTCATAATCGGATAAACAGAATAGAGGAAGGTGAATGCAAAATATGTTTGTGATTTATTTGCATTATTTAAAAAAGTTCATTCTGTAGAAGCAAGGCTTTGACAAGCAGGTAATAATTATTTAAATAAAAAACAGAAATGAAGATAAACATGAAAAAGAATAATAAGGTTTAAAGGGGAAAAAGTAAAGTGAATAAGAAAAAGCAATTTAATTGGATTTTATTGATGAGAAAGAATAATAAGGTTAAAAAGGAAAAAAAAAGTAAAGTTAATAAGAAAAAGTTAATTTAATGGATTTTATTGGTCGTAAATTCTTTAAAGTTATGAGGTTATAAGGTAAATAACTAAAACAAACTAAAAAAAAGATAAATAACATGAGAAAGAATAATTTAAGTTAAATAAATGAGAAAAAGCTATTTATTGGACTTTGTTGTAAACTCTTAAAAAAACGTTTTTTGGTGCCGGACGTGAACGCCTCTGATATGTTGCAGCGGTACGTGGTGCGTTTACTGAACGCCTCATACTGTAGGATCAACAACAAACACTTGACATTCGGGTTTTATACTAAATAAACAACGATAATGATAACATTAACATTAAATTTACACAATTTCAACATTATTTGTGTAACAAAGCTCTTTAAAAGGCAAAGTATATATCGACGCGGCTAAGAGGGAATTTTTTTTACGTAAATATCGATCAGCGTCATTCTAATAATTTAATAATAATTGAGCGTCTAAGCGGCTAGCATAAACACGAAAATACAACACTAGAGCTAGCTAATTAGCCGGGTAATAGTGAGAATATAAGGAAACATCAGAGAACCAACCTGTCCAGAGGTTACCTCCACTTAAACAGGAACAGCTGACGCGTGTTTCGGTAGCTAGCTCAGCGTTAGCCGACCTGAAGCTGTTACACTTCCTGTACACGTGGCTCCCCCGCAGACCCCCGCCCGGGAACGTGGGCCGGCTCAACGCAAACCCCGCAGAGACCCGCGTCCGCGGAGAGGTCCGCGACCGGTGTTTCGGTGCGTTAATCCACCCGAGACGTCTCGGCGGAGTTGGCGGCTAGTCGCTAATCTGACGCAGGTAGATTCCGTGAAGCTAACCGCGACTATTCAGCGTGACTTCCGGTCTGCGCTTTCAAAATAAAACCATTATTGACTATTTCGGAAATGTGATGAAATAAGTGTGAGGATCATTTACTCAGGCCGAGTAAAAGTCAAGTAAAAGCCCCACATCATCAAAGATTCCCTTTATACCTGTTTTAAGTGCTGTATTAAATACTTTACTTTGAAAAATAATGTGTGTCTATTGTGTTCTTTTAATTAGATTTACATTTTTTGTCATTGCACATGTTACAGGTATAAAGCAACAAAATGCAGATAGCATCATAGCATATAACTAGAAGTGCTTCAGTAGGGATTTAAATGATTTAAGTGATAAATGATTATGATCATTATATACAGACAATAAACAAGTTATGACTATGATAAGATGCCTATGAATTATGATACAGAATATAAATAGACTATAAGTATTTAAATTTACATCCTCTCCCTCTTCAAAAACCCTAGATCTATGAATATTTAAATATGTTTAATTTCATTGTTTAAGTTCATCTGTTAGACACAATTAATTGGGGATATTGTCATTTACATTATATTATTTACACATATTTACATTTATTTCCTATTCATCTGAATTTTAATGAATTAACTAAAAGTTCCTTTTGACTACTAATATTGAATGAGAAGAAATACCATTTTCATATAATTTATTTCACCAAAAATGTATGAAATTCATTGAGTTTCTGACGATATCACTAATTTATTGTGAGTAGTGAATTTCCTACTGAACAGCTTCAAGTTTCAGAACCAGAATGCTGTTTATTGTCATTTTGCAATACAAAATTGGAGAGCTCCTCCCATTCCAGTGAAAAAATAAAATACAAAATAGTATTAAAAAATATAGTATAGAATATAATATGTAATGTCTTAGAAATGTGCAATGTACAAGTGTTCTGTTATGTACAGGAATGAATAATCTATATTGCACAAGTCATTGTAATTCAACACCTTTCCACATCACACTTGTGTGAATTGAATCTCACACTGAGACTGTTAAAAGTATTTGTGATGTCACAAATCATGCTTTAAATTAAATGTTTAATGAGCTCAGATAAACATTTCCACTTTAAGTGTCAAACGTATTTTAATGGAGAGGGAATATAATTTAAGCATTATAAGCTTAATGTATTTAAAGTATTGCAGTAAAAGTATTAGTTCTGTCCCTCTGAATATTATCAAAGTTTCTCTCTTAATTTGAAAGGCAAAATCCCCCAATTTCCGGTTGTGTTGTGTATCCTGTAGCTGACTTGACGCTGCTGCTGCGTTTTTTAAGAGACAAGTGGCAGCGGATCCAGGAAGTAGGTGGCACTAGTGTGACGCCATATTGGAAAGGTCCTTTTTTGGGAGGAGGGTAATATTTGCACTTCAGGCTGCTGCCTCTGGGTGGCGCTGTATTAAAATGTAATAATAAACCAAACAGAAATAGTTGTCAAGTTAAAGAAAATACAATACCTTAGAATATTTATATTTATTTATATTTATTCACATCAGACTTGAAATGTCCGTATTAGCTCAACTCAGAAAAGTGACATTTTGGCTGAACATGAGAATAAAACAAACAGGTATGAAAGTATAAATCACAAAAAGTCAAGGAATCTTTGGCAGCTTCTCAAGCAACAGATTAAACAGGATAATACGTTAAGGTCACAAAAAATGTTGAATTTGTTTCTCTTTCTAGCTCGGATCTAAACACAGGGCTTTGGTAGAGTAGGTTATAATGCAAAGTCTAAATGACAGATACACACACACACACACATGGTAGGTCTGCCAAAGAACCTCTTCAGCTTGAGCATTTCATCTATGAGATAAAACAGAGCTGAATAAGCTCGTGAGGTTGCCAATAGAGGCAAGAGGGAGAGAAACAGAGAGGGAGGGAGGAAAAAAAGAGAGAGAGAGGTGGGAGGGAGAAAGGGTGATGATAAAACTCCAGTCCGAAGCCTCCTGTTCGCTCAGTCTGAGAGCAAACGACCAGAGGAACAGGGAGAAAGCAAAAAAAACAAAAAAACGACCTACCACACATCAAACGGCCGCTGCTCTGTGACGTGAAACGACTTTGATGACACCTGAGCACAAACCAAAAAAATAAAAAAAACGCTTCTACCTGTTAAAAAAAAAAACTTTTGATGCTTTGTGAGTTTACACTTTTCAAGAAGAGAAGTTGGAGTCTGGGCAAAGATCAGACGTGGACCTCATCCATCTTCTTCTGTTTTTTTTTTTTTTTTGCACATGCTGGACAGACAGATTGATCACTGAGCTGCATCTTTTTGTTTTTTTTCTTTCAACGTCTGTGGATCTAGTGCCGCTTTTTTTTTTTTTTTTTTTGCTTTTCACTGGACTGGATTACCCCCCGGCTCAGTGTGAGAAACAGTAGGAGAAGAGACCAGTGGGGGGGTGGGGGGGGTTTAAAAAAAAAAAAAAAAGAATATTGCCATCCATCTCCATCTCTAGCCCACCCTCAGCTTCTTTTTGGACGCCCCTCCTCTCCCTCCTCACCCCCCCGACCCTCCTTCCCCCTACACCTCACCCCCCAACAGAGCAGAAAGCGTGAAAAATCTCACTAATGGGTTTATTTGCTGTCAGATCTGCGCCGATCTGTCATTCCCTTGGACCATTCTGCTTGACACATTTCATAGTTGAGTAAGCCTCCTGGCCGCTCGTCGAGAAAAAGGGGGCAAATCGAGTCCCTGAAAGCCGCATTCCACCGGGCATCTTCAAGAAGCTCCTGGCCGGTCCGCTCCAGAGGAGGTTTTTTTTCGTTTGGCAAGAAAAGAGCGTGAAAGATGTGGTGTGGCGCCGGGCCTCTGGCCGTGGTGGCGGCGGTGTTCTGGACTCAGTGCGTCCTCCTGGACGTGGTGGACGCCAAGAAGGAGAGGAAGCGGCCGAAGGAGGCCACCCCCCAGAACACGGAGACCTACAACGCCACCCTGTCCAACAGCGAGGAGGTCGGCGGCGTCAAGGTAGTGACCTCAAAACCTCTCAAACTACTCTTTGATTACTCTCAACCTCAATCAATGATGAGCGTCTTTCTTTTAGATGGAATTTGAAGTTGTGGATTTCTTTCTCAGACATCAAGAGGACAGGTGTCCCCTACGGTTAAAGGTCAAAAACCTCCCTCTAAAAATGGTCAAACGACCCTTTGATTGCTCTTCTTAAGGTCTTACTCATGAGTGTCTTTCTTATAGATTAGAAAAACGATTTGAAACCTGGATGGGACAGGTGTCCCCTCAAAAAAACAATTTTGCAGATTTCTTTCTCAAACCTCAACAAAAGCCGGGACTGGACAGGTGTCCCCTACGGTTAAAGGTCAAAAACCTCTCTCAAACTACTCTTTGATCACTTTCTTAAGGTATCAATCATGAGCGTCTTTCTATAGATTAGAAAAACGATTTGAAAATTGAATATCTTGAATCTCAAACCTTAAAAAAAGCTGGGTCCAAGCAAAAAGGTCTAAAAATGGTCAGTTTTTGAGTACTCTTCTTAAGTTACCACTCATTCTTTTCTTCAACCTCAAAAAACCCCAAAAAGGTCAAAAACCTCTTTCTAAAAATGGTCAAACTACTCTTTGATCACTTTCTTAAGGTATCACTCATGAGCGTCTTTCTTATAGGTTAAAAAACAACGTGAAGTAGAAGATTTCTTTCTCAAACCTCAAAAAAGCCAGGATGGGACAGGTCCCCCCCCTTAGCTAAGGACAGAAACCTCTCTAAAACGTTCACACTACTCTTTGATTACTCTCTTAAACTATCAATCATGAGCGTCTTTCTTATAGATTAACAAAACAAATTGGAAGTTGCAGATTTTTTTCTCAAACCTTAAAAAAACCTGGGACTGGTCAGGTGTCCCCCCCCTCAGCTAAGGTCAAAAACCTCTCTCTAAAAATGTTCAAACGACCCTTTGATTACTCTCTTAATGTGTAAGTCATTAGCGTAGACTGCAAAAACTCAACTCAAACCTCAAAAAAGCCAGGACAGGACAGGTGTCCCCCCCTCTCTCTACTAAGGTCAAGCCTCAGGACAGTCAGATGGACCAAAAAAACCTGTGAAACTCTAAATGGATGACTTCTAGAGGCATGTCAGGAATGTGAGCATCCAAAGGCCGATCAATGTGTCAATTAGCGACGCCGCAGGGCGCCCGCCACTCGATTTTTCCGGAGGATCAGATGTCCACCGATATGCCTCGTCGCTGTATACGGCAGGAAACAAACAGAATAATCGAGAAAACAACTCAATGGCGACGAAGCGAGAAGAAACAGAGGTCTGTAACCCTGAAGAACGGCGTCGTTTTCATTTAGAGACGTTGGTGGTGGCACGATTCCATTTTTCAGGAGTTGGCCCCTTTTGACTCTTGTTATTTATTGGTTTATTGCTGGTGTTGCATATTTGCGAGGGGCTATTTGTTTTGCTTCTGGCCCACCCATTATGTTGGCATTCTCATATAACCCACGCTGCCCTAGATACCCAACAGCAGCCTTCTTCTAACGGTATCCTTCCCCCCACTAAACTCTGTGAAAACCGCACCGTGAGGTCTCCTTTTGTATCTTTAAGAACACATTCTAGGTGGTTGTGGGCCCGGCGGTGTTTATTTGACTTGGTTTAGCCCTGTAAAAGCAGAGGCTATGAAGGTTGACCTCGCGTCAACCCCCCGAGATCTCACTCCTCCCGTCCTGGTCCCAGAGGGACCGAGGTGTCTTCGTCTCAAACATACCCCTCGGCCGCCGCGACGTAACCCCTTGGGAAAGATATTTAAAGGCCCGCGGTTGACGTTGTTCCCAGCCCCATTGATTCTGTCATCCTCAGGCCTCCGGGGCCCTGACTCCGCTGTGTCTGGGACATCCGATAGGGGCGTAGCGGCCCCCGAAGAAACCGGGGCAGCGTGCCGTGTAAGCCCCTCACAAAGCCCCATAGAAAGGATCCTGAAAGAGAACACCTCGGCGAGGATTAACCCACCCCCCCCTTACGCCTCCCTCCGTGACATTCTTTTCATCTCATCTCCCCACAATCAGAGGGTAATGACATAATCACTCTTAAGACGCCGTGTTATGCCAGATAGCGCCGCTGCCAAAGAGTGTCACCTCTGACATCTGCGGAGTGGCGGAGGTTCGGAAAAAACGCGTTTTGTCGTTGAGATTTCTGTCCGAGAAGTGCGGTGCCACACACCAGGAAAGTGGTAAACTTGCTTTTCTTGGGTAGTTTGTAAGTTTATCCTATTACACATCTGTTGCGTACCGGAGAAAAACAACACGTCCATTGGAGCCTTCTTGGCAAAGGAACCTGTGTTCTCAAACAAGCCAAACATTTACACTCCACATTTACATTTTTTTTTCCCCCCTTGTGCCCAGTGGAAACAGTGGAAAACAGCTTCTTGTGATGGCATTCGCCTTCTATCTGACCAAATCCCGTGTGTGGGCCTGCTGGCAGCGTGCAGCTCCCCCGTACGCCGCATTCCTCGGGAGATTTTTCCGTTTGAAAGCGATCACAATAGCGAGGTGCGGAGTTGTGGCGTGAGTGGAATTTTTTTAATGAGATTGATGACCGGGGAACATTTCCAAACAAGCGTGATCCCCGTTGAACCCTTCACGCTGTCCGGTACCGTAAGCCTTTTATTGCTCTCCCCACTCTAAAGATGAGAGGGATCTGTCATTATCGAGAGCAGCGAAGGGATCCAGCCATGGCTGTAATTGAGGGAGTTGAGTCAAACATCACGCCTGGCGTGTTGAGTAATGGCTGGGTTAAGCCCGAGGCGAGGGTTTTTGTTTCCTCTCTCTCATCCCCAATGATGATTAATGCAGCGGTGTGTGGGACCTTTTTGGATTCAACCTACACAGGAAACAGGACCAGTGTGAGAGCACACTCAATACCAATGGTGTGAACTACCTATCGTCTGTCAGATGCTTGTTTAACATCCTAAAATTACCCCAATGAAGTACATCAAATAATAAACAGTCTTTTGTCATTACAATTGAAAATTTACTAGTAAAATAAACCACATGGTATTGTATTTTCACCTCCCAGACTCATAGAGGGATTGTTTTATTTGGATTTTGTTTTATTTATAATGGAGTCAGATTGATGCCAGATTTATCCGAAAAATCCCTTAATCTTGCCTGATTCTTATCATGTGCTGGTCATATTCCTGAAACCATGAGGAATTATTGCTGCATTATTCTTTTTTTTTGCTTCACTGTGACATAACATAAGATGGCCATTATGATGAAAGATGGAAGTTCTGCATTTATCCTGCAGATGTATATGAAGTGTAGATATTTACCAAAAAAAATCCCTTTCAAGCCGAGAATTTGAGAATGTTGAAATGGTTAGAAAGGTGCAGCATTTAGATTAAAGCAACATTTCAGGAAATATGTCTTTTCATTTTCTTGCCCAGAGTTATATATGAGAGGATTGATGCTTTTCTCAAAACTGTTCGTTGAAGTTCCTACAAGAAACATTCATTTTGTGGGCAAATGCAGTAGTGTTTCCCTGGAATAAAGATTCGATCTTGGCATTTGTTTTGGAAGCGAGTGAAAGAAAGATGCTGCTCATTTTTAATACTATTTTTCTTCTTTTATAAACACAGCTGTTTGCGGGATGTGTAGGAGGCAAAGTAAACTTTTTTTTCGTGACGTTCCTACACCTCGGTTACATCGAAATGCCAAATCTGGGATTTATTTAAGCTTTAGATCATAACCTCTGTGAAGCAATCAGAAAATAATGTTTTATTTCTTTGTCCTTTCCACCGCCCCTTTCTGCTTTTATTGGTGATTCAGACTATGATGACTTGTTATTTGAGTATTTCTGGAGAGAAGTTGGTGCTATTTGAATGGAAATCATGAATAAGCCTCTAGTGGTCGGTGGTGGAATTGCACTTTAAGTTACTTCTGCATTTTCTTCAGCCTCAGGTCGTAGTAGTTGTTGCCTTCAATGAACAGAACCAGGCTAACGGTTCGTTTCCAGTATTTATGCTTCGCTAAGCTAACAGGCCACTGGCTTCAACCTTTAATTTCAAAAGACACAAATACAGTATTAACTTCTCGTCCAATTCTCGGCGAAGCAGCATGTGAAAATATTTCCCTAAAATTATTAAATATTCTTTGAATAATAAATACCATTGTTTTTGGCAGCTATACTTCTGTACTTTTTTAAAACAAACATGTTGTACAATTGTTTTGCAGTTTTAGTTTGTTAGTCACCCTGTTGTGTCACAACCTTTCATATTTCTCCAAATACTCTGGGGCAAATTTGTTGAATATATTAAAAATAAGAAACTAAAATTAACCATTTACTGTGTAGTATTTTTTGATGTAGAATCGCAGATTAATCATATAAAAGGAGGAGGATCTAATGACTTCTTAGGTTAATGTTCTGCGTTGCACATATTGGATCACTGGTGCTTTTCAACAGCTCCTTTTTACCTACCACAGGGTAAATGAGCACTCGCTCCAATTTCAAAACTATAATTTGTACACAAAACAGATGTGACAGAGCCATCAAAGTCTCTTTCAGTTTATATTGCCTCTTTATATAAGGAGGTTTTCTTGTGAGCTCACGAGCATAAACACAAATTTATTCATTTTCTCTAACACATAACATCTTTGTTTGGACCACAGTGAAGTTACACCATTTTATAAAAAGCGCCTTCGTCTATATCAGTACATTCCCTGAACTAACAGCAGCAGCCACAGTGTGATAGAGTAATTATGTTTTGCACACGTTGCTTGCCAATTGAGTAATAACACAGCGAGACGCAAAACAAGAGTCAACATCGCATGCCGAACTGTATTTAGCTCCTTCTTCGATAAATCCTCGAGGCGAATCTGTTTTTTTTGTGAAGTGCAGCGGTGGGGAACACGTGGGCGGACGCTCCAGGACCAGGATGCATGCAGGTTACCAGGATCCACCAGGATCTCCTGGTCTCGCAAAAGCCCGGGGATCCCTTCCCTCCGGGGGAGGCGTCGCGCCCGGCGTCCACCCATGCATGGATGACTGCACAGGGAGCAGTATGGGGATGTAAAAACAAGGGATTAGAGAAGGCTCTTCATCATCCTGTCCAACCTTTAAAAACCTGCCTGTGCAACATTTTTTTTCTTTATCAGCATCAAAAAAAAAAAAAGTTTCATGTCCTCTAGTGTGCACGAACAGGTATGAAAACAGATTAAAAAAAAAAAGAAAATAAGATAAGTCCGTAACTGTACTCGTGGAAGAATTCAGGAGCCGTCTGCCGTGGAGTAGAGTTCCAGAGACATGTTTTAACAGTTGTGTTTGTGTTTTTGGTGGCATGCCGCCCCAGGGAAATATTTCCCCCATTTTATTGCTTCAAATAAATTCAACCTAATTTCCCCCCAAACTACATGACAAACACACTTAGAGCAGTGCATGTACAAGGATTATTCATGTGGAGCCAAATCATTCTTTACTCGGTAATAAAATCTCGTGGGCTTCTGTGAATGATCAACTTCTGTTACAACTTCATTCGCTAATTGATCCAAAAAACAGTGGCGTAGGTTAATAAAACAAAGAAAGTAAGTGTATTTACTCAAGTGTTTGCATTTACTTTTTGTAAAGACATACAATAAGTTGATAAAACACAACGCGTTGTTGATTCAACTAATACGGCTCCAATGATTTTAACCAAAAAACCCAAAGTCAAAGTTTCATGACTGCGCGGTTGGAAGTTATTTCCCCTTCTTTTCAGATGGTTTCATTTACTGAGATTGTGGTAAAAACTAGCCAATATTTAACAAAAACACCAAAAAAAAAATAGAAAATTAGAGAAAAGTCGAAAATATAAACACAAATTTAGTGGTTTTCTCTGATAAATCATGCCATGAAGGTTGAGAACCACAAAGGCTAAACAATACTTACAGCTATAACAGTAAAATGCTGCTTATCAATGCATCGGTAAAAATATTAAGTATTGATACACCTCTACTTGAAGTTATTGAACTGCATTGTTGTTTCAACTTAAATCAGATGTTTCATGCATATTTCCAGGTCTGTATCTGTATCCTGAGGCAATACTGGAATATCTCTGCATGATTTATAGTCCATAAAACACCTTATTTATCTCGTACTGGCTCTTTATGCAGCCACTCAGTTCAGCCTCCGTCTGAAACAGGCTGCTTTAGTTTCCACAAGCCACATAAACAAACAGCAGTAATCTGATTTTGTTCATTTTTCTCAGTCTTTAATCAAAGTATAATCTTCTCAACAGATCGAGCCAGAATCAGAACAAACCATGGAAAAACCTTCGCAGCAAAGACTATTAACTCTCATTTCCACCTTAAATTTTGCATCGTTTTTACACCTTTGTGGCTAAAATGTCCAAACACAAATAACAAATATCAATATTTGTTTCTGCTTTTCTTTCATAAACAATTGGGTCACATTAATAAGAATTTCACGCATCAGCTTACAATGGGTTAATGTTCATGGTTTTATACTGTATTGGTAATAAGATTAAATAATGTGGTTATAATGGAAGTCAATGGAAGGCATCCAGAGGGAGAATCTGCAAATACTGATGCAATCAAATCAGTTTTGCTGCTATTCTTTGACATATCCAAGGCTCTAATCGGTTAAAATTCTAAAAAAATGATTGAATGTTTGGTAGTTTTAAGCAGGTAAGAAGAAGAAGAAGAAAAGCAGAAAAAAATGATGTATGATGATTTTATAGCAGTTAGTTTTTTGCCACGGAGATGTCGAAAGGCTGCAAAATTTGTCCAAAGAGTATAAAAGACAATGGATTTCAGAAATTCTGGAAAAAAAAATCATGCCAAAGGCTGCAACACAGACAAAAATGAAAAAAAAGCCAATAAATCAAAATGAAATGGTGATATACTGCTTTTATACTGTAACAGTAGTGAGATTAAAAACTGTGGTTATAGTGGAAGTCAATGGAAGGAGTAAAATCTGGCTCTACATAAAAAATACTAATGCATTCCAATCAGTTTTGTTGTTAATCTTGACATAACCAAGACTCTAATCACCATCAAAGTGCCATCATCCTACTATTTATTATATGGAAAATATGGTAATAAGATTAAATAATGTGGTTATAATGGAAGTCAATGGAAGGCGTCCAGAGGGAGAATCTGCAAATACTGATGCAATCCAATCAGTTTTGGTGCTATTCTTTGACATATCCAAGACTCTAATCGGTTAAAATTCTAAAAATGATTGAATGTTTGGTAGTTTTAAGCAGATAAGAAGTTGTTTAAGAGATTTATTGGAAGAAAAGCAGAAAAAAATGATGTATGATGATTTTATAGTAGTTAATGTGGTTATAATGGAAGTCAATGGAAGGCGTCCAGAGGGAGAATCTGCAACTACGTAAAAATTAATAATGCAATCAAATCAATTTTGTTGCTAATCTTTGACATCCACATCAGACATATCCAAATCCACTTATTCACTAACAAAGTCCCATCCTCCTACCATTAATTATATGAAAATAATTAGTTTTATCTGCAAAAATAATGAATCATTTCAAATAGATAAACTGCATTTAAATGGTTAAAATTAATTGAATATTTGGTAGGTTTGCACAGATAAGAAGTTGTTTAAAAGATTTATGGGGGAAAGAAAAAGCTGAAAAAATTGAAGTATGATGATTTTATAGCCGTTTGTTTGAAGATGTCGAAATACTCCACAGAGAATAAAAGACAATGGATTTCAAAAACTAAAAAGAAGGGTTTCTGGACTAAATTCATGCCAAAAGCTGCAACAAATCATAAAAGAAAGTTGACAAAAATGTACAAAAATACGCCAGACAGCTGATCTGAAGTCAGTTTGATGGAGAAGCCGCGAAAAGAGCTTTCAAGTTTTAGAAGTTTGACGGTGTTCAACATAAACACCTGACATCATAACATTATATAAATGACAGAAAAACCCCCAAAAATACATCAAGTCGCCTTTTAAGTAAAGCGTCTGACTGCTTCTTTCACACAATACGTCCTAGTGTTAAGATCTCGTGATTTAAACCCTCCCCCCCCTTCGCCTTCAATAAAGATAAACACTGTCTGGAAGTTTTAAAGTTTCTCACCTTGAGACAGAATACCTGACACATTCTCTCGGGCCGAGCTGGAAAGGCTGACGTGCCGACAGACGAGGCACTCACCCATCAGCGCTGATCAAAGCCGGAGCCCCGGTGTTCTTCATCAACTCCCAGACTGATACCTGGATCCGCTCCCGCCCCACTTTGTTCGCGGGTTGTACGTGCTGATGCCGAGCTATGCGGATCGGGGGAATCCACAGTTTACTTTTGCAGTCAATAGCAACGAGTGAGGGATTGAACGCCTCCTGACAGCTTTTCTTGTGTCGTCGGGGGCGATATATATGTATTTTTTTTCCATGTCTGCATGTGTGGAGTCTTTTGATGTTCAGAAACTCACCTGCATACAATGAATCACCATCCCAGCTGTCATGATAGTGTACGTTAGCCTAAAATAAGAATTCAATATGTAGAGCTCTGGCGAAAAATAAGAAACCACTGCATTCATGCATATAATTACATAAGTTGAGTCACTTACAATCATGTTATGTGTTTATTTTCTACTCTTTTCTTTGCAGAAAATAGCATTTTAATGGCTATTTCAGTTACCATTTGCACAAATCTGCCCATAAACAAAAATCTATTTATCCCATGTACACAATTCTTTTTGGGGGGATTATTCTAGAGAATAAATGCATTAATAAAATGCATTAAATGTAAAAAAATTATATCTGTCATGACAAAAAATGACAGTCAATGACACTTTAAGGCTCATAGGCTTCAATGGGTTAACCCTCTAGATGCCACTATCTATTTATTTGCACCATACATGGAATCTCAGTGTGTTTCTACATGCATTTGGTTTACACAGTCTCTTTAGTATGTGTTATTTACCTGAGCATTCACTGTTGTGCAATATATGTAACAATATGAGACATTTCATGAAAGTTCTGTAATCCAAGATGGTTTAATATGACGTCATAATAAGATAATTAGAAATTTAGTCCCCACATAAACTTTAGGTCGACCCTTAATACTTCTCTAATTTGCAGAAACTCTCTATCTCTTATCACTTTTAAATTAGAGCCTTTTGAAATTTTCACTTTAGAAAAAAAAAAAAAACATTTAAAACCAGATTTATTTCATGCATATCATTATATAAATTGAGTCACTAACAGTCATCTTATGCGTTTTCTATATTTTTTCCCATTTTCTACTCTTTTCTTTGCAGAAAATAACATTTTAATGGCTGTTATAGACGCCGCTTGCACAAATCTGCCTATTTTTAGAGGATTATTCTAGAGATTTGAATGATTAAATAGACATATACATGTCACAGTTGAAAATAATAATAATCTAAATAGAAGATAGAACCTAGAACTAAATAGAACCTAGAACAATGGTAAAGACCTGTGTAGAGCATGACAAGACACATTAAAATTAAGGATTATTGCACCAAATATTGATTTCTGGACTCTTCTTAAGTGTAATCATTAATATTATGTTGTTTGATCTTGTATTTCCATAGTTTGAGGCCATCTTTTTGTTATTTTCTGCAAATAAATGCTCTAAACAACAACATTTTTATTTGGAATTTGAGGGAAATCGTACTTTATAGACTCAAACAAAAATGCTCCTTTTGCCCAAAACTGATAATTCTGCAGTGGTCTTTTATTTTTTATAACGGAAAGCATTCTTTGAGCTGATGATTAAATCATTGATACACTGGTTTTGCTGTTATTTTTTTTTTTGCAGCTCAGAAATGAAGGTAATAATTACCTTTCTACCTTGAGCACAGAAAATCCTCGAGGGCAAGTTTTTAATGGTTTAATTACAATGGCATGTGTTAAAGAGGATAACAAGCTCAGAGCATGGCTGATTTACTGGCAATGATATGCTGTCTGTTTTTATTATCTTGTAGGGAATGGTTAAGATGTGTCATTACAAGTCACATGTGTGGGCCAACTCGCACTGTTTCATATCTCTGGCAATGATCTCTGACATGAGAACAAATGTAAAGCTTTGACTTCTAGAGGAATTAGCCCTCCAAATCAAGAGAGTGTCTTTTAGATCATACTGAGCTGTCCGATTGTGTTTGAAGTGATGATTCACAGTTGTACAATTAATCTCAGTGGAAATATACTCACACTGCCACAGGCATGGAATATTAGCACAACCCCAGCGCCACCACAATCCCCAGACATCATCATCATGCTAATATTTGTTAAAGCTCCTCGAGCTGATATCCTAAAGGACAAGCCAGACTTCTGGGAAAACACGCTTATTGGCTTTGTCGCCAACAGTTAGACATGACAGATCAATACCAATCTCATGCCTGTGGCTATGAAGCTACACGCCAGCAGCCGGTTAGCTTAGCTTAGCATAAAGGCTGGAAACAGGAGAAAACGGCTAGCCGGGCTATGTTTATGACATGTTCATCCCACATAAGACACCTCATTATCTATAATTTTTACAATTTATTTTTTATACAGATTAAATAAACAAGATCCAGTCTTTATGCTATGCTAAGCTAAGCTAAATGGCAGCTAGTTGTAACTCTGTATATAAGGGACAGATTTGAGAATGGTATTATTCCAGGGTATTTCACGTAAAGTTGTACAATTACTAAAATTCCAGCACTCTCAAATGCAGGATTACTATAATTTCAGGCAAGATTCCAATATTTCCAACTTTCAACCCTTTATGTTATTGAGCAAGAGTCTTGTGATTGCAGATTGGTCATAGCTAACGTGAAGCTTCCATCTTTCCTTGATTTTCAGGCACTTAATTTGTTATATCGGAGTTTTCAGAAAAGTTGAGCTGTTTGAAGTGATGATTCACAGTTGTATAATTAATCTCATTGGAAATATACTCACATTGCCACAGGCATGGATTAATAGCACAACCCCAATGCCACCACCATGCTAATAGTTGTTAAAGCTCCCTGAGCTGATATCCTAAAGGACAAGCCAGACTTCTGGGAAAACACACTTATTGGCTTTGTCGCCAAGAATTAGACATGACAGATCAATACCAATCTCATGCCTGTGGCTATGAAGCTACACGCCAGCAGCCGGTTAGCTTAGCTTAGCATAAAGGCTGGAAATCCTTCTTTCTTTCTTTCTGTCTTTGTGATTGCAGATTGCTCATAGCTAATGTGAAGCTTCCATGTTTCCCCATTTTGTACTGTTTGCTTTGCGGAAGATATCATTTAAATGGCTATTATAGTTGTCGCTTGCACAAATATACCCATAAAAAAAATCTATTCATCCCGTGTGCAAAATTATTTTTGGGGGGATTATTCTGCACCTGGTTAGCTTAGCTTAGCATAAAGGCTATATTGGAGTTCTCAGTAAAATCTGAAGTATGTTTGAAGTGATGATTAACAGTTGTAAAATTAATCTCAGTGGAAATATATTTACACTGCTACAGCCATGGAATATTATGGTGCCACCACCATCATGCTAATATATGTTAAAGCTCCAGAACCAATATGTTAAAGGACAACCTAGACCTCTGGGACTTCTTTGTACTCCTCAAAATAAGATGAAACACGTTAATTATCCACTATGCAATCAATATTAAACATGCAGTCTTTATGCTAAGCTATGCTAACAGGCTGCTGGCTATAACTCCATGTTTAATGGACAGATTTTACAGATTTTTCCAATAATTCCAACACTCTCAAATACAGGATTACTGTGATTTTTTAATAAAATATGCCCAAAATTCCAGTATTTCCAGCTTTCAACCCTTCATGTTAATGGGCCAGAGTCTTGTAAGTTGGTTGTTTATAGCCAATGTGAAGTTTCCTTAATTTTCAAGTTGTTGGACTGTTGGATGTTAGTTATCACTATAGAGTGCTTAAGTATTTAAGCCTTCTGGTTATCCAACGGGATATTATTTCAGAAAAATGGTGGTCAGTGGGGAGAAACAACTTGAACTGTGTCATGAATCCCACATAACATAATCTTTCAAAAATAAGGTCCCTGGAAAGAGGAAATACTTAGGTTCTCTACTTACAAGTTTCCGACTTGTAATTCCGATAACTCTGCTGTGAAATGAATGCGGTGTATGTGATTTCTTGGAGTCTCGTCATCTTTATGAAGTTACCAGCTGAGACTCCAGGAATCAGTTTTCCGGCCAAGAAATAGTCGAGTGCTTAACCCTCCATAAACAGCTTTTCATTGTTACATCAGTGAGCGTCAGAGGTGCTGACGGTGGCTTTTGTTGCCTTTGGACGGAGCCAAGCTAACCGTTTCCCTCTGTTTCCAGCCTCTATGCTAAGCTAAGCTAACCGTCTCTTGGCTGTCGCCTCACCTTGAACCGACAGATATGAGACCGGTATTGATTTTCTCCTCCAACTCTTGTCAAGAAAAGTCAAGGGTTTGAAGGGTATTTCCCAAAAATGACAAACTGTTCTTTTACAGTTTACAGAACACGACGTTACTGAACATGGAACAAAAATCGTTTTATTCAGCAGGCTCATGGAAACAGTATTGAGCATGCAGCGTAAAAGTATTCTTGTTTTGACCAAATCAATTCTGCTTTTATCTGTCTCCAAGCCTCAAAATCACAACAAAAACAGAGCGATGTGACATGCAGCCGGCACAGCGCCTGTTAACTTGTTTATTTTGTCTGCTGTCAGAGTGGAGAGAAAGTCACAGAGAGAGAGAGAGAAGGGCTGCTGAAAATCCCAAATATTTCAAAAAAACAGTTTGTATTCCAGCGTATTGAAAAGACAAACAAGGAGCGACTTTGTTGCGGTGGAACATGAGGCTCGTCTCTCGCAGTGAAGAACGGGGCATGTTGGTTTTGCAGATAAGTGATCCGCGTCCCGCTGCCAAACCTAAACAAATTCCATTTCAGACAGCTCACCTCCATAGCTCGTCTTTATCTCCTCTTCTATCTCGGCTGAAGGCACTTGACATTTCTGGGGAAGGGTTAGGGGTAAGATTCGAGCTCGTTGAATTGGAATTCACTGACTTGACCAGGATAAAAATACGCCAATCGTAGTAAGACACAAAAAAAGGGCGTGTTTCTTATCTCTCCAACAGTCTCCTATACAGTAATTTATCTAAGCCGAGTTATTTCAGATAAGAAGATTGAGCATATACACAGTTCCTTAAATCATAAGACACCCTGGTATACATGCTGTATACATCTTTGCCTCGTTTATTCCATTCATTACTCAAGCAGCAGTATTAATAAAAGGAAATACTAGTGTGTCTCAGGCTTGGTTACTCTGACATGTTGTAAACTACAGTAATTGAGCTCTGCAATCCACAGAATCTACATCACACGAGTGTAGTCATTTTTCATGACAGCACTCATGGAAATTTTCACGTGTTGGAAGGAAAAAAAAATAACTTGACAAGGTTTGTTTAGATTCAAGAACTGACGCAGCACCTGAGTGAATTATCTGGAGTGAAAGAAAAAATAATCATGAAGCAAAACCTTTTTTTTTTTTTGGTGACTAAACTTAGATAGTGAACAGAAAAGCTGCAAGGAAAAGAGAGAGGGTTTCCCTGTTTGACCTTCCTCGGTGTCTGGCACCATTTAATTGTATCTTAGGGCTCTAGATTTTCCAGTTATGGTTTAAAAGAAGAATTTGTGACTCATAGGATTCAGCTACGTAGGTACAGTCATTTGCATTATGCCCCGTAGGGATAAATTATTTAAAAATGAGGCTTGTTTATTCAGTGGGTTTAGTGAGAGAATCATATTCCATCCTAGGCTGGAGGTGCATGATTATTATCATTTATTGATTATACTGCACATTTTCCTGCAGCAGATTTCTGACCATCAGAGAGTGGATCCCTTAGGATCATGGATGGACTTTGTCAAAAGACCTGTTGGCAACTTCCCTGGAAAGTGTCACAAACGGAAAAGACCCCTGGTAAAAAAAAACGTTAACGTTTCGTGTTGTTTCATGTTGATTTTCGAATCGAGTTTTGCAGCACGTTCATGTTTTCCTGCGTCTTGTCTTCCTCCAGCCGGGCCCACCTGGTCCGCCGGGCCCCCCAGGACCACAAGGACCCCCTGGTTCTCCAGGGGCTGAAGTGACCCAGGAAGTTCTTCTCCAGGAGTTCAAAGATATGATTAAAGGTAGAAACATGCTGATTTTACAGCATCTGTGGACACATGACCATAAATTTGGAGTATTCAATTTTGCAAAACTGGATTTTGATAACCTGGGTGTGTTTATGCAGAGGCTACAGAAAGAAGAGCAGCAGCACTGGACAGACAAACCGCCCCCAGCCAGCTACCGATGGCCCTCCTCACCCTGGAGGGGATGACCTCCTACCGGCGAATAGAGGAGGCTTTCCACTGCAAACTCAAGGGACCCGTGGTGGTCGACAAGAAGACTCTGGTGGAGCTCCAGAACTTTCAGACAGTATGTTTGTTTGAAAACCGAGTAAATGTTTATGAACCGGTCCGGCTTTGTTCCCCTGCGCATGGCCGGAGAAGTAAAGTTCTGGCTAATCCTCCGACTGCGTGGTTACATGCTTTGTTTCTGACCCGTTTGCTCCTCTGTCTTAACCGTGTTTGAAAAGAGCGAGTGTTTGGTAATAATCGTCGCTTGTGGGGGAATTGTGAGAGGATCATCCCCTTCGCTGGTAACTGGCACTGGCAAAGCATGCGTTGCCACTCCGGGACCCAGACTGGCTCTTTGGTCGAAAATATACTTTTTCAATTCTACACATCACTCTCTGGGCGGCATACAAAAGGCACTCTGTCTCCGACTTGGAATAAAGTGTGGAGAGGACAGAAATAGACACTGTTTGAAACGGCATGCTGTAGTGGAAGAACTATGCCCTGTTGGGATGGGCTGACAAGGCTTGAGGAGGGAGGATTAAGCTTAACATGCTAACACAGCATTATGTTGGTGTAGATGTGTTACTATGGCGATGGAAGACGACACAAGAAGGATTAAAATGCTGTCAGAATCCAAGTCTCTGGGAGTTTTGAGGATTAAAACGCTGCTGAAGTGCCCTCCAGTACCTACCTACTGATCTCTGTCCAGGCCTTTGAGGAGGAATGAATGCGTTATCGTTCCAAAATATAAACATTAATTCTGATTTTCTCTGCTTTCAGCCGCCAGCGAAAGGCGCCTTCCTCAGAGGGTCTGGAATGGACCAGTCGACCGGGAGATTCACAGCTCCCATCACAGGGATCTACCAGTTCTCTGCTAATGTTCACATCGGTAAATCACACTTCAACAAGGTCTTAAAAACCTGCACTTCTGACTCTGCAAAACATCGTGCATTAGTGACTAAAGGGCCTTGTTTTATCACCTATTAGCAAATGAGTTGTAAGACTTGGAAGGAACTGAGACATTCCCCGAACGTCAACAACTGAGCAGCACCCACCACAATAAAAACAGCCGTGTCCTAATAGAAACCTGCTGCAAATATTAGCTCTGCAACTTATCACACATTTATCCACAAAACACCCCCGCAAAGAACATGTCACCACTCCTAAGCACAAACAGCTAAAACAAACGACATTTCCTCAACAAAGGAGCAGAAAACGAGCTGCAGAGTGGCAGGAGAACAAAGTTTACCTCTTTTTGTTTCGTCTGTTGGTAAAACAAAGATGGTAATAAACAGAAATGTCTTCCGCCGCAGTGCGTTGCTCCACAGCTGCAGTGTTCAGTGATTCAAATGACTCAAATCAAGTAAAATAAAGACAAGCAAGAACCTGAATAAATGAATGGAGATACATCGATAAGCAGGAATGCAGATGCTTCCACACAGGTGCACTGCGTTGTGCAATTAAGCAATTAGCATCTAATCATGTTCTGTGGTCTGTTAAAAATGCTGAGCAGGTCCAGTTAATTCTGATTTCGTATCAAGCCGTAAAGAGGTAAAGAATCAAATGACTAGAAAGAGGTTTCATTAGAGCTGCATTTAGATCTATAGGAAAGAATCAGTAAATACGGTTGGATATTATGGTCGACCGTGAACATTTAATGAAAAACAGAAGAGAAATTTCCTCAGGTGACTGAAAATGTCAATTCAGTAAGTGATCAGACTGTGTCATTGGGAACAGCCAGTTACATAGAGAGGGATATTATAGTAGGAAGAAAAGACTCCTAATGTACAAAGATGAGAGTCAGTGGTGCAAAAACCATAGGAACTGGTCTACAGAGTCTACATATATGGAAAAAAAGAGACATGAGTCGTTCTTCACCATATTCTCAAGTGGGTGAACAAGAGAACAGAACCAGACCTGATTACTTGACCGCTATAATAAGGGAAACCAATGGTTCCAACAAAGCTGATGAGGTCCTGGCCCTAAGATAAACCTCTTAATACACACTGTACGGGTATAGGGAAGTGACAGGGGATCATTTAGGGCAATAGTACACTTACTCTTTGGTTTCTATGTGCAAATAACGCAATAGTTATGGTCACAAGCCAATCGAAGCATGGGGTCAAGAGATACCCAACTGGAAAGCCAATGAGGACTGACTATGAAAGATTGACCACCTTTGGTTTGATGGACAGCAGTAGAAATTTCCCATGACAAGACCATCCAAATCTGATAACCAGGGATGACATGTGATATATAGGAACAGTCTGAAAACACCACCTTTCCTCCTACGTAGTAGCCAAAAATGAGGAATGCACTATCTACCTTTAGAAGAAGAAGAAGTAGAGGAATAACTTTGACGCAGGTGTTTGCGGGAAAATTACACATTGTAGAATTCAAATAAGAGAAAAGTGTCGTTTTACAAGGTTGAATTATTTAATTATAAGAGAAAATTGTTCCACAAACGCATATGTTTGCTTGTTAATGTATGGAAAATAAGACAGAGCTCGAGGAGATTGTATTCTTACAAATTTATTGTGTACAAAAATGTTCAGAACCCATATATATTTTATGTGAATGCATTACTACGGCAGTGATGGCTGCTGTAGTACATCCAAATTATGCCTTTTACTGGCTAACTTCCTACATAGAGGCTACTACTGTGGTGTTTGAGTTAGCTACTGGTTAGTAGGCAGAGATGCTAAGGTTTCAACTTGGGAAAACCATTTTTACAAACAAGACTGAAAAGGAGCATGCGTCTTGGGAGGTTAATGGACACAACTACAGTCAACATGTCAAAAACTAAGGTCTACAATAATCAACCTTTTTTCCTCGTTTACAGATCACAACGAGGTGAAGAGGAGCAAGAGTCAGCTGAAGGCCAGAGACAACGTCCGTGTGCTGATATGCATTGAATCACTCTGCCACAGATACACGTAGGTATTCCGTGAATCCAAATCAAATACACACCACCTCGCGCTCTTTGTTACCACAATAGCAACCATGTGGCTCTCATTTGTTATGGCTATAGCACATGTCGGGTCAGTAGCAACCCCCGGCTATTACCAATAAAAGTTAATAATATAGACGTTGGGAAGTAATTAATCTGACTGCGAACACACTTCGCAGTCTCGACATTCTTCCTTTGACGATTTGTTTGCTTTTACCATGTAACAGTGGCGTTTTATTGGTGTTTAATGCCGCCTTAACTTTCGCCAGAATTTATGAGCTGTTGAAGGTGTTGTCTGTTACAGTTTGTGTGGAACCAGTTTGGCATTTCCTGTATAAAAGGGCAGAGCAGGTCTTTGAAGGAAATGTCCTTATCCCTGTCTATGTCCTTGTTTGGGATGTGGGAGACAGATAATGAAGTTTCTGATACAGCGGGCCCACATGGCGAGAAAATTACAAATCCAGTCGGGAACGGTTTTGAGTTCTTTCCAATATTTCAACATTTCTTTTATTTACATAAAGTCAGTGAAAATTGCTGAAATAAATTGCTCCCTCAAGTCTCCCCCAGACTTTGCAGAGCTCGGCAGCCTCCTCCCTTCTAGCGTGGTACAATGAGAGGAACGTATAAATAATATTATTATGATGGGTTACCTAACCCAAAAGAGTGCTTGGCTTTTGCTTTTTCGAGCCAAGGCCCTAGCCAGTCTCGCCCTCCCACACATGAAAATGCAGAGAATGTGAAATGAGGCTCATTGTGATGGCAGTTGCAGTGAAGACAAACATGATTGATTTGCCATAAAAATGTTGCATTTTCCACTTAACAGGAGCCAGTGCTCCCAATGTGTGGTTAAATCCTGCAGAGATATAACCGCCATCCACCCTGAGAGCATTGGGCTGCTGAAGGAAAAGTTTGGCATTAGGGGAAATACGTTTATTTGTTTTCTTACCATGCGATAGATGAGAAGATTGATACCACTCTCGTGTCGGTATGCTAAATATTAAGCTACCACCGCAGCATTTTTGTTGTTTTACGGGGAGATTTATGTGCCAGACGGTGTCTGAAATCACTCCCTATTTACTATGCGGTGCACTGTGTTTACATTTCACACTGGAACAACAAAAATGTAGTGTTCATGGCATGGACACGACATTTTCTGCTAACAATCCCACAATGCAAAGCTCCACAATATTTAGATAGTGGTGATGCAAAAAGAATGATGATTAAAATCTCAATTTGACAACTACTGAGTGACTTACTATGTAATATTTGTTATTATCTGAAACCCAATAGGTTAAGACATTGGTACATTTAGTCCAATATTGAATGTATTTATCTTATTCCACTGACATAACTTATTTTATGTCAGTTTTTTTTTCCTGATTTGAGTCAATTTTCTTTAAAAAACACTAAATTGACTCAAATCAAGAAAAAACTTGAAATAATCTAAACTATCTGCCAGTGGAATAAGATAATCCCAATCAATATTGGTCTAATTGTACCAAAAACAAGATATTCAATATATGGAAAACTACATATTTTACCTTTTGTACAATAAAAAACAAAGTGTAGTATTTAATGGCATCGAGTGGAGGATTTTATTGTGTAAAAGAACCATTAAAAATGCAAAAGACCATCTCTAGAGCCATTGTTCATTGATTGTCCATTCTGGGCTACTGTAGAAAAATAATATACTTATAAATATTATATGCTGTTAAATTGCATTTAGTAATAGTTATTGAGTTTTAGAAATGCTATTTTGTTGCCTTTGGATGGAGCCATGCTAAGTTTCCAGTCGTTATGCTAAGCTAATCTAACTATCGTTAGCTTTTTACTTTGAAAAGACAGATCAACACATGGTATTAATGTTCTTGTTTAATTGTCCTCATGAATTAAATAAGCGTATTTCTGAAAATGTTGAACCATTTCAACCATTACAACCATTCCACATTTCAAGTGGTTGAAAAAATACAATATTCACCTGTAATTCTCTTGTTTTTGCTATGATTGCAGTTCATTGGAGATGATTGTTGGTTTAGAAAGTAACAGCAAGATCTTCACCGTCAGTGTGCAGGGACTGCTGGAGCTACAGGTGAGCAGCATGCTAAAACACACTCAAACGTAACCCGTCTGTATGCTACAATCTTTCTGCATCAATGTTTTATGTTTTACTTCACAGGTCGGGCAGTACACCTCCATATTTGTGGATAACGCAGCCGGCGCTTCCATTACAATACAGAACGGCTCTGATTTCATGGGCATGCTGCTGGGTGTATAGCCTCCTCACACATGAACGGGGCGTCATCCGAGCCATCCACTATTATTCTATCTCAACGGACTGCTAACGAGCACCACCACACAACCACGGGGGAGGTTTGAGGGGAGGAAGTAAGGCCGATATTGACTTGACTGCCTGTCAGATAGTGAAAGGACAGTGTGAAGAACTCAAGGACTCGGTTTGTTTTTCACAGTGCACTGCCGCTTCCCGGAGGAACCTGGACGCCTGTCGCTTCACCAATAGAATAACCCGAAAATAAAACTATGTGAATAGGTCTGTTACAGCATATATTGTCCTGTTGTTGAAGACCTTTTGCTCTAAACCAAATATCAATGTTTTTTTTATGTTCTCTGTAGATGTTGGAAGAGCTGGGGAACATGAAACAGTGCATTTGTGTGTTTTAATATAAACCGACAGCTTTTATTGTGTACACACTCATGAACTTTAGTTATTTTTCCTCAAGGATTTAATCTCACATTTATATATGTTATATGGTACATAGACTCTGTGAGTACACTGGACAATGGACAATAGACAGAATATGGCCTCACGTGACGTTGGAAAAGTGATATATGTAAAAAAATTAACTGTTATTAGCATTTGTAGCTATGCTAACAGCATGGCCCTATAAGAATGGCAATGTCTGTCAGTCCACTACTATATCTTAATATCTACAATGTTAGCATGCTAACACTCCAAACTCAGATGGTGAACATGGTAAGCCTGCTAAAGATCAGTTAGCGTTGTGCATGTTAGCATGCTGATATTAGCATTTAGCTGAAAGCACTGCTGTACCCGAGTACAGCTTAACACAGCTGCTAGCATGGCTGTAGATTTTTAAGGTGTATTAAGAGCACGGGTCCATTAGATAACCTGGTTACAGAAAGATGGCGCCTATTCAATCAAACTGCATGTCTGATTTGCGCATCCAGGTCTTATTATAAATCCGTGGTTCGGACAGAATACGGAAGCCAAAAATACCAACTGTAGGTTAGCTGTAAGCTAGCTGCTAACGCATGTGCCTTTTGTGTTTGTGTTCACTTCAGCCTCTGACTGAAACCATAAGAAACAAACATTTTCCACCCGTGCAGACATGTATTTGCGTCAATTCGCGCCGCTCCAGGCGAATTCATGTCTAATCGCATCTTTGCATTGACTGTTTATGTAATTGCGTCGTATCTAAAGTTTGCTTCATGTTCTGTCTGAACACAGCTAGTCTTGTTTAAACGTGTCAAACAAATCCAGATACACCTTTTGCCTGTAAGAGAGCTTTAAGAAAAGATAATTGTTTTTATACAGGACCATTTGTGTTAACATTTATCACGTGTTTATTTTCACTGTATTGTATTCTTATCTTGACATATAGATATTTGTAATTTATCATACGTGATACACCAGTAACATTGGGAAGCATTGATATTTGATATGGTATTTATGTTTGAGAAAAATGTATCAATCATGTGTTGATTTACAGTCACGTGGACTGTTGAAACCACAGATTACTGCAAGAATAAAGTTATATCTTTTTACTATTTTTTTATTACTCATAATATGCTGTAATTTGAAATTAAACTCTTTAAAATCCATGCCATTTGGTCTCTGCACATAATACTTAAGACAAGCTATATCTAAATTGTGTTGAACCACTATGATGATATATTTATGAAAGTCCATGGCATCATGTGAAAACTAAAATACCCCAAATACTTTTGGAAACACTGGCAAAACGCCAAGTAAATCCATGACCACAGAACTTTACCTACTGGTAAAATATTACTAAAACATCTTTGTGTTTGAAACGAGACACTCCGCCTGTCATTCAGGATTGTGTGTTCAGGGAACTAAATCTAATGGTCAGACTGCTCCTCATGTATTTGATAATCCTTGAGTTTCCATTTTAATTAAATTACACCGCAGTCCAGGCAAATCAGGTCTTTATCATTGCACTTTAAAAACATCTTTGCCAGCATATTGTTTCTTGGGTGGTCTCACTAATAAGAAGGTCTTAGACTTTATGGCTCGAGAGCTTGTCCAGCCAGTAAAATGAGCTTGTTAGCATCATTGCATGAATGCCTTATAATAGAGGCTTCTCATGGAAGCATTGCTGGGATGCCAAGTGTCACATACTGTACCCAAGAACCAACCACAAGAACGTTGCACCCACGTGCTATTTCAGCCTCTTGCTGTAGCACACATTTCAGACAGGAATGGGCTGCTCGCTGACAAGCACACCCAAAATATGGAAAACAAACATTACTCTCTCTTTTTTTTATTTTTAAATGAACTGCCGCCCAACGTTTTTAGGTACCACTTAATGTGCTGTTCTTATTTCTCCACAGCCTAATTTTCACATAAACCATCAGTCAGTCAAGACAAATGTTTTGAAAACGGCAAATGAAAATAAAGACGTAGAAAATAGCTCATCCAGGATTCGTGGTGTATATTAGGTTACCGGCTATTGCTGAGGCATATTCAGTTTCCTGTTTTTCATTAGCCGAGCTCTTTCAACATGTTAAACAGTGCAGGGATGACAGACGATATGTACGTCTCGCATAATATTTGCCTTTTCATTGCTCAAGAAGTAAGAGAATGGCACACACTTGTGAGTTTTGATTGTCGTTTTTCTTTTTTTTTTTCTAAATGTGTTTAATGACAGCTATGCGAGCATGCTGTAACGCATTCGCTGCCCTGCAGTGGAACACAGAGGCTGCCAAAGTGGTTGCGAAACCACCCTGCGCCACGACTCTGACAGGAATTTCCCATCGCCCCATTATCAGCATCAGACAAGCTGAGTGATTGCAATTACATCTGCCCAAATGCTAAGAGCAACTGCTTTTTCTCTTTTCCTTTCAGAGAAGTGAGGTATTATGAATGGCCCCATTGTGAATCTGTGAGGTTTCTGTCTGCCCTGTAAACCAACATAGTTGGGCTGTGTGGCTTTAATGAAGCCTTAATTATGAGATTCCTCTACCTTAGTGACTGACTCATTGGGTGACAGCTTTAAGTAAATTGCTGGCGACACTGAAACAACAAAAACAACATACAACACCACATATTTTATTATGTTTCAAGGCATGTTTACACTATCACACCTCGTTCATTATTCTGTATGTGGTGTGTTTTCTAATTTCTAATTAAAAGTTCTAATTTGTTGGGTGAAACCAATAATTGTTGACCAATGTTTGAACTCAAATGGTTAAAAACAGGGAATTATGGTTTTAGAAAATATAATATATAATACAATTTCATCATTTTTTGGACCTAAAACCTTTGCCGCTATTTCAAAGAGAAGAGGCTCCTTATCATTAAAACCTTTTCTGTCATAAATGTCAAACACCATCAGCAGAATGTATATCTTCTACTTGTAAAGCTTGTCCATCAGTCACATACTCACACAATCTCCTGTCAGCATCTTGGAAGGAATCAAACTTATTTTCTCACGCAGCATAGCTATTTTTGAGCTTCTCGAGGTCTATGATGGCAGTAATTGGCAGCTTGACAGATGATTCGGTCCATTTCTGCCATAAAGACATCGGTAGATACTACGAAAACCTTTTAAGGTGGAACAGGAAGACTCCAAACATCTTAATTACTTATATTTAGGTCGATACGATAGACTACTTTCTTAACCTCTTAAGACACAATGTACCATGAATGGTACAGGGATATTATGCTTCAGTCGATGGTTTCTACACGTAATTAACGCAGCAATTATGGTCTTGTTGTTTCACTTAGATTAACACCATGCACAATCAAAGCATGGGGTCAGGAGATAGCCACCTTGAAAGCCAATGAGGACCAGCTATAGAAGTTTGACCACCTTTGGTTTGATGGACAGCAGTGCAACCTAATGGAAATGTCTCCATCCAAATCTGATAGCCAATAGCCAGGGCTTTAGAATATGTAACATGAGGGAACTGTGCTAATTACTAATTTGGCGTATCATTTTCACAAATAATGCTATTTTCCATTGCACTCGGAACTCGGAAAGATCATAGTCGGAAAGTCTGGCTTCCAAGGTAAATGGGTTCCATTGAAAACATGGTAAGGTGATGTTTGTTTGGATGTCTTTCGAGTATCAGAGAGTATTTCTGGCGAAATATATTAGCTACTTGAGAGAGAAAGAGAATATATGCTGCAAGTCATAGGTGTCAACTGGTAGGTGTCAACTCTTGCTGCATTATATTTCTTTTCCGTAATTTCTCTCTCTTCCGCCTTTGCTTAAACATCAAGAATCCTTGTGCGATACCATCTTGCTTTGACGTCATTCCCTCCGACTCCGGCTGCTTCAAACCTTCAAATCCCAAGTCTGAATTCTGATTTCAAAGGCTGTTCTATTGCATATTTCCATAGCATAAGAAGAGGCTTAAAGGGGGTTCATCTTAAGAGGTTAAAGTTAGAATATGTAGCTTTAACATCTAGTGTTGAGGTTGTAGATTGCAGCCTAACATGTAGGAGAATCTATGGTGTCTCTACAGCCAGTGTTTGGTTTGTCAGTTCTGGTCTAATGTAGAAACATGGCGGTGCAACATGGAGAAACCTGCTCCCCATGTAGATAGAAACAGGTCAATCTAAGGTAATAAAAACACACCAGTACTTAGTTTTGACTAATTAAAACATACTTCACCACATCTGCCAAGTCTGTTCTGCTACATACTGTTTAATGCCACTAAATCTGAAACACTACCTTTAATTGCATGAACTGCAGAATAATAAATTGACCTCAAATCGAGTCCAGACATAAAAGATAATTAGGTGGTTAAATATCATCATGCAAATATGAAACATAATGATCTGCTGCTGGCAACATTAGCAGTGGTTCTTTTAGGTCTCCACCATGTAATCAGAAGAGATTAAACTTTATGTGACCCATAACTCTAATTATCAGTAATTAGCGAGAAAGCCTTATTGAGAAAAGATGATGCTGTACTAACGCCAGAATTCATTTAAAAGGAGGGAAATCAATCCAGTTCACTTTTGGTTATCATTTAAAGTCCAAACACAAACAATCAAGCACAGTTGTGAAGGGTGACCATAGTTGGAGCCCAAATGTGAAGAGGACGTGACATTTTGGCGAAGGGCCAGCCAACCGGGCCGGAACCCCATGCATTCTGTCTTTCTTCTCTGTTTGTCAGCACTTCCAAACATGGCTACCTGCGGAGAGGGGACAGACAGTGAGACTCTCTCTAAGGGATGCCAGGCTCCTGTATATTATGTTTTTAGCATGCCTCGGATTTTTTCACAGCAGCCTAAGTTACTCCAAACAGAGCCGAGCAGTCCAAGTCCCGCTGATACCGAGGCTGCCCTAAACAAACCTGTTGCTAAGATACCGTCTCCGTCGCCTCTGTCCTGCAAAACCGGGAGGAAGATGAAAAAGAAACGCGCTGCAGTGTCACCGACTACTTGCTGGTTTTCATATTAATGCAGCTAATAACAGTTAGATCATCCTTCTAACATTCACTGACGCTCTGGTTAAAGGAGTAGTCCAACAGTTTGGACAATAAGCTCCTTTGCTTTCCTGCAGAGAATTAAATGAGAAGATTGAGGTGGTTAGCTCATCCTGTCATAAAGAGACTGGAAACAGTTACTCTGGCTCTCCTGTGATGTAACAAAATGGCCTAGCTTCACATTTTGTGAAATCCCTTATTGTATTCACTTTCTTGCTGAGAATTAAATAGATAAATTGATGCCACTTTCCAATCTATCTGGTAGCCTCTTAAGCTTTTTTTTTAGATTTTAGGTAAGTGAAGCTGTAAACAAAATTCCCATAACCAGAGTTTTTTGCTCTCAAGCACAACTTTTTATCACAAAACTGCAAAGATAAGACAGAATTCTTGTTAGTCGCTGTAAATAAGTCGTCCTTTACCTTTAGCTGCTGGAGTTTTTGCTTCCCTTGAAGTCGCTAGGGTCTTAGCTTTCATATAAGATGCTATGTAGTATGTGGTGAGTGGGTTGCTATCCTGATTTTGATATTTGATAATTAATAGAAATAATTAGTTGGGGGACCTTGGAGTTTAACAGGTTAAATACACTACTGTTTAAAAGTTGGGGGTCACTTAGAAATTACCTTATTTTTGAAAGAAAAGCACATTTTTTTCAATGAAGATAACTTTAAACTAATCAGAAATCCACTCTATACATTAATAATGTGGTAAATGACTATTCTAGCTGCAAATTTCTGGTGCATCAATATCTACATAGATGTATAGAGGCCCATTACCAGCAACTATCACTCCAATGCATTACCCTTTAAATACACAATATATACATCAATACACGTTCATTACAGGTTCTCCTTCAGGCTTTGGGTACTTCTTTAGCTGCAGTCAGCACCCTTACCACTAGATGCCTCAGAAACTACACACTGTACCTTTAAAGTCAGAAAGAAACATATTATATCCTGTTTGTTTATTCCACCAAAAAATCAAGGGTAAATTCGAGACTTATCCGATTGAGTCCAAACCGCAGCGGTTCAGACCAATCAGCTTCCTGCATAATCTCGTGATCATGAGATGTCAGTGACAGACAGATGGTTCATCCAATCACAAGTATTTTTATTTTAAAGTGTGATCGTTTTCCAAACAATTTTCAAGGACGACTTCCCAGATGGTTCTGTGTATAAACCATGTGGCGTGTAATTCTTTTATTGCTGAGCTGTCATCTCATTGATTTGTCGGTGGGTTTTAAATTAAAAGGCAGATTTTTAAATCACATTTATTAGTTCGTTGTGGGCTTTTGACGTCTGCATGATTTGTTTTTTTGGCCCTGGAACTTAATTATTGCCTAGGAGAAGAAGAGAAAGACAAACACATCATGTTTTTATACACTGTCTGCAGGACATTATCCTTATTTACCTGCGCAAATTGATTTCATGGCCACTTGTCTGCCAGCCACGCAAGCTAAACATGTCACGTCTTCCTCGGCATAATTTTGCATTAATGGTGTCTGGGAGAGAATGGTTTTAAAACAAGGCACAGCTAAGCATTTTCAGCAATTTAGTTCTCAAATTGCTGCTGTCAAGTGCGTTTGAGGCTTCCCTCAGTCATGCATGGCCCCTCAAATTGTGTCTCATGTCTCTGTCATGTCTACATGGCTTCATTTCTGCACCTTTACAGCTTTCACTCAGCGGCCAGGTGCAATTACACAAAAAGTTATACGAGGACACATTGGAAGCGACACAAACGCCGACATTCACACAGAAAACTCAAAGAAACACACACACCTCACAGCGTGGACATGCAGCAGGAAAGAGTCTGTTGCATTTGGAGTGGAGACGGTGGGTTTTTAATGACACAGTATCTTTCAGAACGCCGTTCCCATAATTACGCTCTGTCTGACGGGGATCTGTCATTGGCATTGATTGTTTGTCCTGATGGCCACCTCCTTGGGGAGAGAAGTGTGTGAGAGTCGAGGGGAGGGGGTGGATGTTTGGATTCCCTGGAGCTGGACAGGTTGCATTCAGGAGCCCACGGGAGGCCCGAACTGGAGCCATTGGTGAGATTGGTATCGTGTTAATGGCTCCGCAGGCTCCAAGATACATAGCAGCAAAACCATAAGAGGCACTGGAATGTGGAGCTCCCTTGAATCATTGTCATAATTAGGGACAATTGCACGCGCAGACTCAAGACCTATTGTGCTCATTTATAACCCGACTTTCTCATGACACACCACATTTCGTGTATGTGTACTTGTCTGTGTGAGAGTTTACATTCATGAAAATGTACTTATTCACTGTCTTGATGACAGTTTGACAAGAAGATTGTTACCACTCTCATGTCGTCTGTTTTTTTTTAAGCTACAGACAGGAGACAGTTAGCTTAGCATCAAGTGTGCTAGCCCAGCCCCTTTGTTTGTTGTATAAACTAAACATACATGACACGTGTTGCTAGGTCGGCTTAAGAGGTGCTGGTAGGTGGATTTTCTAACCTGCCTTTATGCTAAGCTAAGTGGCTGCTGGCCTGTAGCTTCATATTTAGGCTGTTGAATGTATTTCCTTTTTTAAAGCATTTTGCACTTGGTTCATTCCATTTCCATTCTTCATTCTAAGCTAAGCTAATTGTCTCCTGGCTCCAAGCACTCAGTGTTGCAACATTATAGAGATATTTTAGAGTGAATTACCCAAAATGTTGAACTTTTACTTTCAAACTATGTTTAAAAGTGCAGGTCCCTAAGTTCAAGTTATGTTCTCAGGCTTCTCAGTGCAACAACAGCAGCACTAAGCTCAGTTGTTATGAAAAACATGTCAGACATCCAGTGTCTCTCCATGCGACAGATGATTACACCTTAAATTGCACTATTGACACTAATAAGGGCAAATATCCCTCATTATCTTTTCCCCGAGTGATAGCAGAGGATGGTGAAGGGGGGTGTGAGTGAGGTGACTCATGTTTGGGGCTCCTGGGAATAAAGACAGACCTGCTGGTCTGGTCCTGGGTTGGTAGCTCATAGCTGAGGGTGTGGTGAGTCTGAGGATGATAATGTGGATAAGATAAGGCCTCAAAGTCGTATGAGTGAGTCCAGAAATGCATGGAAGGCCAAGGGGCCCCAGAATGATGAAGCAGGCGGTACATGATTGGAGTCATTGATACTTTGGGGAAGTGATAGCAACGTGGATGGTGAAGTTTAGTTGTTGAAGCTCTTGAACCAACCCTGAGACTCATCCTATGTGAACTGTTACTCAAGAAAGTGAATGATTGAATATCAGCTTTTAGAGAAAACCAGCGGAGCCTGGAAATTTTCTGTGGGGTGACCAGGATGGTTATACCATTTCATGTGGCGATGTCTCACTGGAAAGTATTTACGGCACCTAAACCACACACCTACACAATATTTGGAATGCAGGTAATGCTGGAAAAGGTCAAATCATATTCAAACCATCTAACTTTTTTTCCCTTCTCCTGCAAGTAAAGTAACAAAGATGCACAGCTCAGCTTGTAGTGATCACTATGAACTCATTCTCTTGTTTGTTTCATTTAACGTACAAATAAACATGGGTGTAAACTGTTCAAGTGAAGAATTTAGATAATGATGTGGACTTGGCTTTGGTGTGTGTGTGTGTGTGTGTGACTGAGGCCTTGTCCACATGACATTTTCTTTGTGGATTCTGAAGCTTTTCTGTCCACACACATAATGTTGACGGAAGCATTTGCATTTTGCATGGTAACGCGATAAGAAGCCGATAGGTGGTGTAATAGGTGGTGTAGAAACAAATATGCCTGTTACCAACAATGCAAGCTGCAATAAATGATGGATAATTGACAGAATATGGACAATAAAATGGACAATACTAGATCTTCCCCTATGGATTTATTTTACAAAGCCCCCCCAAAGGGACAAAAGCTCCAGATTGGATAGAAAACCTTCTACACGGGCTACAACAGGCGCAACAGTTAGCTCCTACTTCTGGTCACATGATACAGTAATGTCACCATTAGCAACAATGCCTGGTATACACTACAAGACCACAACAATGTTGTCAGATCTTTCCACCCTGAAATCTGTTGTCAGGAAATACCAGAGTGGGTCACAGACAACGTACGCAAGGCTTAATCGGTAAGAAAGTTTGTTGCAGTCACAGAATTCATTCATTGTATCCGGGATCCAGGACTATGGACACGCCTAAAAGTACGGATGCGTACAAGAGGATGTGCATGAATCTAAAGTGTCTGATGAGTGTTCTGCATATTGGAAAGCAGTGACAGCTGTGATGCTGTGGTTGCATCAGGTTGGGATGAGGCCAGGGCGGCCAATAGCGTGGCCAGGATTCAGTGTGAGCCACATCAAGCCTCCTCCATTGGAGAAAACTAGCTGATCTTATACCAAATTACATTTCAGGGTACAGTCATTAGATCTTTGTCACATGAGGTGAGCATAAAACTGTCTCAAGTCTTTTTCTTGTCTTGATGTTCCAATTAAATCAAACGTTTACTATTAACAGAGGTTTTTTTGTCTTGGCTCATACAACTGATGAAGTTTAATAACTGCACTCTAACACCAAGAAGAACATGAAAACGTCACGATCCTCTTTCAGTGTGGAAAAGGAGAAGAAACTGGTGGAGTGATGGATTGAACATAAGTTCCTCTTTGACGTATCCGCCCATTTGTACCATGATAAAGTGGGGAATGAAAAACAAAACACAAGGGGAACAAACCACTCCACACACAAGGGAAGCTGTGGCCAAAAAGTTTCTTCTGTTTCTGATCCATTCATTGTTCCAGTAGTTTTTCTTCTTGTAAATTTCCAGCAGGAGCAGGATGGGAAATAATCTCGAAAGGAGTCTTGCAAACTGTGACCCTGCAAAATCCCCAGTCTTTGCAAAATATTATAGTTTGTGGTCTTTTTGCTCCTGTAAACAGGCACGTAGTGAATAAAGCAATGGTTCAAAACAAAAAATTTACTCCTGCACACTGTACCAACTTATAATACATCCAATAGTTGTTCCGACATTTCATTTGAAGAATACTAGACCTCTGTAATCATCTCTTGCTGTATTAGCAATGTTTCAACCAAGTATTTACAACTAAGCAGCTCAGGCAAAACACTCAGTCCAAAGATTGCTAATAAAGTGTGTGGTTATTTCGATTTTATAGATTTAGATAGACTTTTGCATCCAGCGTCTATCCCACTGAGGTTTTGTGGATGTACACACTACTACTCAAACCAAAGATTGGCCAATGCAGCGACGTTCCGGATGACGTCATGTTGTGGTGCTGCAAAAAGTTGAGTCGGTTCAACTTTTCATATAAATGAAAGAGAGGGTTCATGTGTGGTTAATGCTGGTATGCATAGGCGCGGAATTCATAAATTCCTGGGGGGATGCCCAATATATCCTAAGCATTCCCTCCCCCTCGCAATATGGAAATGATAGCGTATGAATGTAGCCTAATCCGACTGAACACACAGCTCAGTCACCTCTCATGACGATAGCACTCTTTAAAAAATTGCATTTGGAATTGTTCATTCATTATTTAATTATTTATTCCCTTCAACAGATCAGCATAGGCCTATAAAACACTACAGAACACTTTACATAACATATGAAACCATCAGTAAACCTCCAGGTGATTGGATGTTGTGGTGCTACAGGAGAGTTCTACCTTGTAAAATATAAATTCAACGTGTTTTTTTTTTTTTTAAAAGATCTAGTTGTTAATGGACTGGATGTGTTAAACTGGCTGCAGCAGCTTGGGTTTTAATGTTATTGCACAGATTTGAGTGTTTGAAACCTAAAGGGAGCTGTTGGGACGAAATGAAAATTTTATATTACTAGTGCAGCGCCCATAGGAAATATATATTCCTAAAGAAACATGGAAGCATAAGTAGAATTTTCATGTTTGGCGGACAGTTATATGTGTTTCTAAATAAATGAGATTAGGGCCAGGTTCTGTTCTGTGAGACGATAGTGCTGGGATTTCCTGAGGGTCTGTGAACGCATCTTGGAATAAGATGGTGCATTTTAAACTGTCGGCTCGGTGACTCATGATGATGAATCTTGAGTCAGAAATATAATGTTTCATTTTTATTATTCTTGAATGCAACATAAAAAGCCGATTCAGCTTCTTCAAATTGTTAGTCGCCAACCACTTGGATGATAGAAACAAAATCAAAGACTAAATGTTCGGGTACACCTCTATAGATTTCAAGCAAATACTTCTGTACGATCGGTGCAAGAAGACACGGGACGATGGAGCTTTGAATTGTTATGGAAGGGCTGGAAAGCAGCATGAGGAGGATCCATGATATGGAGCTTTACACTGAAAAGAAAGTACACAAAAAAGTATGTACACTATCGTACCGTTCGCACAATGCAACAGATAAGTTGTAAAATTAATAGAAAATACAGTCAAGATATTGACAATATTAGAAATAATGATTTGTATTTCAAAGAGTATTTCTTTTTTCCTGAAAACCTTAAGTTTTCTAGCTTCTCAGCTGTGCTAACATGTTAGCATCAAGGGTTTTCTAATCATCCATTAACCTCCATTAACACTGGACTGATAGTTGCTGGAAATGGGCCTCTATACACCTATGTAGATATTGATGCACCAATAACCAGACATTTGCAGCTAGAATAGTCATTTACCACATTAGAAATGTATAGAGTGGATTTCTGGTTAGTTTAAAGTTCTCTTCATTGGGAAAAACATAGATAGATGCCTTTACTCTCGAAATTTTGTGACCTGACTTCCCTGTTGGTGAATAAGTTCCCATAGAAAAACCATAATCCTCAACACTAGTCCCCACCTGCCTTGATTCCCTCCCATCCACATCCATTGACCTTTACTGTCCCTCCACTGTTGGCGTTTCTGTCTTCTCAGGCTCGAGGAAAGCGGCTTGACCCTTTATTGTCAGCTCAGTCAGCGGCGGACCGGCTTTTCACACTCCTCAGGGAGAACCGCTGAGATTTTTCATTACTCCAATCAAAACTGTCAAACGACTGTGTATATCCTGGCGGAGGCTGATCCAGTAGACTCATAAATGCCCAGACTTCTGCCGTCCATTTGTTCACATGTGTGATCTCATATATCACGCTTGTCACCCCGTGGGCAGCTATAATCTCCCGGAGGCTTTTAGTCGAAATCCTGCTGACAGTGTTATTTGAAATGCCCTGTGATTATTCATTATAGAGTTTACATATCAGTTCGCAGAACAACTGTACGGACGAAAATAAATTCTCGGCGAGAGGAATACGACTTTTCCCGCTTGTTGCAGGGCGTCTGCATCGGCCAGAGAAGCTTAAGTCACAGGGATACAATGAGCTGGATTGTGGGATGAGCCGTTCAGTATGAAAGGATAAACACAAAACACCAGTGTACTTTCACACAGTTCGCAGACTGTACACTATAATCTTCAAAATCCTGTCAAAAATCCCAGGGATGTATGTTTCATTAGTAAATAAACATGCTTACTGTATGTGCCTGCGTTCTCTCTTCTCCCACTGCTCTGTGATTACATCCATGAACGCATTTGAATGAGAAAGAGAATTTCTAGATGTTTTGGCAGGCGGATAAAACCGTAAAAAAAAAAGAGAGAGAGAGAGAAAAAAAAAAGTAATATTTGTGGACGTAACTCTTCTGCCTTGAGACAGGTTTACAGTCTCGTGCTGGCAGGATGGATTCCTGAAATAAACTTTCCAGACCCAGGGAGTGAAAACAACTCCCTTTCTTTTGTGAGGGAGACGAGGCTCGGCCCGATATTCATCAGTGGGGATAACCTCTGACCCCAGAATCATATGACGCTGAGTGCTGGAGATCCCGGTGCAGCCAGACAGTCTGTCTGAGACGCCATCTCTCTCTCTTCCCGACACTTTCTCTCCCTCTGTGTCTCCCCGTCTCCCACTTTTTCCTCTTTCCTCACTTCTCTCGCTATCTTAGGGACTGAATGAAAACTACTGAGGTGTGACGGGGTGCTGAACCTTGTGTTTCACTTAAAAAAAAAAAGGGTTATTAATATTTTCCTTGAACCTTTGCCTCTACTTAATAAAACACCCTCCTTCCACACATCAAAATTACACTTTCATTGCATTGAAACTTGAAAGTAGCACAAAAAATGGACCAATTCTAATATTAACATCTTAAAGGAACAGTAGTTTGCACAGACTTTTTGAAGGGTTGGGGCGAAAAGTAAAAAAAGGGCACATATTGCATGTTTTGCCACTGAAGACAGTATTATTACACACGTTTTGGCTCCTAGAGGGTACATACCATGTATTTTAGCTGCCAAGAGGGCACTTTAATACACGTTTTGGCTTCTATTAGAGCATTTTATCACATGTTTTGGCATCTAGAGGGCACTTTAGCACACGTTTGGCTGCCATGAGGGCATTTTAGCATGTTTTGGTTGACACAGAGCACTTTAACACACGTTTTGGCTCCTAGAGGGAATTTTAACACATTTTTTGGCTGCCAATAGGGCACATTAGCATGTTTTGGTTGTAGAGGGCACTTTAGCACATGTTTTCGCTGCCATGAGGGCATTTTAACACATTTTGGCTGCCACAAGAAAACTTTAGCACACATTTTGGCTCCTTGAGGGCACTTTACATGCTTTTTTAGCTCCCAAGAGGGCACATTAGCACATGTTTTGGCTGTCACAAGGGCACATTAGCATGTTTCGGCTGTAGAGGGCACTTTAGCACACGTTTTGGCTGCTATTAGGGCATTTTAGCACACGTTTTCGCTGCCATGTGGGCATTTTAACACATTTTGGCTGCCACAAGAAAACTTTAGCACACATTTTGGCTCCTTGAGGGCACTTTACGTGCTGTTTTAGCTCCCAAGAGGGCACATTAGCACATGTTTTGGCTGTCACAAGGGCACTATTGTATATTTTGACACGCTTTGGGTGCCATCAGGTCACTTTAGCACATGATTTGGCTCATAGAGAACACCTAAACATATATTTTGGTGCCTAGAGGCCCAAATACCACTGTAAAAAGAACAGATACAGAAAAAACAACATGAAGCTATTAGCTAGATGTTTTGCTAGCATTAGATAAAACCGCTAAAGACATTTAGTTGTTTGATGGCTGTTCCCTTTCCCAACAACAAAATCACAGTCCCCTCTCATCTTTAGTTCAGCAGCAGCCTGCTAAAATAGTAGTTGCTCTTTAAAGGTTCCCTGTGGAGTTTCTGGCCGCTAATAGTGCTATGGATATGTTTGTTTTTAGCGGGTCAACGTTTTTCCCCAGGTGGTGCAATACACAGTCGTATCACTTGTTTCACACTATTCCACTGATCTACGGGCGACTGTAATGTGAGGAGACACTAAGACAATAAAAGTCACTTCTAAGACAAGTCCACCGCCAATGGAGGGAAGCCGAAAATGGAGTAATACGACCGAATTTCCTGTTTTGAACTATTTGATCCTTATTATTCCACCACAAGGGATGGCTGGGATAAAAAACTAATCTCAGTTAATTGTTCACTTTTCCTTGATTTTATTTGAAGTTGTGACATCCTTAATAAGATATATTCACGATTTAAAGTACCAAAAAAGATCTCAGTATAGTTTTACATCTCCTCTCTCATTAATATTAATGAGCCTCTTCTCTGGTTGCCTTATAAATGGCTGTAAATGGGGGGATTGGCAGTGACTGTATGTCATGATATTACAACTTCACAGAAATCAAGGCACCGATTCTGAATATTGGCTTTGTGCATTAAGAGCTTTTGGGGGAAATGGGACACTATTTATATATTAACACCTAGATAATCTTTAATCTTCATTCTTAGTCCCACAATGACTGATATTGTGGTGGTATTTTCTCATAATTTGTGAGTAATTTTGCAATAATTTCAGGTATTATACTCATAATACGTGCATGTAAAATATTTTTTTCACTAAAACCTCACTTGTAGTAGTTTAGGCATTGTAAATATGATGAACTTCAGCAAATCAAAAATCATTTTGTTGTTTTTTTGGTGCACATTTCTTATTAATCAATTCATACTGAAACATGTAATTTGCAGACGGTCCCTAACACGACCACAGAGGTAGATTGGCGACGCTATTTTCTGGTAAAACTTAAAGTGGTGAGGAGAGTTAACAGTAATATTATAGTATATCAGAGTATAAGTTTATATAGTACAGGTTTCTCCAAGTTAAAGTCATTTACAGACCTTTTAAAAATACCTATTTCACTGCGAACCATCAAAGAAAAACAGTATTTTTGGAATTTGTTAATTTTTATTTCTATTAAATTCTTACTACATCCATATAAACTATTTTTTCACTAAAATCTCACCTGTAGCATCAAACAGATTAGGGAGAAGTCATTTACTTTATTTTTGGTTAACATTTTTCATCAATCATTTCATACTGAAACATGTAACTTGCAGACGATCCCTAACAGTCAGTGATGGTAAATTGGCGACGGGGAGACAATTTTTTCTTGGTAAAATGAAATGGTTTCTTAAAGTTAAATTCAAGTCTTTTTAAGACCTTTTATCTAAATCGTAAAATAGCTATTTCACTTCAAAGAAAAAAACTGTTTTAAATTTGATCTATTAAATGTGTACTATGTCCATATAACATATTTGTTCACTAAAACTTTACTTGTAGTAATTAGGGCATTGTGAATATGATTAACTAGCAAACAGAGAAGAGAAAATTCATTTTTCATTATACTGAAACGTGTAACTTGCAGACGGTCCCTAACACAGACCACAGTACATTTCGTGACCAATTAAATATTAAAATCAAATTAATTCGTTTGCCCCATTTTTCTATTTTGTCCTTTTGATCTGAGCCTAAAAGTGAACCATGAAAAAAACTGTAATTTTTTTCCATTTTTTGTGTTATTTTAAAATAAATAACACATAAGAAAACAACCAGGATTGTCTGCAAGTTTCATTTTCTGGATATTTGATCGCCAATTGAAATTAGAAAGAAGGAACGGTGCACAGTTTTCCGAAGGGGGATCTTTAAAGAAAAGTCTTTGTCTCTGAATAACATCCTCCCCCCTTTTCTGCTCCTCATCTACCAGTACTGTCGCCTCCAACCAACCCCTGAGACACCAGCATGCAGACAAGACGGTGGGCTCTCGCCGCTCCAAACAATTACCATTAGGTAGGCCATGACAGAGCTTTTCCACACCGTGCGATGGGCTGAAACAGCTGCTGACAAGCCCATCTCTCCTTAGCCCTGCTCCAGTCTGGACTGTGACACTGTTTTTTTGGGGGGGGATAAGGTACTCTCAGGACATACCTCAAGATGAAGGCCTGATAAACAAATGCCTAATGGGCTTCCCGCTACAGCACAATTTAATTCAATTTAACTGTGGAGGAACCGGGGGGAAAATTGTTTCCATCTTGCCGGCACCATATCAGCGTGATCACAGGTTTTTAAACCTGATGCAATGGATGTCATGGTTCATGATGTATTGGATTGTATTTTATATGAGAAGTGCGGTAATTACAGAGCAAGTATGAATAAACCTCGGATGCATTCATACTTTCACTAACCCAGACATGGAGCCACTAAACATGCAATTACCTTATAAGAGAAGTATGCCCCTTTTACATGCATGTGCACTCGGATCATCCAGCGATAACTGCCGGGATCTGGTGTTTACGCACTAATTAGCGTCGAGAGGCGTATTGCGCAGAGCTTCCGTAATGAAGTCGAGCAATTACAAGAGCTGTAATTTAATGTTCTCCCACGCAGACGGTTACCTCATTTTTTATTGCGCCTGTGTTTACAGTAAATTAAATAATGTCCCCGTGATGTATGGTGGCGAAACATGACGCTGTGTTTTGATGAAAAAAGGCGGCGGCGGCGGCGTTGGGCAGGTGAGTCAAGTTGCCTTCCCCCACCCACCATCCTGCTTTTACAGGAAGAGGAGGCCGAACCCCCCCCCCCTTCCCCTTTTGCGCATACATTTCTGTTCACTTCATAACTTTGGCAACCCGTGATGTTCGAGGCATTTCACTCAAGTGAGTCATGGTTTTGGAGTGGAGCGCCGTGCCAAAGAGGCGTTGGGCTCCGAGCGCTGCCGTGTTTCAGAGCGTGAGGTGACATGTCTTTTTCGGTATAGAGGATACGGGAGATACTCCTGTAATGAGTGCTTTGTGAGATAATGGTATGCACGGGGGCTGCCGCCGCCTCCCGCTATGTTTCCTCACCTCCCTTCGCCTCGCTTCGGCTCCGGAGGCAGAAAAAAAAAAAGGAAACAACGCCGGAACATGTCGTGGAGACACGCATGGGGGACGCACACGCTCGTTGAGGAGCGGTTAGTGTAGAGGCAACGTAATCCGACCTCTTCACATCAGGAAACTGTCAGGAACTCTGCTCTTTGGAGTTCTTCATATTCACAAGGCTCATTTTTAAAATCCTGCTATGCCGTTTTTCATAGAAAAGAAGAACGGTGTTGTGACATATGCTGTATTTGCTTGTGATTAAATGGATCCTGATACTATAATAGATGAAAAATCTTCACCTGTAAGGCTTTGTGAATAAGATTTGTTGATTTTTAGTAAATATTTTGAGGATTTAAATGCATAATATGTCCATATAAAATATGTTTTCACTAAAACTTCACCTGCAGTAGATGAAAATGATGAACTACAGCAAACATTTAACTTGCAGACGATCCCTAACACAACCAATGATGGTTGGAGACACTATTGAATTTAAGTTTAGTCAGTCAATCATCTCCTATACCTGCTTATTCCTCATTAGGGTCACATGGTCTGCTGGAGCCAATCACAGCGCATTACGGCAAGAGGCAGGGATACACCCCAGATGGTCGCCAGCCAATCGTGGAGCACACACACCATTGACCTATGGTCAATTTAGAGTCTCCAATTAACCTCAGCATGTGTTTGGACTGTGGGAGGAAGCCGGAGTACCTGGTGAAAACCCACGCAGACACGGGGAGAACATGCAAACTCCACACAGAAAGGTCCCAGACCCAGGACCAAGGAGGTCTTGAACCTGCGACCTTCTTGCTCTGAGGCAACAGCGCTAACCCCTGTGCCACCGTGTCGCCGGAGTTTAATTTTTAAATGAGTAATACATCCATATCAGAAAAACATGGTCTTTAAGACTAAATGTAAACCTAAAAATGGAATCTGATAATTTGAGTTGATCAAAGGATCATGGTTTGACCCAGAACTCCCTTTTAAACCTGACATTGATTATATATACGTTATAAAATCAGCCTTCTGCCCTTCAACACTGTATAACCGTCTCTCTAGATTTGTTCTTGGTTGCCCTTTTTACACCCATCACTGAATTATGTATAATTTAATCCATTGGCAAAACCTCTATATAAGAAGACACAATCACTGGTTACAGATTATTTTTAAAAGTCTACATTGCAACTGTGCAGTTTTTGGTTCCATATTCCTCAATATATCAATTAAGGCATCATCCCAATACTCAATACTATTCTCCATTCCTTCCGGGAATAAAACAACTGGAAAAAGATCCATCAGATTGTAATAATCTCCCTGTTTTTCCAAGATTTGATGCCTATAATAATCAGTTGGGTTGAACAATAACATTTTAATGGCTGTTACAGTTGTCGCTTGCACAAATCTGCCCATAAACAAAAATCTATTGATCCCATGTACAAAATTCTTTTTTGGAGGATTATTCTTGAGACTTGAATGATTAGATAGATATATACATGTCAGGGTTGAAAATGACAATGATCTAAATGAAATGACCTTTTTCTGGAAGGGTTTGTTTGAGTAACATTTCAGTTTTTAAGTATAAAATGACGAGTCATAGACTTAACCCCTTGAACTCCAGCCCTTTTTTAGGTTTAGGACATACCCATAGTCAGTAGGGTATATCTGGAATAAACAGATATTGATCACAGATGTTGGTCGACACTAAACGAACATTTATTGATCTCAAATAAAAAATTTCATCCCAAAACTGTGTTAGTCGCTTCAAACAAGCGACTTTTTACTTTAGTGTTTTTTGGCTGCTAGTTTACTGAGTTTTTGTCATAAAGCTACACTGATGGTACCGTTGGACTCGTCACAGTCTCAGCTTTCATATGAGATGTCATTTGTTTGTGTAACATGAAGTATCAGAGCGCTAGCCATCAAAATGTGGCGAGTGGGTCGGCTTTATGATCGTATACCGATTTTCATATTTGTTAATTAATTAGCTTGGTGTTGGAGTTGTGTTTGGTGTGTGTAAATATGACTTATATGTGCTTGTAGTGGAGTTTCTCCTGTTTAATTTGATGTATAGCTTCACTATATTTGTACATGATAGTAGAGCAATAGTAGAGTTTAACGGGTTAATGGCTCATAGGCTTTAATGGGTTAAACACTCATTCGTTGACAGGTTTAAACGTGCTTTGTCTTCTTATTTTGAGTTGAAGTATAGCACATTATAATCTCAATTAGCTAGGCTAATCCTACCACTGTCATGGTCATTTTGCCTTTATCCTACTCAATGAATGTTTGAATGAAATAAAACAAGAGTCACGATCTGCACAATTAGCAGAAAGACACGATAACCGCGGACCTTGTTGCTGTTTGCTGATGCTTGTTTGAGCGTCCAGAGCCAAGACTTCCACGGTAGCGGTATGGCTAACAGCTGTTGCGCTGCCGTCCAGGGACAACTGGCTGTGACGGCATTTCCTTGGATATTCCCTCGCATACTGTGTGTCTTTATTTTCCAGCGGTCAAGCTGCCGCGCTGGATCCCCGAGCAGCGCCCACCGTGGATAAATGCCGCTTTTGTCAGGAGTTTTTTCCCCTCCGAGCAGCTGTCCGCGGACCCTCGGGCTTCTCCTCTTCTGCTCGGCAAGTGCACGCCGGGCTGACAGGGAGGGCCAGAAAACGCAGAAACGAGCAGTCGATTTGAGAGACAGTTTTCATTAAAGTGCATTAGATGTTGAAAAAATATGTGTGCGGCCCAATTAAAACTAAGACACACCTGTGTACTGTACCTACTTGACGTGTGTACATAATGCATACCTCATTGAAATCTGGCTCGGGATACACCTCACACCTCAAACCGTTTCACAATTCCTGGTAGTTACATGACTCACTGATGCTCTGTGTGTGTGTGTGTGTGTGTGTGTGTGTGTGTGTGTGTGTGTGGATGTTCCCAAAGTTGTTCGCTCTAAACTGTTAACTCTCCAAGATTATGTGGCCAACAACACAAACACGGGGATTCCAGCACCGCTTTGGCTTTTTACGGAAAATCAGTGCAATTTTCTTTTTTTTTTCTTCAAATTCTTGCAATTAAAAGGAAAAACTTAACATGCAAGATGTTAAACTCTATTTTAAGGATTTTCTCCAATGCACTAGTAAAAAAAATAAGAGCAAAAAGTCAAACATCAGCCCGATTTTAGTTTTATCTGTGTGGGATCTTCTCTGCAAGTGTAGGGAACATTAAGTCGCATTTATGCTGTTTTTGAAGCCGTTACTGGACGGATTTAAAAAATTCCAAAACATGTGGACTCCTGAGGCTCCATGTTCTTTATAGGTGCTTTCATGACAACAGCAGTTGGTGTTTCCAATGGATAAAACAGTTGATTTGAACCAAATACGCTTGGTTCGGTTCATTTTAGTTGGTGTAAAAGCATCACTTGACTCCCAATGATAAACTTTAGTGGGTTCCTTCTAGTAATAATGGAAACTCAGGTGTAAATATTATACTAATTATCGCAGAGTATGTCTTTGGAACTATATTTGTCCTATATGACTTTATTCAGGGCGACACGGTGGCACAGGGGTTAGCGCTGTTGCCTCCCAGCAAGAAGGTCGCAGGTTCAAGACCTCCTTGGTCCTGGGTCTGGGACCTTTCTGTGTGGAGTTTGCATGTTCTCCCCGTGTCTGCGTGGGTTTTCACCGGGTACTCCGGCTTCCTCCCACAGTCCAAAAACATGCTGAGGTTAATTGGTGACTCTAAATTGCCCGTAGGTCAATGGTGTGTGTGCTCCACAATTGGCTGGCGACCATCTGGGGTGTATCCCTGTCTCTTGCCGTAATGCGCTGTGATTGGCTCCAGCAGACCATGTGACCCTGATGAGGAATAAGCAGGTATAGAAAATTACTGACTGACTGAACTTAAAAACATGCTGAGGTTAATTGGAGACTCTAAATTGTCCATAGGTGTGAGTGTGTGAGTGAATGGTGTGTGTGCCCCACGATTGGCTGGCGACCATCTGGGGTGTATCCCTGCCTCTCGCCGTAACGCGCTGGGATTGGCTCCAGCAGACCATGTGACCCTAATGAGGAATAAGCAGGTATAGAAAATGACTGACTGACTTTATTCATTCGTGAAAATAACACGTCTACTTGGCTACTCAAGTGCATCCGCAGATTGTTCTCCAACTCCTCTTGGAATTGGATATTTTTCCAAAAATCTGATGTAGTACATTAATATAAGAGCAGGTACCAATGAGCCAATATGTTACTCCATATACTCCATTGATGAAACGTCAATCGGCCCAATTTGGGATTGTTTGCAGGTGTGTATGATTAATACCAATAATCAAACTAGTGGTTTAAAATCGTCCAAAGTGTCAGTAAAAGCTGGTAATTTAGATATTGCCTTTACAACATTTATGAAGCCTTTACTGACACCAAGAGACAGTAAAGCCTCGACGGCCGGTTAAATACAGAAGATGCCACGAAGTTTAGAAGCCGAGTGTGTCGCTAATAAGAGTTTGACTTTTACCTGGACTGACAGCCGGAGAATGGGGGGAGAAGGGCCGGCTCCACACTGCTCAGTCAGCCAGAAAGCCCCCAAACGGCAGGGCTAACGCAGGTCAAGTGATTTGGCGCCTCGGGTGTATTAAAGCTATTTACAACGGACTAAAAGGATTTACGTTGCTTCGCCCGTTCTTTCTACACTTCTTCTTTTTTTTATATGAGCTGGCGCTGGGCTGCTGTGTTTTCTGACCTCCTCAATCAATACGAAAGGGCGATAAAAACGTACCCTTTATGGGTGTTTGGCTGTTTTTTGTTTTGTTTTGTTTTGTTGCTGAGGAAAGAGGTTTTTATGGGTGGCGCCTGGTGTGAAGGCAAAACACATGTAGAGCTCTGAGATTACAGCAGATCCTCTGTCACTCTGTCAAAGACAAGCTCCTGTAGTGGAATAAGTACCAAGGTATCGTAACACCATCTTCTTATCTCGCTTTCACTTTTACCCTCAAACTTTTACTTTACAGACTTATTTAATAAGCCCATCTATCATGTCAGGCACCATAACTTCAGGACTTCGGGCACTGGGAACACTGCATTTAATACCCTAAATCAAAATGTGGAGAAAAAATATGTCAATTTTACAGAAAATTACGAAAAATTTCCTCTTCAGCATGAAGATAAGGGATCATGGATCAGTTTGCCTATATCAAAATACTTGAAGAGGTCATGTCGCCTTATGCCGAAGAGGAAATACACTTGAAATATGTGTTTTAACAAACAACAACCCCAAAAAACACCAGTAAACCAGGAGCATCTTGGTTCCAAACCAACAAAAAGTTATAGTTATGGAGTGGCCAACCCAATTCCTAAACCGTAATCCCATTGAAAACTTGTGGGCTGACACAAAACTCCTATAATAATCTTTATTTCAATGCGTTTGGATCACTGCATATTATATCCTAAATCAAAATGTGAAGAAAAATCTCATTTTCTTTCTATTACTTTACAGAAAATTAAGGAAAATGAATATTAGGCTGATTGTTTCCTCTTCAGCATGAAGATAAGGGATCATGGATCAGTTTGCCTATATCAAAATACTTGAAATATGTGTTTTAACAGGACAGTGACCCCAAACACACCAGTAAACCAGCAACATCTTGGTTCCAGAGGAATTAATAAAATGAAAGTTACGTAGTGGCCAACCCAGTCCTTGGACTTTAATCCCATTGGCAAAACCAAGAAATTCAATGGAATTATGAGGCTGAAACACCTGTTCATAGGTGCCAGAAGTTGGTCGACTCCATGCAACACAGATGTGAAGCAGTTCTCAGAAACCGTGGTTAAATAACTAACCAACCAGCCTGACTAAGACCCGACCTGATCTCAAAGTAGATTGATATTCGGTCTAAAAATCGTCCGTTCATTTCTTCCTATTGGTGGTTTATAAAAGCACAGATGCATCCGTATGTAGCTTATAGTCAATGTTATGTCTTATAGTCAATGCCCAAGTCTAGGGGAATATAATATGAAAGTTTTTTATTTATTAAAACAAATAAGTGAACATATAGATATAACAACAGTATGTAACGTTGAGTAATGAGGCTTTAGGGCGGACTAACCTAACCAAACTAAGAAAACCAATGATAAAAGACTTGCGTCTCTCACTAAATAAACAAGTTTTTTACATCTGGAAAAGTGGCAGTCCAGCCTTACTTAAAATAAACTATCTACAAAACGCCCAATGCAAAAGTGTGGCCATTTGGGAGAAGAGGAAGATGAGGAATGGCTGCAGATGGCAGCCATCTTGGCCTCTTATATAGCAGGTGTTTATCCATGTCAGCCAATCACTGAGCAGGGTCTTCCCACCAATGGCTGCACAGGCAAACGCATATTTGCATATAGAAGAAAAAAATTGTGCTAAGAGAGTTACTGAGAACACTTTCTAAGGCTAAATCGAAAGGTAAATGACCGTAGTTTCATCAAAGTCACATCTCGTGTTTCATTATTGTCTTGCTGTACCTCCCCTGTTCTGTGATTGGCTCCGTAGATGAGAGGAAAACTGGGTCCATGGTGTCCAGACGGATTTTCACAGCGAAATGAGTTTTCGTGCAATGAAGGATGAGTATAGCAACCACAAGCACAAATAATAATAAACGGTGCAGCTCTCAGTGCTGGGAACAGAAGTCTTAATGTCATCAGCGTTTCAGTGGCTCTAAAACAACAGACACATTCGTGTAATTCAATCAAATCCACCCAAAAATCATCCCACTGCTAAAGTCTGTACCTACTAAGGTGGTGGTCAAACCTTAGCCCTGTCTCCCAAACCGTAAATATCATAAACGCATTATTTTCTAAAAACTAAAACCCGCCAAAGTCAAAAGTCTTAAGGGGTGTTCACACCGGACTCAATTGATGCGATTTTGTCGCGCGATAAATTAAAATTTGTCACGCTGTTTTGCGAAAATTCGCCAGATTGCGTCATCGCGTCCCCGTCTGTTTCGTTTTCTCTCATCATCCGTGTATGTGGTCAACACTGTCACTGCGTTGTACAGCTCTGAAAGTCCAAAGCTCCGCCGTCATTTCTGGGTACATGATCCCCTCTGGAGGTGCACAGAGCTCGGCTGGTTCCTACCGGAGTTCCGGTAGACCTGGACCTGGACAACGTGGCTCCGTTGTCCGTTGAAGTCCGTTGAAAAGTAAAAGACTGGCGATAAGTGAATTTCCCGTTGTCATGGAGACGCGGAGCGAATCTCAACGCTGATTGGTTGTCGCTCTACGTCATCCTGCGAATTTGCCAGAAAAGTTCAATATTTTCAACTTGACACGACAGGCGAATCTCGCGATTTTTCGCCACTTCGCGTCACGAAATCGCGTCCATCACGTCACGAAAAATCGCGTCTTCCCATTGACTTAACGTGTAATCTCGTCACACTGTCGCACGAATTGTTGTCCGGTGTGAACACCCCTTTAGGCTTCCCGCTATATTGCCCCCTGGTGGCCGTTCGCTGTAAAAATATAAAGATTAGTCGCAAGTTAGCACTCGTTAGCATTTAGCATGTTATTTTAGGGTTGTTGCGGAAAATATTAGTTTTTCTGAATGTTTTAACCTATTTACAGAAATTTGCAAATGTTTTAGGCCCTTTTAGATGTTTAGATTATACCAAACATACAGCCAACACTGGTTTCAGCTCTGATCTTAACATCATGGAGTCAATCTGGGATTAAATGAATAGACAGAAACGACTGAAAAGCCTAAATCCACAGGAGAACAACTGTGGCACCTTCATTTTACTTTTAAAACCATAACTTTTGCACAGCACCACTATATACTAATATATAACCAGACTGTATTAGGCTGTATTATAGTATATATATATCTTTATAATCCAGATTATTAAAAATATTTTTAAGGATATTTGAAGCCACACATTTGAAGCCACTCGCTGTAGATGATTTCCCACATAAAGGCAGATGCTGCCATCTTGTGGGTAATAATTAAGGCCACATACACAGTAACAGGTTTAAAACTTGCCACAGGACATTTCTGCCTTTTTTTTTCTCCTCCTGATAAACTGAATCAATAAGATCCACCTCCAAACAAATGTGTGAGTTCAACCCTTTCATCATCCTGCAGCCTCCAGCAGAAACCATGATGAGCCTCTACTCTGCTGATTTCCTACATAATGAATCATGAATGGCTCCTGCCCTTTGATCACATCACGCCACTCAATAGTGCAATAAAGCCGGCAGTTAATAATAGATTAAAAAATCCGAGCTGAGCCGGCAGAGTCAATGAGACGCATGCTTTAAATCAATTTAATAAGAAAAAACTATAATTACCCACATCAATCAAAAGAGAAAAAAAAAACGATTAAACAAAAAACCTCTGGGCCATAAAAGCAGAAAACACACAAACACTGAGTTTTACAGCCAGCGGAGGCCTGTCAGGATCCAGACTAGACCAGATTAGATCAAACTCCAGGTTTGGACCATTTCGATTTCTAAAAGCGGTTGTACGGCACTTTGTTGCCATGGCGACGCTCGCCGTCTGGCCTGCTGTCTGCCGTCTGTGTAAAAATAGACGTCGGGGTTGTGGTTCAGTTCAGGACTCGCAGAGAAGATGATGATGATGATGATGATGATGATGATGAGGGGAAGGAGATGATCATAAAGAGGCTGATTAGAATCCGCCGGTCGTTAATCTGATGGATCTGAGAAATTAAAGTGAGACGCTGCAGCAACAAGATGGAAACAGCCGACTTTAAAGGGTAATTCTGATTGAAATCTTTATTTAAAACATGTACAAACACAGTCATCACAGCAGAGTAAGAAATAAATCAACAAATACATTTAAAAAATATTTTCCCTTCTTCTCTCTCCACTAACCACTGATATATCCGTAGTATATTACAACTAATTAATAGTAATGAAAAATATATAATATAGTTAGAATATTGCAAAAAAATGTTATTTAAAACTTAAAACAAGACTAAACTGACCCAAATAAAGAAAAATACTTAAATTAGGCTCATTTATCTGCAATAAAAGACCCAGGCCTGTTTTGTTTTAATGTCCTACGATAAATTATAATAAATATAAATAATAATAAATAGAATAGTAAATAGTTACTAGTAAATATAAGTGAAAATATCTTGTTTTTGGTGCAGTTAGTCCAATAATGAGTAGAATTATCAGATAGTTCTGCTTATTTCAAGTTTTATTCTTTGATTTTTCATTAAAAAAAATACTAAATTGACTAAAATCAAGAAAAATACTTGAAATAACATGAAATAATTTAACAGAATCTGTATTTTAAATAAATATTACAAAAAATGTGCTTTACTCCAGATAAAAATAATTTATTTATAACTTAAAACAAGACCAAACTGACCCAAATCAGGAAGAAACTTGAAATAATCAAAATTATCTGCAATGCAAAGTTCAATGATTAATAAGATAAGAGTTCAAAGGTCAATTATTAGTCAATAAAAAAAGTCAAGAAATAAGAATATATTCTGTAAAATGTTTAATTGTAAAGGAGACAATTAAATAATCACACAAACAGCTCACAATCTTGCTGTTATAGAGAAAATATAGTTAGAATATTGCAAAAAAAGACAAATTAATGAAAAATACTTTTATAATAAATATAAATAATAATAAATAGAATAGTAAATAGTTACTAGTGAATCTAATCATTGTGTTTTACTACAGATTAACTGTATGTACTGCAAAAACTGAAACCTTAACAGGTGAAAATATCTTGTTTTTGGTACAATTAGTTCAATATTGAGTAGAATTATCTTTATTATTATTATGATTTCAAGTTTATTTGTCTTGATTTTAGTCAATTTCATCTATTTTAAATACTTTATTTGGTCTTGGTCTTATAAAATAAGACTAAACTGACCCAAATCAGGAAAAAAAGGAAATAACCTAAATTATTTACAGTGTAAAGTTCAATAATTAATAAGATAAGAGTTCAAAGGTCAATTATTAGTCCATAAAATGATAGAAATCCCACTGAGGATCATTATAGAACATGTTTAATTATAAAGGAGCCAATTAAATAATCACAAACAGCTCAAATCTAATTCTATTAAACTGTTTTCTTATTGTATTTGTCAAAACTAAGGATTTTTTGTGCTGTTTGAACATTTATTGGAATGAAGCCATGTGAGAAGTTTCTCTGTTTAATGGAGCTGTTAACAGCTCATAAACATGTGAAATGTGAACCGGCTGCATGCACCGCTGTGTCTGAGACGTTAAAAAAGGTCGAAACCACCATCTTTAACTATTTTAAAAGCTTGTTTTATTGTCTATTATGTCAAATCTTTATTAGAAAAGTAACTGCAGCTGTCACATAAATGTAGTGGAAGAGAAAGTCGAATGTTTCCCTCTGAAAATGGAAGCGAGCGAGTATAAAACGAAGTATTTAAAACCAGATATAGAAGATATATAGAGGAAAGATGTTAGAAACGGCTCCAGTAATCACAAACTCTCAACTTTTTGATTTGTGCTACTGTAACTTATGAAAATATAGAAAATCGATAGTGTAGTTTTCCTTTTCATCAACACTGAAGGCTTCCAGACTTATTATAAAGTGAAAATGTCTGGTTTGGGATAGTTAACGTGGGCTTTTCATTTCCTGTTTGCACCCATGATGAGTCACAACTGTTTAAAACCATGACCACAGGTTTGATGATTGAGTTATTTTCACCTGTTGAGTTAAATGTTCTCCACCGACTCCTGAGGGAAATATCTGCCTCTAACTCATCACTAAGTGGATTGATGCTTGGTGCAGAGCAGTAGTTTTGTTGCTGCAGTGACTCACAGAAAGAAAAAGGTGAATTAATGTGTTTCTATCAACTGGTTTGGAGGAAAAAACTAGACGCAGTGATGAAAAAGGTGGTTTCACCAGGAGATGTCAGTAGAGGCTACAGTTAGCATTGCTGTAATAAACCAGAGAAAAGAGCAATTCTTTATTTATTCTATCATGTGTACTCAACATGTTTTATAGCAAAGACAAAGAAGACAAAGATTTTTTAAAAAGGGAAAAAACACCTCAAGCGAGAAGAATAATATTACGAAATATGGATTTTTTTCTTTAATTTTTTCTTTAATTTTTCTTTAATCTTTAATTTTCTTTAATTCTTTAATAAATTTTTTCTTTAATTTTTCTTTCATTTTCTTTAATTAATTTTCTTTATTTTTTCTTTAATCTTTAATTTTTTCTTTAATTTTCTTTAATTCTTTAATTAATTTTTTTCTTTAAATTTTCTTTAATTTTCTTTAATTAATTTTCTTAAATTTTTTCTTTCATTCTTTAATTTTTTCTTTAAGTTTTTCTTTAATTTTCTTTAATTCTTTAATTAATTTTTTCTTAAATTTTTCTTTAATTTTCTTTAATTAATTTTCTTTATTTTTTTCTTTAATTCTTTAATTTTTTCTTTAAGTTTTTCTTTAATTTTCTTTAATTCTTTAATTAATTTTTTCTTAAATTTTTCTTTAATTTTCTTTAATTCATTTTCTTTAATTTTTTCTTTCATTCTTTAATTTTTTCTTAATTTTTTCTTGAATTTTCTTTAATTCATTTTCTTAAATTTTTTCTTTAATTCTTTAATTTTTTCTTTAATTTTCTTTAATTCTTTAATTATTTTTTCTTTAATATTTCTTTAATTTTCTTTAATTAATTTTCTTTAATTTTTTCTTAAATTTTTTCTTTAATTCTTAAATTTTTTCTTTAATTTTTCTTTAATTTTTTCTTAAATTTTCTTTAATTATTTTTTTCTTTAATTTTTCTTTAATTAATTTTCTAAATTTCTAACTTTAATTTTCTAAATTACAGAAGATAATTATATTATATTATATTAAACTGATATTATATTAAACTATGTTCTTATAGTATAGATGATGTGGATATTGATGATATATATTGATGCTGTAACAGTAACATAGTGTTTTACTACAGATAAAACACTTTATTTAATGTTGGAGCTGAGGTTTAATACTGTGATTTATGAAGAAAACTCAGAGCTGCTGCTGCATCAGAGCCTTTTTAAATATATTTAACAGGTTAAAGCAGCATTAGAGCTTCTCCCTCCTCCTCATATGTTTGGTTGCAGGCTTCACGGTCTCCCGGATTTGATCTGTTGTGACAGGGGTCAAAGGTCACCGCTGTTCGTCAGCGTGATAGCCCGCGTAATCAAAGCCTCATGCCCTGCTGCCGCTGCATCCAGGCTAATCTGCAGCTCGCGATGCAATCTCCTTCCCGAGGAGCAATGAAGTGTTATCGACTAATTCCCGCTGTCATGGTGGGAGGCACCGCGGACCAATAAGGCAGGAAAAAAAAAACCTCGCGGAGCCATAAACGTCCCCGCTCTTTGCTTAATGGAGCACATTTCTCGCCAGCGATGATTATTTTTCGTAACTTTACAACTGCAATTTGGCGAAAAGTTGAGACGTTTTCCCCCCGTCACAATTAGTTCTGCCAGGGTTTATTTTATCCAAACGCAGACGTTTACTCTCTTATTATTTATGACTCTTCCGGTAACCTCGTGGTTTGATTGCTCCACGGTGGCCGTTTGTTGTTTTATTCATGTGTGTTTTGTTCTTTTATATCAGGACGTTGCTGCTTTTAATGACTTCATTGCGCCCTGTGGTCCATTCACTTCCTGGAAGTAAAAAAGACATTTGTTGTGTTTTTGGGGTTGGAAACTGCTCTATAAATACAGTTATTGCTTTTATATTTCAGTGGTAAGTAGTAACTCATGAAACGGGTGATGTTTTAGATTAAAGTGGATGTTTTATACACAGTAAGCACCAATAAAATAGCAGGTACAGGGTCAAAGGGGATGAAATAATCTTTATTTAATAGTGCACACACACTGGTTGCTTCCTTGTTAACTGATATGGATCCTTATAATAATAATAATAATAAAAAAACACACAAAAATACTTTTAGAATTACATATTAACAATAAAGTGACATCTAATGTTTTCTTTGCCCTATAAACCACTTAAACTCCAGGTTTATTTATCAGTTTTCCTGCTATAAATGATAATAAATGTGGAATATCTCTACAAACACAAAGGTTAAACCTGGAATTAAAATAAATCTACAACATGTGGTGACTATAGAAGAGTCAGAATCTATTTATGTTGCTGTTATAGAGCAAATATAGTTAGAACATTACAAAAAAAAGACTAAAAATGTGTTTTTATTATTATATTTAAAACTTAAAACAAGACTAAACTGACCCAAATAAAGAAAAATACTTAAATTAAGTTCATTTATCTGCAATAAAAGACCCAGTTATTGTCCTACGATAAATTATAATAAATATAAATAGAATAGTAAATAGTTACTAGTAAATATAAGTGAAAATATCTTGTTTTTGGTGCAGTTAGTCCGATATTGAGTAGAATTATCAGATCATTTTGCTTATTTCAAGTTTTTTTCTTTGATTTTTCATTAAAAAAAATACTAAATTGACTAAAATCAAGGAAAATACTTGAAATAACATGAAATAATTTAACAGAATCTGTATTTTTAAGTAAATATTGCAAAGAAAATGTGCTTTACTCCAGATAAAAATAATTTATTAAGAACTTAGAATAAGACCAAACTGACCCAAATCAGAAAAATAAATGAAATCATTAAATTATCTCCAATGCAAAGTTCAATAATTAATAAAATAAGAGTTCAAAGGTCAATTATTTGTCTATAAAATCATATAAATCCCACTGAGGATCATTATAGAACATGACGAATATATTCTGTAAGATGTTTAATTATAAAGGAGCCAATTAAATAATCACATTAAATATTAAATATCTAAATAGTCTCTACTACTGATATTACATTAAACTATATTAGATTTTCATTCAGTTTTAAATTGAATGTTATGTTATATATTGCAGTATTGTTTGTAGTATTGTATATACTACTTCTAGTCTTTATTTACTGTTTAATTTTATATTTAATTCTATATCTTTTATTACTAAACACTGCTCTGTTCATGTGATGAATGACAATAAAGAAATCCTTGAATCCTTGAATATATACAGTAGTAAACAGAAGGGAACTAATTATCTTTTCTATACTATTGAGACCGAACAGCTGCGTAGGAATCAATGCGAGCGGGTTTCCAGCTCAGTAACATGAGATTGTACGCTGACCTTTTGGAAATCCTTCATTTGAACAGGCAGCTTTTTTCTCTCTCGCGGGGGGATCGATACGTGGAACTACTCACAGGACTCAGGACGGATCGTGACCGGGAACATTTTAAACTCCACCACACAGTTTTCAAAGAGGGATCAGTCGTGCGGTGCGGCCGGTGCTTGTGGTTTTATTGCACCGGTGTTACGTGATTAAATGTACGTATGGATTGTTGGGTTTGATGGATTTCTGCAGCTCCGGCTATAAATACTGTCGAGTGTGGCATTAGTCCAGAATATACATTTCCTACAGTGTTCCTACACAAATAAACATTAAAGAATTACATTTTCTTCATTTAATAGACTGAGAAGTCACATGATACAACAGTAAAGAGTAAAAAAAGCAGCATTGATTGAAAGCAGTAAAACTACATGGCACCAGCATCATTATATATATATATATATATTGATTTTCATACTCCAGACTTTTCTTTATACTTTTATACACATTTTTCCCACTCAACCTTGTTATATTGATCTTATTATCGACCCTAAAACTACTTTATAGTTCTCATGCGTTTTATCATACACTGAATTTTTACTATGTCAAGTGGCTGCACGAAATTCATTTATCTAACTCTAGATATACAGATATACAGTGGAGGGAAATAAAATCCAGAAAAGAACGAATTATCAGAGTTTTAAATAAGTTATTTGCAAATTTGGTGAATAGCAATTCCCTTTGTTGGCAAAGATAAAGGTCAAACATTTCCTGAAGTTTTCACCATCTTTTCACACACTATTGCAGGTATTTTGGCTTATTCCACCATGCAGATCTCCTCTAGAGCAGTGATGTCGCTGGGAAGCTGTAATTGTTATCATAGTTATACCTCAACTATCTAACTTTGGTCAAATATTCTCTGTACATCTTCAGAAGGTTTTCACACTGGTATTTTGTCTTATTCCACCATGCAGATCTCCTCTAGATCAGTGATGTTTTGTCGCTGGGTAACACAGACTTTCAACTCTCTCCAGTGATTTTCTATGGGGTTGAGATCTGGAGACTTGCTAACCTTAAAACGATAAAAGAGGCCTGTAATTTTCATCAACTAACTCACTTTGCACATTATGTTGGCAATAACAGAGGTCAAATATTCTCTGTACATCTTCAGAAGGTTTGCACACTGGTATTTTGGCTTATTCCACCATGCAGATCTCCTGTAGAGCACAGACTTTCAATTCTATCCAGTGATTTTCTATGGGGTTGAGATCTGGAGACTTGCTAACCTTAAAAAGATGAATAGGCCTGTAATTTTCATCATAGGGATACCTCAACTATGAGAGACAAACTGAGCAAAATCACATTCATTTTTAAGGAATTTATTTGCAAATTATGGTGGAAAATAAATATTTAGTTCATCTCAATACTTTGTTATATACTGTTGTTGGTATTTTGGCCCATTCCACCATGCAGATCTCCTTTAGAGCAGTGATGTTGCTGGGAAACATGGACTTTTAACTCTCTCTAATGATTTTCTATGTAGTTGAGATCTGGAGACTTGCTAACCTTAAAAGAGACTTGTAATTTTCATCATAGGTATAACTGAACTATGACAAATGACAGAGGTCAAACATTCTCTAAGTAAGTCTTCAGATGGTTTTTACACTCTTTTTCTGGTATTTTGGCCCATTCCACCATGCAGATCTCCTCTAGAGCAGTGATGTCGCTGGGAAACATGCATTTTAACTCTCTCTAATGATTTTCTATGGGGTTGAGATCTGGAGACTGGCTGGACCTTAAAAATGCTTCATTTGAAGCCACAACAACTTTGTTTGGGATCATTTTGATGCTGAAAGACCCAGAAGACGTTTCATCTTCAATGCTTTCACTAATAGAAGCTTTTCACCTAAAATCTCATGAGACATGGAAAAACATCATGTCTTACAGTAGCTATGATGCTCTTTGGAGACCAAAAAGGTCTATTTTGGCTTCATCTGACCATATGACATCCTCCCAATCCTCTTCATATTCAGGGTCAGTCCACACCAATGAAGGTATTTATGAAACCATGTGTTTCTCTACACGGTTTTGGTCTTTCATCCACACGTAACCACAACTGTGGGCTCCTGAAACCTGAGTTCTTTGCAACCTTTTTCCAAAAGTCTGGTTTCAGCAGTCACGTGTGGACAAGAAAACCACAGTTTCTTCTTCTTCTTTGGGGTTTTTAGGCAGCTGTTCGGCCATCTGCAGGACTAGTACTTTATTCTACTATATCCTACTATATAACCCAGAAGAAATATCGTCTTTCCCTCCCACTTGACCCTATTTCTTGCAACTGTCTGATGAATTCAAGCTGCTTATCTACTACAGATTCTGTCTCCCCAGCCTGCTGCAGGTATAAATTCTCTGTTTCTGGTTTACTTCTGGTCTAGATCATAGTGAAGTTTGAAGTGTGAGTGTTTGAGGTTTTATGGACAGGTGCCTTTTATACAGATAACGAGTTCAAACAGGTGCCATTAATACAGATAACGAGTGGAGAACAGAGGAAGTTACAGGTTTGTAGGTGACCAATTAATTCATTAAAAATCCTACAATGTTATTTCCTGTATTCTTTCCCCCTATTCTCTTATAGTTTAGGTCCTATCATTAAAATTAAAGGCCTCGCTCTTCATTTAAAGTGGGAGAACTTGCACAATTGGACCAAAATGTTTTTGCAATCACATGGAACCTTTTAAATAAACTCTTTGGGTCAAAGTTACCAAGGACATTTGTTTAGAAACCATTTAAAATGTAGGGTGTGTGTGTGAAGTTGAATAAAACAAACAAAATTGGATGTAAATTAATACAATTTATTTAGTTTGCTGACAAAGTCATGGAATCTTAACACAACATAAGGGTTAAAACAATGGACATTGGTGTTTATATAACAATTAAATGGTTTTTTAATGAAAAATGTATTAAAATATCTCATTTTCTACAATGAGGAACCATTTAAATAAACTAAATGGATAATAAATGGTATCATTGATAGTCAGATTGGCTATTTTATAGCTTCGTCTTGTTATGTTTGTCCACACTTTTAGGAATATAATTCATTTTATTTATGAGGACACAACTTTTCTGTAAATTTGCCAGCTCAATTAGCCAGCTGGCTAATTACCAGCTGTAGTAGCTGCATGTTCTGAATGGTTAAAAAATGCAGACAGAAACACGACCTCCCAGACAAAATAAGCAGAAGACATTTCCCGGAGCAACGGGAGACAGTAAATATTATACAATAAGACTATTCATCACACGTTGCCACGGCAACGAGACAACGAAACACAAACCAACAGACGTCTGGCTTCCCCCGACACAGCAGACATGCAGAATAACAATAAGACACGAAGAAAACAGGCGTCTCCTACTCCCCAAACTGAATATTATAGTTTTTACATAAATGATACCATCACAAACTGTTTGTTCTCTTCTTAGTTTAGTTTATTTAAAGGGTTTAAAAGGTAGAAAGTGAGATTTTATTATCTTTTTTGATTACAAAACCATTTGTGTTTGATATAAAACAGTAGCCATTGTTTTTAAAATGCTCTATAAACTCTATAAATATACTATATTATATACTACACCCCCCCATTCACAGCCATTCATATCAGCCAATCAGAGAAGAGGCTCGTTAATATTAACGAGACAGACCTGTTCCAGAGAGAAACATGAGAGGAGATGTAAAACTATATTGAGATGATTTTTTTTGTCTTGTCAGAGACGTCAAAACTTGAATTAAATCGCAGGAAAGGTGTAAAATAAGGGACCTTTAATTCTGCAAAATGTCACAGATATCTACAAAATGTCAAGGATAACAAAACACGAGATGTGTCTCTATTTCCGCTCAAAGTTCTTAAGTCAAAGCAGATTCGGGACATATTTTATTCATACTGTGACGCATTAAATAATTAGACTGGAAAAGTTGCCTCAAACATGAATTCTATCATGATCTACAGCATAATTACATCATGGTTTATGCAAAAAAACAACTTTTAACTAGTGAAAATATCTGGTTTTGGTGTCGTTAGTCAATGAATAATATGAAATAACATGAAAGTATATTTATCTTCCTGCAACAGCAGATAATTTATCTTATTTCAAGTGTCTATCTAACCACTATTTAGATATTTAATGTAGATTTGAGCCGTTTGTGTGATTTAATTAATTGTCTCCTTTATAATCTTGATGTTCTATAATGATCCACTGTGTGATTTCTATGATTTTATGGACAAATAATTGACCTTTGAACTCTTATCTTATTAATCATTGAACTTTGCATTGTAGATAATTTAGATTATTTCAAGTTTTTTCCTGATTTTCCTGATAATAAATGATTTTTATCTGGAGTAAAGCACATTTTTTGCAATATTTACTTAAAAATACAGATTCCGTTAAATTATTTCATGTTATTTTGAGTATTTTTCTTGATTTTAGTCAATTTAGTATTTTTTTTTATGAAAAAATCAAAGAAAAAAACTTGAAATAAGCAAAATGATCTGATAATTCTACTCAATATTAGACTAACTGCACCAAAAACAAGATTTTTTCACTTTTTTTTGCAATATCTTATATTTACTACTAACTATTTACTATTCTATTTATTTATATTTATTATCATTTATTGTAGGACAATAAAACAAAACAGGCCTGTGTCTTTTATTGCAGATAAATGAGCTTAATTTAAGTATTTTTCTTTATTTGGGTCAATTTCTAACACGTAATTAAAATATTAAACTGAGTAAAATCAAGAAAAAAACTTGAAATAACATGAAATAATTTGATACAATCTCAATTTTTAAGTCTTTCGTTCTTATTTGCGCTGCAAAAAACTGAAATCTTAAGTAAAAATATCTTGTTTCATTGATTATTTTAAGTTCTTCTGGATTTTAGTCGATTTAGTCGATTAATAATAATTATCTGCCAGTACAACTAATACATTTAGTTAATTTTTCAGTTTTTGCAGCACAAACAAGAACCAAAGACTTAAAAATACAGATTCTTTTTACTTTTTTTACTCTTGTTTTCTTAAAACAAGACCAACTTGACCAAATGAGTATAAAATAAAATAGAATAAGCTCAGCTATAAGATCATTCTACTCAACATTGGACTGGGACTTGTTCAGATTTCAGTTTTCTGCAGTGTGAGAACTTTGAGCCATGAATGAGCTGCATCTCGAGTGCAGTTTGGTCGTTTCTCTGCACGACTTCCTCCCACACGCCTGAGCCGGTGTGTGTGTGTGTGTGTGTGTGTGTACAACATGTGCGACAAACACACGTGTGCATGTGCACATGCACGCGTGCACACGGCTCCAGGCTCCTCCCTGAGAGTTTGTGAAAACATTCCAGCAAAGTGAGAGCAGTCAAAGAATTGGAAAGTCTCTGAGCAGCTTCTGTCTCTTCTTCTTTCTGCATCGATGGTTAAACTCACGTGTTTGCAGCTTCCAGTGAAGAAGTCAGCTCTGCAGGTAGAAGAAGAAGAAGAAGAAGAAGAAGAAGAAGAAGAAGAAGAAGAAGAAGAAGAATCCTCTGAGAATCTGGATAAAAGCAGCTCATAATGAAGCCGGTGCTGGTTCTCTTAGTTTCCACGGCCTGGACTTTAACTGGAGCCCAGTATTACTACCAGGGACTGATGGATTACCTGGAGAACAGACTGCTGGCCATTGAGGTAAAAAAAATAAATAAAAAAATTTAAAAAATATGATAATTTCCTACTTTTATAGTAAGCGGATGATTTAAAAAAAAATACAGCTCTAAAAAAATAAATAAAATATTTTATTTTGAGTTTTTTTCCCTGATTTTGGGCCAGTTTGGTCTTATTAATAATAAAATATTAATGTTTTCTTAAAGAAAAAAAATTAAAATAACTCAAATTATCTGCCAATGGAACCAAAACCAAGATATTTTCACTTGGGAGGTTCATCTGCTTTATTTAGTTTAATATAATATCAGTAGTAGGGCTGCAAATAACCACTATTTAGATATTTAATATTAAATGATTTTATGGACAAATACTTGACCTTTGAACTCTTATCTTATTAATTATTGAACTTTGCATTGCAGATAATTTAGATTATTTCAAGTTTTTTCCTGATTTGGGTCAGTTTCATCTGTAGTTAAACACATTTAGTTGTTTTTTGGCAATATTTACTTATAAATACAGATTCCATCAAATTATTGATTTTAATCAATTTAATATTTTTGATGAACCCCAATCAAGCAAAAAAAAAATGAAATAAGCAAAAGAGACCACTGCAAAATGATCATTTTTTCAGATTTTACTACTTATAGGTCTGTGTTTCAGCAGAAGGAACATTTTAGTTTGAGTCTATAAACTACTGACAACATTTCCCCCAAATTCCAAATAAAAATAGTATTCTTCAGAGCATTTATTTGCAGAAAATGTGTTCTCCATGTTGCCTATTTACATATTTCTGATTGGATTTAGGTTCAAACATGAGTTGATTGTCTTTAAGAAGTTTATATTTAAAGGAAATAAAGAGAAAATGAAGTGAAATCTTCCTCCAGAGGCAGCAAAGAGCCTTAAAGGTCCTAAAACAGCCTGTTTCAGACAGAAGCTGAACTGAGGGGCAGCATAAAATGCTGATATATGATAAATCTGAAGGTTTTTTAACTGTAAATCATGCAAAAATATATCAGTAGAGTCCAAGATGAAGACCTCATGTCTTTGATTCCCATAAGAACACATTTCTGTAGTGAAGAAATCAATATTTGGTGCAATAATCCTTATTTTAACACTGCAAAATGATCAGTTTTTCTGATTTTACTACTTATAGGTCTGTGTTTGGGCAAAAGGAACATTTTAGTTTGAGTCTATAAACTACTGACAACATTTCCCCCAAATTCCAAATAAAATATTATCATTTAGAGCATTTATTTAGGCTCAAACATGAGTTGATCGTCTTTAAGAAGTTTATATTTAAAGGAAATAAAGAGAAAATGAAGTGAAATCTTCCTCCAGAGGCAGCAAAGAGCCTTAAAGGTTCTAAAACAGCCTGTTTCAGACAGAAGCTGAACTGAGGGGCAGCATAAAATGCTAATATATGATAAATCTGGAGGTTTTTTTAACTGTAAATCATGCAAAAATATATCAGTAGAGTCCAAAATGAAGGCCTGATCATTTAAGATCTTTAAAGGAAAATTATGGGGCATTTAAAACAAACCAAATAAAACCACATGGAACACGTTTATGAAACTAAGAACAGTTAAGAACCATTGTTCTTTGGTGACTTTATTCCACTCCTGGCTTGGATTTGAAGGCATCTTCCTCTTGATCACATTCCAGATGTCTTTCCATAGGGTTTAGTTGTATAACAACCAGTTGATGTCTTTGGGAAAGCTGAGATTTACGTTTTATTCCAGTTTAATGTCTTAACAATTGAAAACCCATTAATGCGATCTGTGCTCAGCTCATCAGTTGCTGCATTGCAGCCTCCTCTTGTCATGCAGGGAGCTGCTTTTCTGTCCAACAACGTTACAAGTTTCTCTGCTATGCTTAAAGACGTGGACACACAGCAGTAATGAGTACAAGCTTTAACCTTTTTGCATCCGACAACATCCCAGCGGCTCCATCTGAGGACGTGTTGTGCAAAGGTAGAATGAGTTTGCATTATAATAAAGCCTGAGGGGAGGATGGGAATTACTGAGAGTTCTGGATTGTGTTTTTTTTTTCAAAGAGAGAGAGAGGTTGTAAAAGAAGTATAATCTGTGTGTTATGAAAGAGTGAGGACATTTGTTGGCTTGAACGTTATAAGAAAAAAAAAGGCACTGCATGTCTGTAATTTCTGAAAAGTCTAATTTAAATGTTAAAATCCCCCAAAAACACATTCAGCATTGAGTTTTATTCATAAATCCCAGTAGAAAACCTCAACTCCGACACTAAATATCCACATCATCAATACAATAAGAAGATAGTTTATTATAACATCATCACTGGTGTCCCACAAGGATCCGTACTGGGCCCACTGTGATTTAGTTAATACATTAACCTGTTAAAATCCTGAATCCACTGATAGAAGCATTGAGTTTTATTCATAAATCACAGTATTAAACCTCAGCTCCAACATTAAATAAAGTATTTTATCTGCAGTAAAACACAATGTTACTGTTACAGCATCAATATATATCATCAATATCCACATCATCAATACTATAAGACAATAGTTTAATATAATATCAGTAGTAGAGACTATTTAGATATTTAATATTTAATGTGCTTATTTAATTGGCTCCTTTATAATTAAACATCTTACAGAATATATTCTTCATGTTCTATATTGATCCTCAGTGTAATTTCTATGATTTTATGGACAAATAATTGACCTTTGAACTCTTATTTTACTAATCATTGAACTTTGCATTGCAGATAATTTAGATTATTTCAAGTTTTTTTTCCTGATTTGGGTCAGTTTGGTCTTGTTTTAAGTTATAAATAAATTATTTTTATCTGGAGTAAAGCACATTTTTTCCAATATTTGTTAAATTATTTCATGTTATTTCAAGTATTTTTCTTGATTTTAGTCAATTTTGTATTTTTTTAATGAAAAAATCAAAGAAAAAAACTTGAAATAAGCAAAATTATCTGATAATTCTACTCAATATTGGACAAACTGCACCAAAAACAAGATATTTTCACTTTTTTTGCAATATTTACTCTTATATTTACTAGTAACTATTTACTATTCTATTTATTATTATTTATATTTATTATAATTTATCGTAGGACAATAAAACGAAACAGGCCTGGGTCTTTTATTGCAGATAAATGAGCTTAATTTAAGTATTTTTCTTTTTTGGGTCAGTTTAGTCTTGTTTTAACATTTAAATAAAATAATAAAAACACATTTTAAGTCTTTTTTTGTAATATTCTAACTATATTTGCTCTATAACAGCAACATAAATAGTAGTAGTCACCTCACATGTTGTAGATTTATTTTAAGTCCAATAACCTTTGTGTTTGTAGAGATATTCCACATTTATTATCATTTATAGCAGGAAAATAGTCCTTGGGATTAAGTGGTAAATGATTTTTGGAGATTTTCCTCATCACTACCCTTGAAACATCCTCCTCTTGGATCAAATCGTCTTTTTACAGCTGAATCCCTGCTCCTTCGCCCCCTGTGGCTCGCCTCCAGTTTTCGGTTCCAGTACCTCCTGCATTGATGTGAACACAGCGATTCATCCGTTGAACTTTTCATTTCCATTTGACCACGAGCCCACACAGCCGGCGGCGTGGAGAAAATGAAACAGAGGCAGCGGAGGAGCCTCCATTTATTACCGAATAATTCACCTGTCACTCGGACTCCAGTCAATCATCACACTGGCAAACACACTGCTGCGTTCAATTCAGCGATGGGGATAACACTGTGATTGAAACAGGAACATTTGGCCGTCTCAGATTCATAATACAAAGAAACACGATGCTCAGGCGGCTCAGTGATGATACCATACAGATAGTCTCCTAATGCAGTTTCAGCTGGACCGGTCTGATAAATATATAATATTTTGCCGGTCGAAGTGGAGAATTCTAAATATTTTATGTACAGTTGGGTAGCTCAACCGATAAAAACATTATTTTATAACATATAGCATGAACATTTGTTTTAAAAACTTAAGGAAAAAGTTGATAACTGAAGTAAAACATGGGAGAAAACAGTAGAAATACTCAATTACCTCAATACTAGCTATAATAGCTAACATGCAGGTGTTAGCTTGAACTTCATTTAGCATGCTAACACTTGCTAATTAGCACAAACACAGCGTTTATTTGGAAACGGCGGATATTTATCAAAATATACACCTCAAAGTGAACCAGGCAATTAATTGAAACTTGGCTATTAATTGGTAATTTGCTGTAATTATGATAGTTCTGCTAATAAACAATGAATTTCTGTATATTTTTTCTGCTAATCCATCAAATAAATGGATGCATCAAAAGTTCAACCTGCATGAAAAGTCAGTGATTCATCCTTTGGCAGTGGAATGCACAGAAAAGGGCACTTTAGCGAGCATTTTGGCTGCTAGAAGGCTCTTTAGCAAACTCTTTAGCTCCAAAGAGGGCACTTTAGCATGTTTTGGCTGCTAGAGGGCACCATAGCACACTTTTTTAGCTCCCAAGACAACACTTTAGCATGCATTTTGGGTCCTAGATCGCACTTTAACAAGCTTTTTAACACCACTGTCCTCTGAGCACCATGAATGTCTGCACAAAATCTTGTGAAAATCCCTTTGACAGTTGTTGAGAAATTTCAGTTTGGACCTTTCAGGACAAGATTGCCATTCATTCATGGAGTCTAACCACCAGTGTGGCTAAAATGTTGAATAAAGTAAACATATAATCTTCCCGGGTGACGTGGCTGGAATAAAAACCAGAGAAACTTACCCAACTCGACATGTACAGTAGAATATAACATGTTTTTCTGTGCTGTAGGACCGTATGCAGCTGTGGCACGATCAGTCCCATCGCTACCACACCGAGGTTCAGGACTTCAGGAAGCTGACTGCAGAGACCATGGACGGGCTGAGGCAGGAGCACGGAGCCCTCACCAAAGACCTGGAGGGAACCGCGGTCCGGGTGGACCGGGTGGACCGGGAGATGGACTACGTGGAGGCCCGGACCGCCCCCCGGGCCTGCGTTCACCAGGCGGATAAGGTGCTGGAGCAGGGAGCCTGGGCCCTGGAGGAGAGCCGAGGAGACCAGGACCAGGACCAGGACTGGGAGGAACTGCAGTCCAGAGTCTCTGGTGAGCTGCAGGGAAGCAAAAACATAAAAAGGTTGTTGAAAAGCACATACTAAAGTGCCCCCTATGAGCCAAAATGTGTGTTAAAGTGCTTTCTTGAGAGCTAAAAAGCATGTTAACGGCCCTTTAGTGGCCTCTTGGGAACTAAAACACATTATAAAATGCCCTCTAGGAGCCAAAAAGTGTGTTAAAATGCCCTCTTGAAAGCTAAAACATACTAAGTGCCCTCTTCAAATCGAAAAAGTGCATTAAAGTGCCTTCTTAGTAGCTAACATGCATGTTAAAGTGCTCCCTTTTAGCTAAAAAGCATGCTAAAGTGCCCTCTTTGGAGCTAAAACATATGTTAAAGTGCCCTCTAGGAGACAAAGAGTGTGTTAAAGTGCCCTTTTGGGAGCTAAAAGTGTATTAAAGTGCCCTCTTTGAGCAATAAAGCACGCTAAAGTGCCCTCTCAGGAGCTAAAACACATGTTAAAGTGCCCTCTTGGAGCCAAAGATGAGTTAAAGTACCCTCTTGGGAGCTAAAAGTGCCCTCTTTGAGCAAAAAAGCATGCTAAAGTGCCCTCTAGGAGACAAAGAGTGTGTTAAAGTACCCTCTTGGAAGTTAAAAGTGTGTTAAAGTGCCCTCTTGGAAGCTAAAAGTGTGTTAAAGTGCCCTCTTGGAGCCAAAGATGTGTTAAAGTGCCCTCTTGGAAGGCAAGAGCGTCTTAAAGTGAACTCTTGGAAGCTAAAAAGCACGTTAAAGTGTCCTCCTGGTGCTAAAAAGTGTGTTAAAGTGCCCTCTTGGAGCCAAAGATGTGTTAAAGTACCCTCTTGGGAGCTAAAAGTGTGTTAGAGTGTCGTCTTGGGAGCTAAAAAGCATGCTAAAGTGCCTTCTAGGAGCCAAAAAACGTGTTAAAGTACCCTCTTGGACCCAAAGATGTGTTAAAGTGCCCTCTTGGAAGCTAAAAAGCATGTTAAAGTGTCCTCCTGGAGCTGAAAAGCATGTTAAAATGCCCTCTAGGAGAAAAGAAGCATGTTTCCCATGTCTTGGGAGCTGAAAAGCATGCTAAAATGTGGTAAAGCAGGCTAAAGTGCCCTCTTCAGAGCCTTATGTGCCCTTTTTTCCCCTTTTCCTCCCCTCGCCCTTCAGAAAGTCTGTGCAGACCATTGTTGATGACAGCGCTGCAGCACAGTCTGAACCTCTACGTTACATATTTTTACTCCACAGTCAACCTTCACTTTACTATACCACCTTTTTCTATGTTGGAACAGTCGTGCTGCTGGAAAAATGGGAAACAAACAGGCGGCTGTTTCAAGTCTGTTCATGGAGCTTTGAGTCAGTGGGACGTCATGTTTTCCAGGAGAAATGTGGCTTGATGCAACTCATTCATTTCCCCGTTTGTCAGTGTCCTCGGACCCTGAGGCGCGTTGCCTTAAACGACGCTGACTCATTTAACTTCTACAGAGATTTATTAACCTTTTAATGTATGAAGTGGACGGCTGTGGAGCCTCATTTTATTTCCATGAAACGCATAAACAGTACTTCACTGAAATGCAATAATCATACATTCGCACTTAATTGGTTCCAAAAGCTAAAACAGTAAATTTATATTGACTCCTCTCACAGAGGAAAGGAAATATTATATATATATCTATATATATATAGATATATATATATATAACGGGGCTAATTGTGGCAGGGACTGTAAATCTGAATTATTATAATTATATTAAATTCACACCTGTGAAATATGTTTTTCTCTTCCTGTGTCTCATTAAACATTCTGATTGTGGTGCAGCATCTGGATGCAGCGTTTTTTCAGTATTCGCTTAAAGCTCAACACACAACCACGTATCTGATTTATTTTTAGGAATTTAACAGGGTGAAAAACGGTTTTGAGCATCGTTGGATTATATTTGATTGACAGTGAGCTGGCGACATGAGCAAACACATCTGTCATCATAATTTAATTTAAATGCAGCCTCTTAGCGACCCGGAAAATATGGAATTCACTAGAGGCTGTTTAACATTTAGCCCTACATGTAGCCACCATTAAAATAAAGTGAGAAAGCAACGGTTTTATTCTGTTTTAAGGTGTATTTTGCATTTTTTTTGTGGAGTTAATCTTAAAATAGCCCAAAAATCTGCCGCTGTGACCCAAGATGGTGTTTGTCAATCAAATCCATTTGTCATCATCTTCTCTTGTGATATAAATATATATATTTATATATTTAACCCACTTTTTAAAATTAAAATATGAAAACACTAGCGTTCAAGTTTAAGCCTTATGTAGTCAAATTTAAACTTTTGATCTTTAATTCTCAGAAATCAATCAGGAAGGAAGCAAAGAAAATCTGAATTTGAAAAGATGCAACTATATTAATATTAAAATAAATATTAATTGTAAAATCAAGTTTACACTTTTTAGGTTAAATATAATTATGATCAACTCTGCTAATTAGCTAGAATAAATTTTCATTTTTCATGTATTTCTGAGAATTACGAAACATTTGACCCAATATCAGCTCCATAAAGTCTCGATAGACTCACATAACTGTTATTTATGATATATATATTATGTTCTTCTTGATATTAAAGAGACTTTTATGGAGTAAATATTGGGTCAAAAGTTTTGTACTTGAAAAAAGTGCAATTGAAACTGAATTGGTCTTGAATTCTGAGAAATACACCATTTAATATAATATGATCTACTCTGTTAATTAGCTCGAATAAATTATATTTTTTCATGTATTTCCAAGAATTTAATATCAAGACTAACTTCCAACTACAAAACATTTGACCCAATATCAGCTCCATAAAGTCTCGATAGACTCACATAACTGTTATTTATGATATTTATATTATGTTCTTCTTGATATTAAAGAGACTTTTATGGAGTAAATATTCAGTCAAAAGTTTTGTACATGAAAATGTCAAAATTGAAGCTGAAATTTCAAGTTTTGGTTTTGAATTCTGAGAAATACATCATTAAATATAATATGATCTACTCTGTTAATTAGCTCGAATAAATTATATTTTTTCATGTATTTCCAGGAATTTAATATCAACATTAACTTCCAACTACGAAACATTTGACCCAATATCAGCTCCATAAAGTCTCGATAAACTCAATAAACTCACATAACAGTTATTTATGATATTTATATTATGTTCTTCTTGATATTAAAGAGACTTTTATGGAGTAAATATTCAGTCAAAAGTTTTTTTTTCTTGAAAAAATTAAAATGTTGAGTTCTGGTCTTGAATTCTGAGAAATACATCATTAAATTTAATTATGAACCACTCTGCTAATTAGTTTTCATAATTCATTTTTCATGTATTTCCAAGAATTCAAGATCAAGACTAATGTCCATCTACGAAACATTTGACCCAATATCAGCTCCATAAAGTCTCAATAAACTCACATAATAGTTATTTATGAGCGTGTTCTTCTTGATATTAAAGAGACTTTTATGGACTAACTTCCAATTACGAAACATTTGACCCAACATCAGCTCCATAAAGTCTCGATAGACTCACATAACAGTTATTTATGATATTTATATTATGTTCTTCTTGATATTAAAAAGACTTTTATGGAGTAAATATTGGGTCAAAAGTTTTGTACATGAAAATATCAAAATTGAAGCTGAAATTTCAAGTTTTGGTTTTGAATTCTGAGAAATACATCATTAAATAATGAAATTAATGAATAATGAAATTATGATCTACTCTGTTAATTAGCTTGAATAAATTATATTTTTCATTTTTTCATGAATTTCCAAGAATTCAAGATCAAGACTAATGTCCATCTACAAAACATTTGACCCAACATCAGCTCCATAAAGTCTCAATAAACTCACATAATAGTTATTTATGAGCGTGTTCTTCTTGATATTAAAGAGACTTTTATGGACTAACTTCCAATTACGAAACATTTGACCCAACATCAGCTCCATAAAGTCTCGATAGACTCACATAACAGTTATTTATGATATTTATATTATGTTCTTCTTGATATTAAAGAGACTTTTATGGAGTAAATATTCAGTCAAAAGTTTTGTACATGAAAATATCAAAATTGAAGCTGAAATTTCAAGTTTTGGTTTTGAAGTCTGAGAAATACATCATTAAATATAATATGATCTACTCTGTTAATTAGCTCGAATAAATAAATAATTTTTTTCATTATTTCCAAGAATTTAATATCAAGATTAACTTCCAACTACGAAACATTTGACCCAATATCAGCTCCATAAAGTCTCGATAAACTCAATAAACTCACATAACAGTTATTTATGATATTTATATTATGTTATTCTTGATATTAAAGAGACTTTTATGGAGTAAATATTCAGTCAAAAGTTTTTTTTCTTGAAAAAATTAAAATGTTGAGTTCTGGTCTTGAATTCTGAGAAATACATCATTAAATTTAATTATGAACCACTCTGCTAATTAGTTTTCATAATTCATTTTTCATGTATTTCCAAGAATTCAAGATCAAAACTAACTTCCATCTACGAAACATTTGACCCAACATCAGCTCCATAAAGTCTCATTAGACTCACATACGAGCATGTTCTTCCTTTTTTTCTTTTCTTTTTTTGCTCTAATCATAAAAACATGCTCCTTCTTCTCTCCTCTTTGCTGCAGACTGTGTAGAAATCATCTCCGGCATCAAATCCGTGAAGATCCTGAAGCGGGTCGGTGGTCCTAAGGGCACCTGGCTGAGGGACCCCAGGTCCTCCAAGGTTTACGTCTTCAACGGGACGGCGGGGGACAGCGTCTACCAGTTCGACTCGGTCAGGGACTTCTTCCGCTCCGTCGGGGTGGACGGCGCCAGGCGGATCCGGCTCCCGTCGGACTGGTCGGGCTCCGGCAGCGCCGTCTACGGCGGCTTCCTGTACTACGTCCGGCGGGAGGCCGGCGGCGAGGCTCAGGTGGTCAAGTACGACCTGCTGAGCGACTCGGTGGCGGACGCCGCCATGTTTCCTCTGGAGAGCCGGGCGGCGGTCTACGACCTCAACCCGGAGACGGCGGCGGACCTGGCGGCGGACGACGAGGGTCTCTGGCTGCTGTTCACGGGCGGCGGCGACGGCGAACCCAACATTAGTTTGGCCAAGATGGACCCGGTCACGCTGGACATCGAGCAGATCTGGGACACCCGGTGCCCGGTGGAGAACGCGGAGGCGGCCTTCGTGGCGTGCGGGACGGTCTACGTGGTCTACAACACCCGCTCGCCCAGTCGCTCACGGATCCAGTGCGTTTTCGACGTCAACGACGCGGTGGCGAGCGAGGAGGCGCCGCTCATCTACTTCCCGAGGAGGTACGGCGCTCACGCCAGTCTGAAATTCAACCCGGAGGAAAAACAGCTGTACGGCTGGGACGATGGCTACCAGATCATCTACAGGATGACGATGAAGAGGAAACTCATGGTTTGACGGAACGGAACTGGCGTTTTATTACAAAACAATAAGAAAACAGAAGCTTTTGCACTTACTTGACTCTATATTCACAGTAGATTTAACACAACTCACCTGTAACATCGGTCACTAGCGTTGAAAAGTTTGGGGTTTACCCAGATAATTTAGTGTTTTCCATGAAAAGTCACACTTTTATTTACCAACAGAAGTTCTAAAATGAATAGAAAACATAGTCAAGACATTGACAAAGTTAGAAATAATGATTTGTATTGGAAATAATTCAGTAGGTCAGTTTTCTAGCTTCTCTAAGATCTAAGACACATTGTTCCATTAGACTGATAGTTGCTGGAAATGGGCCTCTTTACACCTATGTAGATATTGATGCACCAAAAACCAGCTAGAATAGTCATTTACCACATTAACAATGTATAGAGTGTATTTCTGATTTCTGCTTTTCTTTCAAACATATAGAAACTTCTCACTGACCCCAAACTTTTAAACGGTCGTGTAGATATTTCCTCCACAAAGTTCCAGACTCGTACCTTTTCAATGAACAGCAGCAGACGTTGGGGTTTTTCTACTTGGGGAGAAGCAGCAGAACTTTGTTACCTGCACCAGTGGAACTGATTTAATTAACGACGCTCCATCGTTAACGTTTATCAGCTGCTCCTGGGATTCTCCTGCTTGGACCTGTCAGAACCTCTGCTGTAAAATAAAAGGTCCGTCGAGGTTTGTAGAAGCTGATAATTATTTACCCTTTTTAAAATATAATAGATCTATAACATTATAGAAGCCGATAACAAAATAACTGCAGTCCAAAACTGATAAGGTAATAACTTTTTGCCAATAATGTAATAATTTATTACTTTTTCAGCTTTTAAATTTGCAAAACTTTGAATTATGTATTTACAAGATTTGTAATTAAATCAATTGCAAATATTCACAATTAAGTGTGTAGCAATATTTGCCCCAAAAGCATTTATTTTATGTAAATTATCAGGTAATAACGCCCGATATCGTAATAAATTTCCCTTCTTTAGGCCAATAAAGTAATAACAGCCTATGACGTAATAATGGCCGACATCTGTGAAGAGGAAACTCCTGGTTTCCCAGCAGGGAGATGATATTTCATTACAAGAAATGTAAAAAAAATGTGCTTATTTTACTGTATATTCATGATGGATTTAACACAAATCAACTGTAACGTCACACGTTTAAAATGTCCCTGTTGCTTTTTGATTATAAGAAAGTCAAGAAACCCTAAATCCACAGAGGAAACCTGCTTTAAAACAGCTGTGATGTCACAACTGTACAGTATTATAGCGTTATTAGAGTTATTTAGAGTTACTATAGATTAATTATAGAGGAGGCTTGTTTCTCAATTACAAGTAAAAGTCTTAATTCTAAGTCTTATGTAAGTTAAAGTACTGGAGTATTAGCAGCAAAACACACTTACGTCTGCAAAATGGCCTCATTTATTATCAGTAATATCAAATGGACTTTTACTTATTTCATTAAAATTCAGATAAAATGGGGAAAAACACTCATGTAAGTAACAATATCCCTAAATGATTGAGAGAAGTGTATATTAGGATGATTTATTTTACAAATATTTGTTGTAATGGACATGAAAACTTCAAATAAAACCCATGAAAGTCTTCGATGTAAGAAATAAACCAGCTTTGGAGCTATTATTTATTATTCTGATCTTCTTTTTTTCCATAAAGACATGAAAATCGTTGGGTTTATGAGAAGCTGTCGGGTCTTACTGCTGTTTTCTCTCATTTAATTCGACCGTTTCTATGCAGATGAAACCTCATTTTCCTTTTGTGCCGGTTCCAATCCGTTAAGCCGCTGGCTGTGTTGTGATCATACGGCGTTCGCCATGAAAACTAACAGCCCGTTTTGCATAAGTCCTTTAATAAAAGAAAGAAAAAAAAAAACATATCACACAACCGATTACACATCCCATCGGAGAAAAACAACTGATTTTGTCACCGCACTTCACGCTATTTCTTTATTACACACCGGGGTCACTCGTATTTTATTTTTAGAATCTAAAAACAAGACTTTTTTTTGTTCTGAACTAACAACTGTTTGAAGTCAATCACCGGAACGTTTTCTATCGCTTTACAAATACAAAATGTGCTCGTTAAAAAAATTGGAAATTCAGTGCTATCATAACAGCTGGAAGGGAAACGAGATCATATCAAGAAACATTTACAATATTAGGCGAAGCTAGAAGGTCTCGGAACAGTCCATAAACTGAGGCAATTGATTTAACAGGTTTTATCTACTATGAAAAACACAGCACAGAGTCAAGAGGAATATATGAATCATAAAGCACATGTTTAACCCCCGTGTTGTGTTCCAGATCTAAACAAAGAGCTCTCAAAGTAAATTTTCTGTGTTTTACTCAACTTTTACACTCACAATTAGCCTTTTATTAGAAATGAATGGGTTTCTAATACTCAGGAACTCAGGTTCATCTAGATACTGAGTCTCTTAAATCTATATTTGATGAATCCGATGAATATTGTAATGTATTAAGACTTGGAATATTGTGAAATTGTCAAAAAAAAAACAACTTTCCTTGGTAACTTCGACTCAAAGTAGACTTAGAATTTAAATTCAAGATGTATACGTTCAGATCAATGAGACATAAATAACAAATAGAAGTTAAAAACTTGTAATGCTGATAAAAAAAAACACACACTACCATTCAGAAGTTTGGGGTCACCCAAGCAATTTACAGTTTTTTCCATGAAAATTCACACTTTTATTCACCACCACGAGTTGTAAAATGAATAGAAAATAAGGCTAAGACATTGACAAGGTTAGAAATAATGATTTGTAGTTGAAATAATATATTTTTCCTTTGCTTTCGTCAAAGGAAGGTCAGTTTTCTAGCTTCTCTAACCAAGATCACTTGGTGTATAGAGGCCTATTACCAGCAACTACCACTCCAGTTTGGGGTAGAAATATCCTTATTTTTGAAAGAAAATCACTGCTTTTTCAATAAAGATAACTTTAAACTAATCAGAAATCCACTCTATACATTACTAATGTGGTAAATGACTATTCTACCTGCAAATGTCTGGTTTTTGGTGCATCAATATCTACATAGGTGTATAGAGGCCCATTTCCAGCAACTATCAGTCCAATGTTCTAATGGAACAATGTGTTTGATCATTGCATCAGAAGGTTAATGGATGATTAGAAAACCCTTGATGCTAACATGTTAGCACAGAAAAGCTAGAAAACTGAAGAAAACAATGATTATTTCAAATAAAAATCATTATTTCTAACCTTGTCAATGTCATATCAGTGTATAGAGGCCCATTTCCAGCAACTATCAGTCTAGTGTTCCCTGGAACCTTGATGCTAACATGTTAGCATAGCTGAAAACAGTTTAGCTGCTTAGAGAAGATAGAAAACTGACCTTCAGAACTCCTGGTGGTAAATAAATGTGTGACTTTTCATGGAAAAAACACTAAATTGTCTGGGTGACCCATGTAGATATTGCACCAAAAAGCACAAATTTGCAGCTAGAATAGTCATTTACCACATTAGCAATGTAAAGAGTGTATTTCTGATTAGTTTAAAGTTATATTCATTAAAAAAAAAAGTGCTTTTCTTTCAAAAATAAGGAAATTTCTAAGTTTTGAATGGTCGTTTATATATGTTATTACATCTTTGATGAAACGAACACAACATGAGGGTTAAAAAAAAGAGAGAGAAATGAAAAAGAGCATCAGAAAACGTCAGTAATCAACCACTCGTTTCAGATCTGACACTAAAACAGCAGAAATCTGTGATAAAACAGCGTCTCAGGCTGTTTGCGGAGGCGTTTTTTTTGATGCGATGATTACCTCGACGTCGCATCGACTCGATCTCACGTCTAACAAGTGCCAATTAGGGAAATGCCAGCGCTCTTTCAGCCGCTGACCTGTCCTCCCATCGGCCGCCCCCGCGCTGTCGGCTCAAACAGCGTAACCCGACCCCCAGAATGCAAATGTCTAAAGCAGACCGGGCTGTGCTGCATGTGTTCATGTCGTTGTCGCTGACACTTTCACAGCCTCCGTGATAAACTGCTCCGTGTTCGCTTGTAGAGCAACAAGAGGACGAGTTTCCTCCGTTGCTGAGTGAGACACCAGCAAGTCTAGACCCGGTTGAACCTCAGAGCCAAAAACAGCAGATTCAAATAGTGTAGATGACAAAAAAAATGAATAAATATGAATGTTCTGATTGTATCTGAGCTGCAGAAACAGAACTACCGTTACTGGAGGGTAAAGCTGAAACCACGTCGTCGTACATCTTATCGGATCTTTTCCATTAACAGCAGCAGACGTTGGGTTTCTCTGCTCAGGGAGAAGCAGCACAACCTGTTTTATCACCTGAGGAAGCTGCAGAGGTGAAAACCGATTTAATTAGCGACGCTCTGTCATTAACGTTTATCAGCTGCTGCTGGGATTCTCCTGCTTGGACACGACAGAACCTCTGCTGTAAAAAAAAAGGTCTGTACTTAATAATAGCCAATAACGTAATAAATGTGCCATCTTTAAAATGTAATAGGCGAATAATGATAACGTAATAATAGCCAATAACATAAACATTTGTCCTCTTTAAAATGTAATAGGCCAAAAAAGTAATAACAGCTGATGATTAATAATAGCTGAATGATGTAATAAATCAGCCATCTTCAAATGTGATAGGCCAATAATGCAACAATGGCTGATAACATGTTAATGGCCAATAACGTAAAAAATTTGCCATCTTTAAAAGGCCAATAAAGTAATAACAGCTGATGACGTTATTATAAACTATTAAAATTTGCCTTCTTCAAATGTGATTGGCCAATAACGTTATAATGACAGATAACTTTGTCCTCTTTAAAATGTAATAACAGCTCATGACATAATAATAGCCAATAACATAATAATGTCCGATAACGTAATAAATTTGCCCCCTAACATGTAATAGGCTGATAATGTAATAACAGCTGATGATGTAATAACAGCTGATGATGTAATAACAGCTGATGATGTAATAACAGCTGATGATGTAATAACAGCTGATGACGTAATAATAGCCTATAACATAATAAATTTGCCATCTTTCAAATGTTATAGGCCAATAATGTAATAATAGCCGATAACGTGATAATGGCTGGTAACATATTAATGGCTGATAACGTAATAAATTTGTCCTCTTTAAAATGTAATAGGCTGATAAACTAATAACAGTTGATAATGTAAAAAATGTGGCATCTTTCAATCGTGATAGGCCAATAACCTAATAATCACTGATAATGTAATAATAGCTAATAATGTAATAATGGCCGATAATGTAATAAATTTGCTATCTTTAAAATGTAATAGGCCAAAAAAGTAATAACAGCTGATTACGTAATAATAGCTGATAATGTAATAATAGCCAATAACTTAATAAATTTGCCATCTTTAAAATGTAATAGGCCAATAACGTAATAACAGCTGATAACGTGATAAATTTGCACTCCTTCAATTGTAATAGGCCAATAACATAATAATAACTGATAATGTAATAATAGCTAATAACATATTAATGGCTGATAACGTAATAAATTTGCTATCTTTAAAATGTAATAGGCCAAAACAGTAATAACAGCTGATTACTTAATAATAGCCTATAATGTAAAGAATTTGCCATCTTTCAAATGTGATAGGCCAATAACGTAATATTAGTCAATGATGTACAAAATTTGCCTTTGTTTAAATGTAATAGGACAATAATGCAACGATAAACAATAATGTAATAACAGCCGATAACAAAATATCAGCCGATAACGTAATAAATTTGCACAACATAGTGACTGACAAATGTTCTGCGTGGTTTGACATGTAAACTGGGTTAAAATGTGCTAATATTTTTATTTTCTCGTAATCATAATTAATTCGCTAATGTCCCACCGCTAGTTATAAGTTAGCATTAGCACTTCAGTAGTTTTATTACGTTATTGGCCTTTTACATTTTAAATAATATAAATTTATTACGTTAATGGACATTTTTACACCATTGTTGGTCAGTTTGAAATCCACGATCGCCATGACGACTAAAAGTGATCATCCAATCAGGTGCAACCAGGAAGTGTTTGCTGCAAAAATGCTTGGAAAATTAGCTTAGTCGAATAATCAAATACTGATTTTAGTCTCTTTTTGAGGGAAAAAAGGCAAATGAACTATCTGGTTTCAGCTGTAAGGAAATGTATGAGCCTTCATTAGCTAATATTTGAATTAAAAGCAAGTTGTTGTTTTCACCTGAACAATAAAAGACAAGTAATCCAGATTTAACTGGCTGTTTTTCTGCATCTTTTTTCTCACTTTTTATAAAGAGATATAAACAACAAACAGGGACCCAGAGGATTCATAGTGAAGCAGCAGCAGCAGCAGCAGCAGCAACAGCAGCAGCAGCAGCAGCGCTGGAGTCTTTTTCTCTTTCACATCGAATATCCTTGAAAATAATCTATTCACCACATGTTGCAGGTCGTTCGACTTCAAACACACAAACGTCATCTCTGCACATGGAGCCAACGGCGTGAACAGACGGAATAAACACAGACATGTTTCTAAGATCAAAACAGGAATATGTTTCCTCAATAACCACCAACAAGGTTACATATGTTCAAAATGTCAGTATTTTCTCTTTTTTTATCATTATTTATCTATATCTATCCTATTCCTTCTGGTTTTCTGATTATAAAAAACAAACTGTCTGTACATGAAACTATACACATCCACTAACGTCTGTTCAGGAAACAAAGAGGAAACAAGTGTGTGTTTGACTGAAGGAAAAACATGTTTGTGTAATTTCTCACTTGGAGGAAAACAGGGCAAAACAAGCAGAGGAGGAGGTGAAGGTGTGTGAAGTGTGTGTTCAGATTATAAAAACCTGTTTAATGATGTGAGCTGTTTGTGCCAATTTAATGTGTCTCATGTTGAAACTGACAAAGATTGGAAAAAGAAATCAGCTCTGCAGCCTTTTTACTCTCATTTTAATGGAGATCACCCTGTTTTTGTTTGTTTTTCATTATATATATGGAAAAAAAATAAGAGACCACTGCATTTAATTTACAACTAAACCTTATTGGAAACCTCCAAGAGGAAGATGGATGGTTATAAATCATCAAAATCAAACCAGGAGTGGAATAAAGTCACTAAAGATCAATGGTAAAGACATAAACATTAGTATTATGCTGTTTTAAACCATTGTGTCATTTGATCATTTATCATTTTCTGCAAATAAATGCTCTAAATGATAATAATTTTATTTGGAATTTGGGGGAAATGTTGTCAGTAGTTTATAGACTCAAACTAAAATGTTCCTTATGCAGAAACACAGACCTATAAGTAGTAAAATCAGAAAAACGGATCATTTTGCAGTGTTAAAATTAGGATTATTGCCCCAAATATTGATTTCTTCACTTCAGAAATGTGTTCTTATGGGAATCAAAGACATGAGGTCTTCATCTTGGACTCTACTGATATATTTTTGCATGATTTACAGTTAAAAAACCTCCAGATTTATCATATATTAGTATTTTATGCTGCCCCTCAGTTCAGCTTCTGTCTGAAACAGGCTGTTTTAGAACCTTTAAGGCTCTTTGCTGCCTCTGGAGGAAGATTTCACTTCATTTTCTCTTTATTTCCTTTAAATATAAGCTTCTTAAAGACAATCAACTCATGTTTGAGCCTGAATCCAATCAGAAATGTGTAAATGGGCAACATGGAGAACACATTTTCTGCAAATAAATGCTCTAAACGATAATATTTTTATTTGGAATTTGGGGGAAATGTTGTCAGTAGTTTATAGACTCAAACTAAAATGTTCCTTCTGCTGAAACACAGACCTATAAGTAGTAAAATCAGAAAAACTGATCATTTTGCAGTGTTAAAATAAGGATTATTGCACCAAATATTGATTTCTTAATTTCAGAAATGTGTTTTTATGGGAATCAAAGACATGAGGCCTTCATCTTGGACTCTACTGATATATTTTTGCATGATTTACAGTTAAAAAACCTCCAGATTTATCATATATTAGCATTTTATGCTGCCCCTCAGTTCAGCTTCTGTCTGAAACAGGCTGTTTTAGAACCTTTAAGGCTCTTTGCTGCCTCTGGAGGAAGATTTCACTTCATTTTCTCTTTATTTCCTTTAAATATAAACTTCTTAAAGACAATCAACTCATGTTTGAGCCTAAATAAATGCTCTAAATGATAATATTTTATTTGGAATTTGGGGGAAATGTTGTCAGTAGTTTATAGACTCAAACTAAAATGTTCCTTCTGCAGAAACACAGACCTATAAGTAGTAAAATCAGAAAAAATGATAATTTTGCAGTGGTCTCTTCTATTTTTCCAGAGCTGTATAGACGCTGCTGTTCAAAAGTTTGGTGTCATCCAGACAAGTTTGTATTTTCCATGAAAAGTCGCACTTTTATTTATCAACATGAGCTGTAAAATGAATAGAAAATACAGTCAAGAGGTTAGAAATAAGGATTTGTATTTGAAATATTGATTTTTTCAGTTCATTTACCACATTATCAATGTATAGAGTGTATTTCTGATTAGTTTAAAGTCATCTTCATTGGAATAAACTATGTTTTTCTTCCAAAAATGAAGACATTTCTAATTGATCTCAAACTTTTGAACAATAGTGTAGATATTCAAATAAAACCTTGGGAATATTTTGGGTTTTTTCAGTAAACTGGAAGTGGTGTATTTGCTTGTGTTTGATGAATAGTGGAAGTAGAACAGCTGCAGGCTGGACATTAATTTCAGCTTCAGTTACACACAAATAATAGAACCTGACGGAGCATTTTTTCTTGTTTTTTCATCTAATGGTTTTCCAAAATGCTACAGTTTTTTAATACAGCACTGAAAAAAATGACAGCGACGAAGGAGTTGTCTTCGTTTCTACGTCCTCGAGCTGCTGCTTTCCACGGAGCGACGTCGAAATCGTCTCTGGAACGTCGAGGATCCGCTTCGCCTCGAGGCTCCCGGAACAAAACGTCCGCAGCTCCGGCTCTAGAACCCGAAAAGACCGCGACTCACACAACTAAGTGAACTGACTGACTGGTCCTGGAGCAGTTCTCAGGGAGTCCTCCGGGGCTGGAGGTCAGGAAGAGAGAAACAGAGGGAGAGGGAGAGAGGGAGGGAAAGACGGCAGGGGTTTTGTGTTTCTCTTCGATCAGAGAGACAGGAAGTGGATCAGCTGGAGGGAGGAAAACCCCCTTCTGGGCTGCCGGGTCACAGGCGGTTCCGCTCAGGGACTCGCGGGGGGCCGGGGCGAGGGGCACGAGCCCTGGCTGTCGAAGCTGGCCGTCCTCGCCTTCCACTGCAGGAGGAGAGAGACGCGAGGAGGTGATTCATGGAGCATCTGCTGCTCTGCTTTCACTGGTTTCCTGCTGTAACATCATCATAAATCCAATGGTTTCTGTCTTATTATTAGCGGTGAATTTTTATTGTAAAGCTGCAACAAATCAGGCTTATTTTTCCTGATTTAGCTTGGTCTTGTTGTAGAACCCATTGCTCCACTATCATAGATTTGTGATGTTATATATATTTATGCTAAATTTATTCCTTTTTGTGCTTATTATCACATATTTATTTGCATTTCCTCAACATTATTTATGCCACATGTGGATTTCCGTGACTATTTGAAGGTTAATAATCCTGATGTGACACTCGTTTTATATCAGTTTAATTAAGAATTGTGGTACATGTGATATAGGACACGTTATTAAACCATTACAGTTGTTAAATGGGCAGAAACTTACCTGAAGTGACAAAAATCCAGCTGTTTGAACCAAGTCACACCTGTCACACATGGTCACATGACCACAGCAGGTGGTTCATTTAGGGCCTTCATCAGTTTAAGGTGAGGATAAAGTTGGAAATGAGGAATTATTCACATTTAACATTTAAAGAGGCAGTGACGCCAGAGTCACAGTGGTTTCTTATGGGTTAAATAAACTCAATTTTAGATTTCCTGCTATATTTGCTCTATAATAAGTTCTGTAGTTGCCTCACATGTTGTAGATTTATTATAATTCCAGGTTTAAGTCCAATAACCTTTGTGTTTGTAGAGATATTCAACATTTATTATCATTTATAGCAGGAAAACTGAAGAACAGGCCTGGGATTTAAGTGATTATTAAGATAATACTATAAACCACTTAAATCCAAGGCCTATTTTTCAGTTTTCCTGCTATAATTGATAATAAATGTGGAATATCTCTACAAACACAAAGGTTATTGGACTTAAACCTGGAATAAAAATAAATCTACAACATGTGAGGTGACTACAGAAGAGTCAGAATCTATTTATGTTGATGTTATAGAGAAAATATAGTTAGAATATTGAAAAAAAAACGTGTTTTACTACAGAAAATAACACTTTTTAAACCCTAAAATAAGACCAAACTGACCCAAATCAGGAAAAAAAAGAAATTATCTTAAATTATCTACAGTGTAAAGTTCAATGATTCATAAGATAAGAGTTCAAAGGTCAATTATTAGTCCATAAAATCATAGAAATCACACTGAAGAATGAAGAATATATTCTGTAAGATGATTAAAACGGAGATTAAATATAATAAAACTTAATGCTGCTTTTATCAGGGAGTTGATTTTAACAGGTTAAAGGAAATAGAAATAAACTAAAGCACAATATTGTACGTTAAATGTTCACTAATGCATGAAAAAAGTGTTTTTTCAGCTCCTTAAACCATTTCTGTAGAGCTGCAACTAAAACCTATTATAGAAACAATTAATCAATTAGTGGTTCAACGAGCAACGAGCTATAAGACGTATGTGTCGTTTTATCCAGTTTTACAATCGTCTTTTTTAAAACAACCTCTTTCTGACATGAGTTTATTCAGCTGTCACTGGAGTCAGCACAGAATTTAAAGCAGTATTCTTAGTATTCAGTAGTATTCAGAGCCCTGAGGTAAAATACTCTTCTTCTACCAGGAATCACCAGCTGAGCTCTTGATTCCTCGTCTGAAACGACAGATACGTGCAGGACGTAGTGATGGGGAGTCGCGACCGAACCGGTTCAAAGAGTCGCTCACGTCTCTGTGACCCCTTCTTTTTTTAGTTTTTAGTTTGAATCAATGCTTTTAGTGTTTTATAGTTTATTTTAAATTTGAATCAGTAGTTTAGACTTTTAATTTTTATTTTGAATCAGTGGTTTTAGTGTTTTTATTTTAATTTTAACATAGAATCAATGATTTCAGTGTTTTTATTTTTATTTTGAATTAGTGGTTTTAGTTGTTTAAGTTTTATTTTAATTTAGAATCAGTGGTTTTAATATTTTAATTTTTAATCTGGTTTTAGTGTTTTCATTTTTATTTTAAATTTGAATCAGTGGTTTAAGACTTTTAATTTTAATTTTTATTCTTGTTTCAGTTTTTTTATTTTAATTTTAATTTTGAATTAGTGGTTTTAGTGTTTTTATTTTAATTTAGAATCAGTGATTTTAGTGTTTTATTTTTTATTTTTAATCTGGTTTTAGTGTTTAGATTTTTTATTTTAATATAGAATCAATGATTTTAAAATTTTAATTTAAATTTTTAATCTGGTTTTAGTATTTTTATTTTTATTTTTTATTTTGAATCAGTGATTTTAATGTTTTAATTTTAATTTTTAATCAGTGATTTTAGACTTTTAATTTTTATTTTAATTTAGAATCAGTGATTTTAGCATTTTAATTTTAATTTTTAATCTTGTTTTAGAGTTATAATATTAATTTTGAATTAATGGTTTTAGTGTTTTTTTTATTTAGAATCAGTGGTTTTAGAGTTTTAATTTTTTATTTTAATTTTGAATTAGTGGTTTTAGTGTTTTTATTTTTATTTTGAATCAGTGATTTTAGACTTTTAATTTTTATTTTAATTTAGAATCAGTGATTTTATTATTTTAATTTTAATTTTTAATCTTGTTTTAGAGTTTTAATTTTAAATTTTAATTTTGAATCAGTGGTTTTAGTGTTTTTATTTTAATTTAAATTTTTAATGAGTGGTTTTAGACTTTTAATTTTTATTTTAATTTAAAATCAGTGATTTTAGTATTTTAATATTAATTTAGAATCAGTGATTTTAGTATTTTAATCTGGTTTTAGAGTTTTAATTTTAATTTTGAATTAGTGGTTTTAGTGTTTTAATTTTTATTTAAATGTAGAATCAGTAGTTTTAGTGTTTTATTTTAATTTAGAATCAGTAGTTTTAGTGATTTATTTTTTGTTTTAATTTATTTGAATCTTTATTTTAATTTTTAACAAGAGATTTAATTTTTAATACAAATCACAAATCAAAACAGCATTAATTTGGCTGAATTATAAAAGGTATAAGTGGTAAAATGGAGATCTGAAAGAACCGGCTCTTCTTAGTGAGCCGAACGATCCGACTCACTAAAACGAGCTGAAACTCCCGTCTATCTGAACTCACCTCCTTCTCGGACTTCTTGGACTCCAGCAGGGGGTGCCAGTGAGCGATGGGTTTGCGTGGATAAGCCAGCATCTCGTTCCAGTGATCCCTGCCCAGTCCCTCGGCCTTACACCCCAGCCTCATCACACCGATGATCTCGTTATGACCTACCCTGTGGACACACACACACACACACACACACACACACACACACACACACACACACACACACACACGTATAAATCCGTCTGATTTAACCTGACATCTCATGCATCAAACCCTCGTTCGTAATTGCACGAGTGGCATCGCGTAATGGAAGGAGACGCGGATCTGAACCTGAACCCCGACTGATGCTGATTCGGATCCTGCCGCTCGTCTCCGTGACACCGGAATTGACTCGTCTCAGGAAGGACATCGGAGGAGGATCTCCGCTCCGTTAACGGTGTCTGAAGTGCAAATGATTTCCCAGATTAGCAGCTCGACTCGATCACAGGAGCACGGCGAGCCGGAAACACCGAGGGGCGTTGGCGTCTAATCCTGGAGGATCTGCTCTTTTTATACTAAACACACTCTGACCTTTAGCGTCGCATGTTCTCATTCTGTCAGCGTCCACTTTTACCCTTTTCTGTTGAAGCTTCACATATAGAGGATATAAAGGTAGAGTTCTACGCTCTTCTAGTAGTGAAGTAAAAGAAGAAGAAGAGGAACTGTGAGCTCCCCTCACTGTGTTTTATCCTCATTTATACAAGTTAGTTAATGTTGATTTGACGCGATCATGGTAAATCCTGAAAATATATAACATTAGCACAACAAAACAACACAGTTGAAGCTTTAAAATCCTTAATTTGTGGTTCAATACAAGTGAAAACTCCATTTTCATTGTTGTGAAATGCCAGAAAAACAATTTCTTGGTCTCGTTGAGCTGGAATCTGCACAGTTCAGCATCAAACAACCTTTAATTTAATTAATTCTAATGTTAAAATGTTTAACAAACACTGTGAAAATGTCAAAAACAAAGAAAACATGCCATCAACTACTTTTATATTCTATTTTTTTAATACATTCTAACATTCAGTTGCACTATTTGACAAATTCGATGTGATTTTTTGGAATTAAAATAGTACAAATGGACTTTTGAATGCTTTTAAAACTCTATTTTAAAAGGTTTTTTGACTTTGGTTTGTCTGGACCAATGTGTTAAAGGGACAGTTCAACATTTTTTTTAACAGTCAATAATAATAATAGGCAATTTTTGAGTGAATTAGAACAATAACTGTTGACGAAACTGATTTTTTTTGCAGTTTAGTGTTAAACGCTGTTGCTAAACTGCCACACAGCTAACTGGTATTAATGCAGACGGCCTCATTAGATAGAGATTTGATAGAGTAGATAGAGAGTGTGAAGGAAACTGCATCAAACAGCTTTAGCTGAATGCGTCTGCAGACAAAAAACAACCTGCAAAAGTCATTTTCTTGTCCTTTAATCTGCTTCCTGCTCATTTATCATCTCATATTAACGTGAGCTTCTAATTTCCCCAAGTGAGTTTAGGTACAATTACGTTGTGTGATTTGCTTTTAAAGAGAAGGATCCAGGGATTGATCTGTAATCAGGAACGTGTAGCCGCCAGTTTTCCAATCTGTCGTCTGCTGAGCTTCATTTGCCACGATTTGTGATTTGAGCGTATTGTTTCAAAGCCAAAATACCTCTGAGGCTTTCTGGCAATCTACGTCATTGTTTGGGGTCTTAATTGAGTTCCAACAATGAAATAAATGCATTTGCATAAATGTTGTCTGCTCCCGTGTTGATAAGTACAGAAGCCCTAAGAGGCCATGATTGCAATTATTATTTTAATGCAATTATCTCAAAATCACACGTTGATTATTTCATTTAATTTAATGACGAGCGTCTGTTTGTCATCAGTGTTTTATGCGTCATTTGTCTTTTCAAAATAAAGTGTTCCTGGTAAATAAAATAAAATATATGTATATTAACACATAAACCCAATGTATTAGGGTCAGTTACACTGAGCATTAATGATTAATTTGACATTTATAGGTGAGTTAAATCATATAGAAATAGAAATTAAAATAGCATTAATCTTAACTCACCCAATATCTGGTCCAGTGTCTTTTAAGTGTTTTTAATTACTTATTTACTGATTCTAAACAATCATTTTTAACCCGTTAAACTCCAGGTTCCCCTGAGATTGCTCCACTAATCATGTACAAATATAGTGAAGCTATACATCAAATTAAACAGGAGAAACTCCACTACAAGCACATATACGTCATATTTACACACAGCAAACACAACTCCAACACCAAGCTAATTAATTAACAAATATGAAAATCGCTATACGATCATAAAGCCAACCCACTCACCACATTTTGATGGCTAGCGCTCTGATACTTCATGTTATACAAACAAATGACATCTCATATGAAAGCTGAGACTGTGACGAGTCCAACGGTACCATCAGTGTAGCTTTATGACAAAAACTCAGTAAACTAGCAGCCAAAAAACACTACAATAAAAAGTCGCTTAGTTTGAAGCGACTGACAAAAAATGTGTTTTTTGTTGCTGTTTTGGGATGAAAATGTTTATTTGAGATCAATAAATGGTCGTTTAGTGTCGACCAACATCTCTGTGTTTATTCCAGACATACCTACTGACTATGGGTCCTAAACCTAAAAAAGGGCTGGAGGTCAAGGGGTTAAAGTGGCTTCATCCATCGTTCAGATTTTGCAAAATAGGAAATTATGCAAAATAGGGCACATTTCATGAGATATTGCCTTATTTATCTGTTTAAACATATAATAACGCAAAACTTGCAAGTGATAAACCTGGAAAGTTTCATGGTGAAATCTGTTAGTTTAAATTTTTATCCCATTTTCATATCTGGGCTTCCTGCTGATAGATGCCATCTTGAAAATTCTTTAGTACGTTATTAAAGGCACCTAAAACCTTAAAAAAGAGATAATTTTTACTTTTATTGTCTCTTTTATGTGAACAGAATCTCCCTTTACTAAATAAAGGTTTTACAAATCCGAACCACAGAAGTGTTTTATTTTGAAAAGACAGAGTCAGAGTCATTATCATGAAAAATTGAGCTTTGTTATCCATGACATTAACAGGACGAGTCTGATGATTTGATATATTTTCATCAAATCTGATCTGCAGACAAAGCAACTAATGAGTAGTAGAGTTTATAGCTTGATATATCAGATTCCTTTGTGTTAAAACACATCCATGTGCCAAACGGCTGCACTCATGCTGCTTGTTCTGTTGTGAAAACGGCTCCAAAGACTAATATCAATCAGGTTTTCAATCTCTGGAGAGTAGTTGTGTGTAAGGCGGAGGCCGATCAGGGCTTTGATAGATTGTTGTGCTACTGTATGTGTCACAACCACTTGACTTTGCACTAAAGATCAATGCGGCACAGTTTAGTACATAACGTGAAATTTGTTGCCTGCCACATCCTTAACGGGTCGGGGAGAAAAAACATCTGCTGCACATATTTGCTTTCACATTTGATCTTGTTTTTTTTTGTCAAATATTGATTTACCTCTTTGGTAAAATAAATTCACTTGAGAAGAGCCTCTTCATTTGAAATGCATCAAATTAACAAATAGATCTTCTACCACTAGCTGAATTAATAATAACGTGTTGTAATTAATCTGTTTTAATGTAAACTCTTAATCTAAAAAGCAGCTGTAGCTGTTAGATACATGTAGAGGAGCTAAAAGCACAATATTTACCTTTAGTAAAAGTATGAATTAGCATTAAATTTAAAGAAAAATACATGTTTGTGCTCCTTTTTAGGCAAGAAATTAATAAATTAGATTTTTGCCTCAACAGAGACTCTGTCCTCTGTTTCTACTTTCTGAATTTATTCTTGTTTTGCCACCTCTGGGACTTTCGTAGGTGTCAAGTGTGTGTGTGTGTGTGTGTGTGTGTGTGTGTGTGGTCACTGCAGAGAAAAGCAAAGTGAAAAGCGACAAAGTGCCATCTTTCTGCAGCATTGTGTGGATTTATGTTCAGGTGTGGGGGTTTTATTCTTTGCTTCCGTACATAACTGCTGTGACGGAATTAAAAAACATTATTTTATTTCTCTGTTTCATTATAAGGACAAATTCCTTGTGATTTGCTGATTGAGTGATCTGTTATCTGCTGCTCTGGTCTTCTAGAAAAACACAAGCATAGAGTGATAAAACATAACTAACTTAACTTATTTTTTTTTATTTAATAGTATTCTGTTTTTGATTGTGTCTAAGCTAAGAAGGTAGGAGGGCGAAATCATCCAAATCCATTTTCACTAGCATCTCATTTACTGCCCAGAATTAGGGCCCATTCGTACCCTACGTAAAAGACGGACACAGACACGTCCTATCCTTTAATTTTGTCCATACTTTGACACGAAACTTAGGACCTTACGATTATGGATGAAACTAAGCGATAGCAGTGGAAAAAGTAAGGGCTCTACTGAGTTTATCGTCCAAAATGCACAGCAAAGTCATGAAGAAGATTATCTGTCAGGGCTTTAAACCATGGAGGGATTTGAGGAGCGATTAGTCGAGCTTGTTCACAATTATCCTTTTTTATACACATGTCCGTACTTTGACATATCCATAAAAAGTGGATTGCAATTAGAGAGTAGTCCATCATCAATTTCCAGCAATGGCACCACCAAACTTCCAAACTTCCCCATCAAATGGTTGAGTAGCTTTACCAGCTTCATGGACCACTGGCATTTTTTTTTTTTATTCAATACACTATATACAGGGCGACACGGTGGCGCAGGGGTTAGCGTTGTTGCCTCACAGCAAGAAGGTCACAGGTTCAAGACCTCCTTGGTCCTGGGTCTGGGACCTTTCTGTGTGGAGTTTGCATGTTCTCCCCGTGTCTGGTGGGTTTTCACCGGGTACTCCGGCTTCCTCCCACAGTCCAAAAACATGCTGAGGTTAATTGGAGACTCTAAATTGCCCGTAGGTCAATGGTGTGTGTGCCCCACGATTGGCCGTATCCCTGCCTCTGCGCTGGGATTGGCTCCAGCAGACCATGTGACCCTAATGAGGAATAAGCAGGTATAGAAAATGACTGACAATATATAGAATATTGTCTCCTGGACAGCTGCTAATGTTGGTTATTGGTGACCAGCGCTGCCACCTAGAGGAAATAGCGTGTATTACCCAATGTAAAAGACAGACAGAATTCTGAAGGTATTAGCGGATAGATTTAGAGACGTCATTGACGCACGAAGGGCGTGAATGCGTTTTACGTACAAGTCGTAGTCCATGACAGAGATGTGCAGGCTGACGTGGTCCATGCTGTCGGGGGGGATGTCAAAGATGATGGCCTCGTTGTAGGTGGGGTTCAGGGTGTTCTTTTTTATGCTCGTCTTCTTCTTTTTCAGACGTCTCCCGTCACATATGAGCGACACTTTGACGTAGGGATCTGATTGGACAAAAAGATTCCGATTAAACGAGTTATCCGTCGTTATTTTGGCAAGTGGCAGAGTGATGATTACCACGAACATCAGGCTTATACAAGATGAACATTGA